>JAUMHM010000031.1:56737316-56750201 GCA_032362435.1 Melikaiella ostensackeni
CATTTGAGTGTAAAAACGAGAAAACGACGAATTTTCGAGAAAAATACATGAATTTCCAAATAAAGAAGGTAATTTTCTAATGAAGAAGATAATTTTTTGACCAAAAATGGAAAAAGTGCGCTCCTTTAATTCTGAGCGCTTGAAGTAACGGTTGGTCAAAAGAAGATATGTTCTCACGAATAGCACAAGGAAAAATGATTTTGCGCAATGGCAGTGTTACTCATACCTAATATAGATTTAGGGAAAAAAATACATATTTAAAATCTAACTTATGGACGCAACAATACATCAAAATAATAAAAAAAATTATGCATGAAACATTGAGGAGATTGAAATAAAATAAATAGTCATTTTCAAACAAAAATGATTTTATTTAGCAATACTGCTGACCAACTGAAAATCAGTACATGCATCCTGACTAAAATCTTAAACTATAATCCTATTCAAATAAAAGAATAATTCACATATATTTAACATTAAATATATCATTTTATAAATTTAACCCCAACTAAAATTCTGACGAGAAGCGTTACTTTTATTTATAAGCTTAATAATAATAGTTATTTCTTTATTTGAAAGTGTAAATAAACCATTCTTTCAAGTCCTCTTATAACCGTACAATTAATCGTGTATTTCACATTATTAAACAATATTCCTTATAGAAAAATGTTATATTTTCATACACAAAATATAATCGAGAATAATTTAACGGCATTAATAGCAAATTGTATTGGAAAATTCAAATTTTTTATTTTCATTTTTAATTCTAAATTGGCCGTTTTAAATCTAGTTCCCCAAATGAAACTTTACCCAGGTAGGAGGATCATCGCGATATTCATGTAACAACCCTGCTAAAACGTCGCCTTCTGGATGTAACACATAAACGGTCGGAACTTCAGAATTCAGTAGCGCCGGAGTGAGAGGCTCAAGAATTGCTTCATAATGTATTTCATTTGTTCTTATAATACAGCGGCTTTGTGGAATTTCAACTCCGATATTTACTTGTTGGAGATTTGCAATAAAATTACGGATGGTTTCACCTTCATGAGGCAGGAATACATAAACTTGCTTTTCTATGTCACGTTGCAATTCTAGATGATGAAGCCAAGCAGGAGGTTCACCGGCATGTATAACTCCAGCAAAAACTTGGAACCCAGAACCTTCGTATTCTACAAAAACTTGGCTTAGTCGATGGTTAAGAACAACAGGCTGGGCTGGTACATGTCCTCCATTTCCTCTCATCGCTGCATCTAGTTTCGTAGGAAAAAATAGAGACTCATGAATTTTATGTACACTGAAAATATTGTATTTCGATATAAGAGACCAAACTGCCCCATAGTGGGAGAAAACTGGATTTTTTTTGGTCAAATTAGTCTGCAAATAACAATTTTTATCAGATTTGCGGTTTTTTTCAGAATCAAATCTGATTATATTCTGCAGAGACTTCTCGAGGCGAATTTTTTCATTTTGGTCTTGACAAAAAACTGTATAAGGGAGAGAAGTGAAAGAAGGTATATTGGAACCTCTATTCGACAGCGGTCTCGGGTATGGCCTGCGATGGTCGTGAAGCTCTTCCAAGAATTTTTATATCGTAAACAGTCAGGGCCGTGTGAACCATTTCCAGTAGGAATACATCATTTCAATTAACTGCATTTTGTACAAATTTAGATTTTTGTTATCATAAAGGATGGACGTTTTTCAATGATGAAGCCTAATTAATGGAGAGAGAATTTTCCGCTTGTATTTAAACATAAATGCGAAATACGCACGCGAGTGTTCGAACTGCCCGCTTTGTGACTACAGAACTGCGAAACTCCGCTGAGCTCACAGCACTTCTCTCTCTCGGCCCCTTGAACCCCCTTATCACGGAATGCAAGTCGGTGGAAATTCTAGGAAGATGGTGTGTGGAGGGTCGTAAAATGGAGGTTTCAGTATATTTTCAACAAAATCATTCTTTAACTTGCAAGAAATAAATTGTAAAGACTTAGAATCGATCGAAATGGATGCATATGCCCTAATGGAATGGAATAATAAAAATTTACATTGTTGTTAACAAATTTCCAAAGCAAATATTCAAAATGTGATAATTCATACGGGAAAAAGATGTTTTTCACTTGAAAATACTGTAATACGTTAAAGGCCGTCCATATACCACGTAAACAACTGATATTGTTATAAACAAATACCTTAATCTTCGAACAGGAAAAATTTTTTCTTGACGAAAATTACTGCAATCTGTTATGAAAGTTTTAGCTAGTGACGAAAATTACTTGATTAAAATAAATAGCATTTTTTGTACTATTTTACAGTAATCCTGTCTTTAATTAGCGATATTGTCAAATGCTTGTTCATATAATTTGTTCATAATAATATCAATTGTTAATTTATGGCAATTTTTAGAACTGGTCAAAATTTACATATTATATTGCAGTAAATTAAGTGAAAAAATTTTCCTATGCGAATATGTTATAATTCAATATTTGTTAATATAATTTATTCATAACAATCTAAATTGATAATTTATAGCATTTCTCGGTACTGGGTAGAGTTTTTATAACGTATTGCAGTAATTTCAGGTAAGAAAGATTTTTTTCACGTGAATTTCCATGTGGATTTCTACGTGGACATTTTCATCTGGGTTATACTAGATAACAAAACTTCTACAAAATGATATGAAAGACCAATGGCAATTTTCTGCTCAATAATTGCATAAATTTAATTGGAATTATACCTCAACTCCAAAAAAAAAATGAAAAATTTCAAATCAAAGCCTTTATGAATTGATGAATGTTTTTGATTATTGGTACATTTGCATTAACCGTTCGAAAAGGCATGCTTCACTTCGAAGGCGAATATCTGTGCAGAAACAGAATATATGACTTTCAAAGAAGAACTGTTTGAGAATTTAGGAAATTTCGGGTCCAATCCACCTATGTTGAAGTCATTCTAATGAATGAGTCGGAAGATATTTACATAATAAATTCTAAGGTGTCAAATTTTGATCTAAAAGTGGATTAGATCGATGCACAGTGGAAAAGCAACATTCATCAAAATATTCGCGCTTTGCGCTCGATTTTCTGCCCTCACCGTATAATATGTACAAATAAATAATTAAAAAGACGATTAAAAGAATTATTTTGATTTACTATTGGTCATATAAAGAAATGTTTAACAGCAATTTTATTTTACCTTTTAAAAGCACAAATTCTACTTTTTTGACTATTTTTTTCTTATCTCGCGTCGTTTGGCTCAAAAATTAAAATTAAAATATTCCAATACTATTTTCTATATTCAAAAAACAAACTATGCCTCCTACCAAGAAACGTTTGAAGGCAAGTTTACAGTTCTTCGTAAAAGCAACAATTTCGATATCCCAACTTTCTTTCGTATTCCACGTTATTTAGCTCAGAGTTTGAATTTCTGATTTTTCAAGAAAATTTAAAAAGTTGTTATGACAATGTTGTAGGGCTTTCAAAAAGAAACGTTTTCCTTCCGTTAACTTTTGTTCATATCGTGCATCGTTTGGCTTAAAATTTTCATTTTCGTTTTTTTTTTAATTTCGTAAATACCATAACTCTCACAATTTTTTTTTATCGAAAAAAGTCATTGGGATAAATTGTTTGACTTTCTGAGTACTACGAATATCCGTAAATAGAATTTGTAAATTAAAAAAAAAGTGGTCTTAAAAATTTTTTAAATGCTCTAACTATTTGAATTTTTGTTCAAAATAGCTGACTAACAAACTTGACCTTCATTTTAGGACACTGAAAGAGTATACCAAAGGCCAATTCAATCGGTCGATTGTTTCGAAAGTTATCGTGCTCACAAACTAAAAATCTACACACACAGACAGACGGACAGACAGACACATTCGTGAAAACATGTTTTTCGAGTTCAGGAGGTCTCAAAACGTGGACATTCGACAAAAACGGGGGGGGGGGGTCAAATTTTACACAAATTTAATACCTTCTCTCATAAGAGTGTGAAAAATCCATTGCTTTTCAATTTAAAAGATATTGAAAATTAAATTTCAAACCTAAGGTTTTCAAAGTTTGAAATTGGATTGAAATTTAAATTGAATGGCGTTAATAATAATTTTGTCAATTCGATGTTCAATTTTTTAAGGTACAAAATTTGTTTAAATTGTAAATATTGCAATTTTTAATTCTGTTTTGATAAATTGAGTAATTTAAAAAAATTTAATTCGCATTTATTCATTTCTTAAATTTATTAAGTAACTATAGAGTATAACACTTTTCTAAAAATACACGCCTCAACAAAATTTATCTTGGAAAATAAATTCTATTGTTGGAAATAGAAGTAGAATTCCTTTATTTATGGAATTTAATCAATTCATTTATTTATTTAAGAAGAGCATAATAGCCTTCACCAAATCAATATTTGTACAAGAATTCATAATATAATATTAAACAATATATCTTGATTTTAATTTCTAAATAGGTATTCAAAAAAATCGATTGCTTTTGAGGTTTTCAAAGTTTGAAAATTGGACTGAAATTTGAATTGAATGGCATTATGTAATAATAATTTTGTCAGTTTGTTGTTCAATTTTTTAGCGGTACAAAGTTGTTTAAACTTTAAATATTTCCAATTTTTATTCTGTGTTGTCAATGTTGTCAAATTAAGTGGTTTAACAAAAAATTTTAATTTCTTCATTTTTTAAATTTATCAAGTAACCATAGGAACTGATACTTTTCTAAAAAAAAACTTTTAAAAAAGCGAAAGTTTTAAAGTCTATAATAAACTGATAGGAACTCTGTCTGCCGTCAAGGGTCATCGTTAATCAAGTCTGTGGATCAAAATAGATAAAATGCGATGAATTACAAAGGAGGTCAAATTAATCTAAATTTGTATAATAATTAAATCAAGACAGCAATCTAATAATTAGAAATAATAATTAATTACTTGGCACATTTTCATTTTATTCCAAAAGGCGAAAAACTAAATTAAAATTTTTTTAAGCAGATTAATGGAACTCTCATTCTTTTTTTTGATTGTAGGTATCGATTTCAAGCAAAAAATTATAAACCTGGATGGAACACCGATAAAACTTCAAATCTGGTGAGCGCAAACTTGATTTTAAATTTCACAAAATTAATTATAGAATTCACAAAAAAATGTCTCCCTTGAAAACTGATTTACGATATTAAGATAGTTGTGCCAAAAATATAATCTCTGCAAAAATAGGTTTTCAATGATTTCGAAAATGAAAATAATATTACTGATGATGGCTCTTTTTCCGGAGAAAATATTCCCTTCAACTTTACTGTTTCCAATTTTAAAAGTAAATTTTTTTAGGGCTGAAGTGGTTAAACAAATTTTAAACGAAAACATTTTTTAAACAAATAATTATATTTTAAAATTATTTGCTTATTTTCAAAATTGGAAACAGTAGAGATGTAGGGAATGTTTTTCCCGAAAAAAGCCATGATTCATTCAAATTCAATCATTCTTAAAAAATTGATAAGAAGCAACAATAAGAATAAATGAAATTGCAAAAAATATTATTAAAATAATTATTTTTTGTAAGTTTGAAACTTCTTTCATAAAGAATAATGTTTTTTCTTTCATAAGACATAACTGATAATAATCCCTTCAATTCATAAAATCGCAGAAAATTTTTTTGTTCCAGAGACGTGATTTTTGTCGCAATTAGCTAAATTACAAGTTTCTCCATTCGAAATATTTAGATACTTATAACGTATATTAATAATAAAAGATATGAAATTTCATATTTAAAAACCCAAAACAATTGAAAATTTTAAAATGTCACAGAATTTTTCTTTTAGTTTTTGATTAAAACAAAACAAAAAGAATGATGCTAGAATTTAAATGAAAGGGCGGCTATGGGAAAGTTTCATTTCACAGCCGTTAGATTTCGCAACTTTATGAACTTTCTTTCTCAAAAGTAGTGAAATTTATCTCTCGTACTATATAAACCTCACAAAACCAAAAGCTTTAAAGAGTCCGAAGCTGTTCAGGAAACTGTCATTTGAATTCTCGAATCAAAGCTTTCGTTCCTCCACTGTGATAATTGTCCTGCTGTTGATTGCGACGAGTTCTCCTGTGGGATTCTTTCGCTAAATTATCGGCAGGAACTAAATTCCTTTCATTAAGGTAGTTCCGCATACGTGTTCATTCATTCGAGCGCGATTATAAACCGATACATGGCGATTGTAATCACCAGGAGGTCAAGGTCTAACAGCAATGACAGGGTTCGCGGCGCGAGTAAATTCAAAGACGAAAAAGCGGGTTATATTAAATAACTCCGTTGACTGTAACATCACCATGACTCTTTTTTGGTTAATAAAAATTGTTTTTCAACACTATTACACTCTTTTCCATCTAAAAAGATCACTTATATGACGGTTTCCTAACCTCAAAACTGAAGAAAAATTCATTCACATGTTTACAATATTCTTTTTGAAATAAAATTATAGACCGAACTAAAATATTGTTTCGACTTTTATGATCGAATTTAGAACAAAGACGACAAATTTTCACAAATAACGAGTCGAACAAATGTGTGTTTTTATTTATTGGAAATTCAAAACAATCACCCAGATATGCGTACTCTAATATGGCGGAACACTGGAGTGAAGACAAGGGCTTTAAATATATGGGACTAAACTTTTTAAATATCTTCGTAAAAAATAATTTCTTGTTATAAGTTTATTTGGAAATAAGATTTTATTTTTTCAAGAATATTTTATGAAATAATAAACTCCATCATTTTTTATATCGATTTTATTATTTCATTAAATAGTTTTTGAAAAATAAAAACTACTTTTCAAATTCACTTGTGCGCAAATGTTGCGCAGTTGATTGTTCGATTTTATTATTATACTTGACTGGATTTAATAATTATTGTATTTAAATATGGTTTCTTTCGTGCTTGATGAAATTTAGATGTGAATTATAAATTTTTGAATTTAAAACTTGATTATAGATTGAAATACAAATTTTTTAAATATAAATAAATTGCAGAATAAGATACTGCGCATCGCATATCATAGACGACTGCGTATAAACTTTTAGACACTCGCGTTTCTTTTAAAAAATATGTTTCGACGGATCTGAATCGATATTAATTTAATTGCTTTCTCCTTAATCATTTTCATTTTAATTATTATAAATATATCACTAAATATTCCTTGTAAATAGATATATAATTATTACTCAATTATATAAAACATAAAATGGATTCAAATAATTTGTTGAAAATTGAAAGTAGTATGTAAGGCAGAGTCTATAAGAAGATTATCAAAAATTGATTTAAATCCAAGAAGTCAATAAAGTGCTTATTATATGAAAAGTGTTCAATTTGCGAACTGAAAATTTGGGATTTCCAAATCTCATAACTACCGTAGCAGCAATAATGACCATTTTTTGTATTTTTTAAAAAATAATATTTTAATTTTTGACAGAATCTAGTCCGATATAAATTTGCATTTTCTACTCTTTTACTTTAATAACAATTTTAATTCCCTGTTTAAAGATTTGTTCACTAGTCATCTCAAGATAAAAACATGAGCATTGTTAAAAATTATTTATAAAATTGAGGTAAATAATCGAGGGTGGCCGCTTTAATCGAGAAAAAAATTCCCGGTCATTTCCCGGTTTCTTTCTGGATTGCAAAAATTTTTCACGGTCACTGAAATTAAAAAGTTCGAACTCTTAAAGCTGAAATTTTTTTTTTTAAGTAACCAAAACTGAATTGCAAATTAAAGCACTCAAAGTAAAACTTTTTTTAATTTTAAACTTTTAAAATTCAAGCTTGAAAAATTTTTCATTTAAAAATTCATAATTTAAACGCTGAATAATTTACACGTATAAAATAGAAGCTTTTAACACTTTCCATTTGAACAATTTTAAATTAAATACCGTTACACTGCAAAATTTTACATTTTCAACCTTTATAAATAGAACAATTCAATGATCATTTTCAATGCTCTAAATTGAAGAATGAATCAATAAATTTGTAAATGTTCAAAATTATAGCATTTCAAGCAATTTAAGTTACAAACATTAAAAATTGAACCGTTAATTTTTATTTTAAATTGAACACTTTTTAAATTAGTAATTATAAATTATTTTAACTTTGAGTCGTTTCAAATCATCAATTGTTGTTGTTATTTATACATCAAAAGTCAACACTTTCACTTACAAATTAAACATTTTAAAACACGGAACATTTAAATTTGTAACGTTTAAAGTTTAAATTTAGCGCTCTGAATTTTCCTATTTCAAACAATTCGGTGTCAAATTGTTTAGTTCTGAATATTTGAGTTATGAGAATATCTATTCATAAAATGAAACAATTAAAATTGTAGCGCCCAAAGTTTGAATATAACACTGAAATTTCAACAATTCAAGGCTTTCTATTCTAAACAATTCAGTTTCAAATTGTTTAGTTTTGAATATTTAATTTATGGAAATATTTATTTATAAAATGGAACAATTAAAATTGTAGCGTCCAAAGTTTAAATTTAGCACTCTGAAATTTTATCGATTTGAGGCTTTCTATTTTAAACAATTCAGTTTCAAATGTATCTAGTTTTTAATATTTGATTTATAAATTCATTTTAAATAAACAGTAAAATATTGCTGAATATCAAAAAATTGTTCTCTTTGTTAATTAAAAAATTCCAAATTAAATGGGTGAGAAATGGAACTGAAACTATGGACTGAATTAATATATGAATAGGATTTTAAATTGAATAAAAGCGTGTAATTATGAATCTATTAATTTGAAATTATTTTAAAATTGAGAATAGTTTATAAAGTTTCAATCGGACGTTTACATTTGTTAAACTTCAAAGTCTTTCGAATTGAAAGAGTTCAATTTTTATGTTGAAATCTGTAAATTGCTTAATTTTTAACAGATTCAGAATCGTCTCGTAAAAACAATTAGTGTTCAGTTTTTAATACTTGAACTACAGTTCAATTTTACAATTCATTAATTAATTTATATTTACACTTGATCAACTTGAAACTTTTTTTATATCAAAAATTTTCAATTTCATGATTTCATAACTGAAAAAGTGAAAAATTGAATTTAACATTTAAAAAAAAGTTGCAATCGAACTTATTTTAAATTGCATTATATCGTGTGATACGAAATTTGTGAAATTTCAAGTGATTGGATAGATTTTTTTCTAAAAATTTGTAAAATTCCCGGTCAAAAAATAAATTCACTGTCATTTCCCGGTTTTCCGGGTCATTTTCCCGGTCCAGCGGCCATCCTGAAAAAAGTATAAAATTAAAAAAAGATCCATTAGGGAATGTAAAAGAGCAATTTAATTATATTTATAAAATAATGATTCCCCGGTTTTTCAGGTCTCGAAAAATTCCCGGCCATTTCCCGGTTTTCCCGGTCCACCGGCCACCCTGAAAAAAGTACAAAATAAAAAAAATCCACCAGAGAATGAAAAAGGGCGATTTGATTTTATTTAAAAAAATATTAGGTAATTTCCCGGTTTTTCCAGGTCTCAAAGAATTCCGGGTCATTTCCCGATTTTCCCGGTCCAGCGGCCAACCTATATTCTCATTAATCGTAAATTTTGGAAGAGAACTGAAGTGGAACTTGAGAAAAAATGTTTCAGGTTGAAATTGTTTATTTAACAACAGTTATTTCGAGTTTTATGTTTTTGCTTTATCTTTAGGTAAAAGTTGCAATAACTTCTTATTAATTTAATCCTAACGTTGTAGAACTAATTCTATTCCTTGAAAGATTTTCTACAAATCTCTTTAGAACATTTTATTTTTAAAAATTTATTTTGGAATTATACAATTGTTATTTCAAAAAAATATATTTTTCCTTAATAAAATTTTTTCAATGAAAACGTACCAAAGAGGTGTGTAAAAAATCTTTCAAAGAATAAAATTAGTCCTACAACATTAGGATTGAATAAAAATGGCAACTTTTACCCAAAGAGAAAGCAAAAACATAAAACTCAAAATAACTATTGTTAAATAAACAATTTTTGAATGAAATATTTTGTTCTAATGTTTGCTTTCAGTTCTCTTCCAAAATTAGTTACAATTAACAATGGAAATGTTTTCCTCGATTTTATCTAAAAATTTAAATTCTCAAATAATAAATGGTAATTTTCATTTTCAAAGGGACACTGCTGGTCAAGAACGATTTAGAACATTAACAACAGCTTATTATCGAGGAGCAATGGGTATTTTACTAATGTATGATGTTACCAGCCTTGAAAGTTTCAATCATCTCTCGTACTGGCTACGCAATATCCAAGAGGTAATAATAATTATTTTATAATCATATATTTCATATAGCCTCAAATATTTGACTCCAAAGTAAACTAAATGGCAATGAACCCAAAGAAATTAATTTAAATCCAACAATTCCATTTTCTATCAATTAAATTTTTTAACTTCAATTCAAATAGATAAAATTCATTAATCAGTGCGAAATTATATTGAACCTCGAGAGAAAAATGGTTAAATAGTTGTTGGTGGAGTGGTTTTGGCGTTAGGGTCCAAAATAATTGAATTAAATTAAATAATAATTGAACCAAACGTTTCGGCACACAACCCTCAAGAAAAAATATTATAGGAAAATCAGTATAGGCCTATAATTATTTTCCTATACACTGGAACCTCCATTTAACGGCCCTCCATATACCCCCTTCCTAGAATTTCCGTCGGCTATATTCGGTAATGAGGGGGTCCAAGGGGCTGAGAGAGAGGCGCAGTGAGCTCAACGGAGTTAAGCAATTCCGTAGCCACAAAGCGGGCAGTTCGAATACTCGCGTGCATATTTCGCATTTACTTTAGAATACATGCGGAAAATTCTCTTTTCATTAATTAGTCTTCATTATTAAAAAAAGTCCATCCCTTATGATTACAAAAATCTACATTTGTGCAAAATTCAGTTAATTACTATTATGTATTCCTACTGGAAATGGTTCATACGGCCCTGACTGTTTACATCATAGAAATTCTTGGAAGGGCGTCACGGCCTTGCAGGCCATGCCCGAAACCGGCGGTATGTAGAGGCTTCAATGTAATTTTTCCCCGAATATAGGCACATTATAGAAAATCATTATATAGAAAACTATTATAGGATAATCAGCATTGGAATCAATAATACAAAAATATTGAAGGAAATAATGTAAAAAGTAGAGAAACTACAAAGAAACGATTAATTTAAGACCACTATCATAATCTCGTATGGAAGTACAAAAAAGTAGCGATTCTGCGCAAATAAAGTTTACACAGCAAAAATCTGTGAATTCCCGTGATGTCTTTCAAATCGTTTGAAATTTAATTGAAATCTATGAAAATCTTTTCGAATCTCTCGAAATCCTTGGATACCTTCGGAAATATTTTTAAATCCATTAAAATCTTTGATGTCTGTTAAAATCCGTAGAAAGCCTTTGAAATATTTGAATTCAGTTGAAAGCTTTAAAATAGTTCGAAATTTTTTAGAATCTTTTGAAATAACGTAAAATCTTTAAAATCCTTTGAAGTTTTTTTAATTTTTTCATATCTAGAAATCCGTTGAAATCCCTTAAAATCCATTGAAATCTTTGGAAATGAAAAATCCATTAAAAAGGGTAGAAATCATTTGAAATCCCTTGAATATAAATTAATATGAACTTATTCATCATAATTCTCTGCTAAAAACCGCTCAAATCCCTAGAAATCTTTGAATTCCCTTGGAATCTTTGAAATCCTTGGAAATTCAATAAAATCCTTTAAATCTTGTGAAATTTCTTGAAATACTTTCAAATGTTTGGAATCGCGAAAGTTTTCTAGAAATCCCTTAAAATTGAGCTTAAAACATTTAGTAATCCTACAAAGTTCTTTGGAATCTCGTGAAATTTTTTTAAACCCGTGAAAATCTTTGAAATCTGTTCAAATAGCTTAAAATCTTTCAAAATTCCTTAAAATCATTTGCAAAGCTTTAAAATCCGTGGAAGTCCTCCGACATCCCCGGAAATATTTGGAAAGCTTTGAAATCCTGTAAAATTCCTTGGAATCTCGGAAATACTGTGAAATCCCTTGAAATAATTTGAAATCTTACGTGAAGTGAAAAAATTAATAAATGACAAAGGAACGATTCATTTTAGACCACTATCATAATCTCATATGAAAGCACAAAAAATAGCGATTCTGCACAAATAAAATTTACACAGCTAAAATCTGTGCATTCCCTTGATGTCTTTAAAATCGTTTGGAATTTCATTGAAATCTACATATTAAAATCCTTTGGAGTCTCTTAAAATCCCTTCATATCTTCGAAAAAAAATTTGTAATCCATTAAAATCTTTGAAATCTGCTTACATCCGTAGAAATCCCCTGGAATCTTTTATGTTCCTTTCAATCTGTTTGAAATCTTCAGAATAGTTAGAAATCTGTAGGAATCATTTGAAACTCCTTGAAAATAAAAGAAATTTAATTTAATCACGAAAGTTCTCTAGAAATCCATTGACATTTTTTAAATCCCGTAAAATCTTTGAATTACTTGGAGATCTTATAAAATCCCTTAAATTTTCTGAAATTTCTTGAAATCTTTAGAAATCCTACAAAATTCTGACATCACTTCAAATTTTTAAAATCTTTTAAAATTATTTGGATTCTTTAGAAATTGTAAAAATCCATTAAAATAAGTAGGAATCATTTGAAATCCCTTAAATATAAAATAAATCAAATTTATTCCGTAACGTTCTCAAGAAATCCCTTGAAACTTTTAAACTGCCCAAAAGTCTTTGAAATACTCAGAGGTCCTATACAATTCCTTAAATCTTTTGAAATTCTTTTGAATTCCTTGAAACCCTTGGAAATCCTACAAAATTCGTCGACATCCCTTGGACTTTTTGCAATCTCTCGAAT
>JAUMHM010000031.1:56750301-56761508 GCA_032362435.1 Melikaiella ostensackeni
TGGAATTTTTGCAATCTCTCGAATAATCTTGCAAATCTTTTAAAATAACTTAAAATCTTAAAAATTCTTAAATTTTTTAAATTCCTTCATATCCCTTGAAATTGTTAAAATCCATAAAAATCCATTGAAATAAAATTTACTTTATTCCCTAAAGTTCTCTATATAATGGTTTAAATCCCTTAAAATTCATTGAAATCTTTGGTGATGGTAAAAAACCATCAAAATAAGTAGAAATCATTTGAAATCCCTTGAATTTTTTTTATTCATAAAAGTTCTCTACAAAAAATCGCTCAAATCCTTAGAAATCTTCGAATTACCTTGAAATCTTTGAAATCCTTGGAAATTCAATAAAATCCTTTAAATCTTGTGAAAGTTCTTGAAATACCTTAAAATACCTTGAAATATTTGGAATCACTAGGAATCTCTTGAAATTTAATTTAATTTTATTTTCCAAAGTTCTCTAGGCATCCCTTGAATCGAGCTTTAAAACTTTGGAAATGGAAATCCTACAAAATTCTTTGAAATCTGTTGAAATTTTTTTAATCTCTTGAAAATCTTTGGAAACTGTTAAAAGAAGCTTTAAATCTTTAAATTCGTTTAAAATCCTATGAAATTTCTTAAATTTCTTTAAATGCCTTGAAATCATTGAAATCCGTAGGAATTCCTTGAAATATAATTTAATTTATTCCCTTAAGTTCCCTAGAAATTAGTAGAAATTCCTTGAAATTCATTGAAATCTTTGGAAATTGTAAGAATCCAATAAAATAAGTAGAAATCATTTGAAATACCTTGAATATAAATTTAATTAAACCGTTTCATTAAAGTTCTCTACAAAAAATGTTCAAATCTCTAGAAATCTTTGAAATCCTTGGAGATTCAGTAAAATCGTTTAAATCTTGTGAAATTTCTTGATATACCTTAAAATCCCTGAAATTGTTTGGAATCGTTAGGAGTCACTTGAAACTTCATTTCATTTATTTTTCAAAGATCTCTAGAAATCCCTTAAATCGAGCTTAAAATCCTTGGAAATGGAAACCCTACAAAATTCTTTGAAATCTCTTGAAATTTTTGAAATCCTTGGAGATTCATTCAAATTTTTTGAATGTCGTGAAATTTCTTGAAATACCTTAAAATCCCTTGAAATATTTGAAATCGCTAGGAATCCCTTGGAATTTCATTTCATTTAATTGATTTTCTAAAGTTTCCTAGAAATCGCGAAGAAATTATCAGAATTCATTATAGGAAAATATTTATAGCCCTCTGGTCTATACTAAATTTCTTATAATATTTTTTCATAAGGGAATGGTGGTCGTCGTCAGTGGATTTATTTATTCTTACAAAAATGTGTAAGAATTCTTTATCATTGTGACAAAATTTCTTCGAGAAGTGTGAAAATGGGATGTTAAAGTGTATTTCTATTTTATAGAATGCCTCTTCGGATGTAGTAAAAGTCCTCGCAGCCAACAAATGCGATGCACCCTTGAACAGAGCTGTGGAAACTGAGAGGGGACAAAAAATAGCTGAAAATTTCGATATGCCTTTCTTCGAGGTTTCTTGTAAAGAAAACATCAATATTGAAGAAGCTTTTCTCACCCTTGCCAGAAGAATAAGAGAACAACGAGGTCGAAGGGTAATTAAAGAAAATAACTTAACTCAGATTTCTATTATACTAGTAAGCCTTACAGCCCATATGGGGAAAAAATAGAGTAAAAAGGATACTTTCTTACGCTTAACGGGTTTAGCTAACTTTAAATAATTCTTTAAGCAGCAGATTTCTTACTGATAAAAATACAATAGAAAAAATGAAAAAACGCTGAATGAATGAAAAATAGATAAAAAGCCCTATTTAAAAATTATCATTTTTGAGCTTATCTATTTTAAATTCTTCCAGCATTTCTTGATTTTTTTCTACTGTTTTTCTATCAGTAAAAAGTGTTGAGGTATTCAACCGACTTTTTTTACATAGGTAGAAAAATATTTGAAACTTACACTAATTCTGTATCCTTTTTTATCACGAATTTCAGTTTCGAGTCTCATTTTGAAATTGCTAAAGTTTGAATGTCTTCAATTTAAACTTGCTTTTTAAGGTCGAATATTTCAATATAAAATTATTGAATTCTTAACTTTTTCAATTCTGAATAGTTTAATTTTAAACGCTTTCAATTGCAAATTAATAAGTTTTGGCCGCTTCAAGTTTCAAATTAGCGAAACATTAAGACTCAATTTGAACAATTCAAATTTGAAATCGTTTTCTGATATTTGAATTTAAAATTGTTCAAGCATTAAGGCTTACACTTTGAAATTGTATAATTTGAAACGATTTTTTTAGACCAGACAACTTTGTTTAGTTACATTTTTTAAATTCGCAACTCAAAATTATTCAAGTCCAAAACCTTTCAATTTGAAATTGTCCAGAATGAACTTTGTTAGACTTGAGAGACAATTATATGTCCTGAAGGATCCTAAGGATCCTAAAGAATACTAAAGAACAGATTCCAAGATATTTATGACATCGAAAGATTGCAAAGTTTGGACGCCTCGATTTTATTAAAAATTCACAGAATTTAGGCTATTGACTGAAAGTAGGATACTACGAGTATAGGGACCAAATCTTGAAAATAGGGGACCACAGCTGAATATGGGTTACAATAGGGGATATAGGGACCGGTCTGTGAAGCCTGCTATTATTCTTTTTTTTTCGCAAATTATTAAATAAACAATTTTTTATCCAGGCAAGTTTGTTTGAGGCTTCTGAAAGGGAAGACGCCAGCAGTGTCATAAAGGCTCAATCACCATCGCAGCAAAGTGATTCCTGGAAATGCTCTTGTTAGCCTAAATGATTTTTTGGCGAAAAGCCTCAACTGCAAAAATCATCGAAGTTCACGAAAATTCGATCTAGGTCAATATCGAGTAACATTTTATCCTCGAAAGGAACTCCAAATGAATTTTTATATTATCCCCTAAGGTGTTTTAAAATAGGTCGACAAAAAAGTCCTGAAAGCTGGAAAATAAGAGGAACATAAAGTTCAATCACTTTTAAGATAGATCAGTGAATTGCACAGAAACGTACTTTAATCCTTGATATTTGCCTTTTTAAGTGTGAAACTTTTAATTCAAGTTTCTGAAGCGTATATCAGTCAAAACAATTTTTAATGACGAATACGAATTGTGGGGAGATTTTTTAAGGCCTAATAAAGCAAACGGCTCCAGAGCCAAGTAAGTTACGTATCAATGTATCTGATCGAAAGACTTCATCAAGCGCATTGTGATCACCGACAGAATTGAGATTATTCAGAGATTAAGCGCCAAATTTTATTTCAGATATCCAAAGAAACCATCTCAAACATTTACAAATAAGTTGCCTGATCAAATTTAAAGATTTCATACACATTTACAACTGATTTTCATAATTTAATTTATTAAAAGGTGGGTCATTGGATATTTTTAGTAGAAAGAGATCTCACTGAGGACCATTCGAAGAGTTGAGTATCATTATAATAAATGTCAACACGTTTAGCGAGAATATGCAAGGAAATTTCTTACTGAAAGAATGATTTGCGAAAAAGTAATTGACATTTGAATTTGAAAGCTTTGACAATATTGGAAGCACTTGAAGTTATCTTTAATAGATACTTTAATTTAACTTATAGATTTCGATAAAGGAACAAGCCGCGAATTATCTTGTGCAAAAGCCACGAAGTATTGAAAAAATGCGCTAACCTGGGATTGCTGAGCCCAAAAAGTATTCTTATTGCTTAGGAAGAATATGCAAAAAAAGCACGATCGCACAAACGTAATTTGGTAGGCATACATGTACGTAAAATTGTTGTTCTCTCAGTAAAAATATTCGTTTATGCTGGCAGAAACACAACGCCTTTATTGTGCCTATAAACGAATGTAAAAAAATATATTAAGCTGCTTTGTATATTTAATCTTAAGACATTATAACGAAGGCAAAAATTTATTGACTCACCTGATCCAACAATGTGGAAAAAAGCACTCTTTGTTTTTGTTTTAGATTACAGACCTTACAGTCCAAAATGCTCTCAAAACAGGGGAAATAGGGTGATTCTTCACGAAAATAGGGAAATAAATTTTTTTAAATATAATTAATGTAGATACCACATTGAATTCAATATAAATCGCTTATTCTAATTCTTAAGATTCCAAGTCGAAATATATTGCATTTTCAACAAAATTGTTGAATTTTCAACCGAAAAAGATTAATTTTCTACCAAAAGAGATAGATTTTCAACGAAAGACTTGAGTTTTTATGCTTTTCAGGTAGCAGCTGAAAAAATTAATTTTCAACCAAAAAAAAACTAATTTCCAACAAAATAGTTAGAGTTGTAAACAAAGAAATGAATCTTCAACAACAAAAAAATGAATTTGTAATAAAATAATCAAATTTTCAACCAGAGATGAATCTTCAATAAATAAAAAGAATTTGGATCGAAGTAGTTCAACTTTCAACCAAGTAGTAGAATTTCAATAAAAAAGATGGATTCTCAAGAAAAATGTAATAGTTGATATTTCAATCAAAAAATAATTTAACTGTCAATAAAAAACAGTTGAAATCAGCCAAAAAAAGAATTTTCAACAAAATAGTTGCATTTTTAATCGGAAAAGATTAAATTTCTACCAAGAAGATTAATTTTTCACCAAAGGAGATGAATTTTCAACAAAATTTATATATTTTCAACTCAAAATTGACCTTTTTAGCTACAAATTAATGTATTCTGATAAAAATTCGTCCTTTTGCTAGAATGCTAATCTTCTTGGTTGAAAGTTGAACTACTTTGTTGAAAAATAATTTTTTTTTTTGTTCAAAATTTATCTCTTTATTTTAAAATCAAACACTTTCGTTGAAAGTTGATATTTTTCATTGAAAAATGATCTTTTTTAGTTGAGAATTCATGTATTTTGTTGAAAATTTCCCTTTTTTGGTGAAAAATAAATTGATCTTCTTGGATGAAAATTCATATTTTCGGTTGAAAATTCAACTACTTGGTTGAAAATTGAACTACTTAGTTGAAAATTCATTTTTTGTTTGAAGATTCCAAATTTTAGTTGAAAATTCAACTCGTTGGGTGGAAATTCGTTTTTTTTTTTGTTGAAATATAATTTTTGAAAGTGAAAACGAAACTATTCCATTTTTGGTTCACAATTTATCTTTTTTTTGTGGAAAATTCAACTAATTGGTTGAAGAATCGTCTTTTTGGTATAGAATGAATCTTCTTGGTAGAAAATTCAACTATTTGGTTGAAAATTCATGTATTTTACTATTTTAACTAAATAGTTGAATCTTCTACCAAAAAGATGAACTTTCATCTAAAAAGATCAATTCGTAATTGAAAATATCAATTTTCAGCCAAAAGTGAAATAGTTTAATTTTCAACCAAAGAGATGAGTTTTTAACAAAAAGTAAGTAAAAATAAATAAAAAAATTTAATTTTCAATCCAAAAGGACGGTATTTCTGTCCAAATAGACGAATGTCCAACAAAACAGCTGAATTTTCTACCAAAAAAGATGAGTTTTTAACAAAATGGTTGAATTTTCAACAAAATAATTAAATTTTCAACCAAATAATGAAATGTTTAACCAAAAAAAGACAATTCCGAACCAAAAATATAATAGTAGACTTTTCAACGAAAAAGAATCAACATACAACCAAAAATATTTGGATTTTCTTACTGGGTTCGATTAATTCCGTTCGCATTTAAGCGAAAAAATGAGGAAAAGGGGGAAAAAGGAAAGTTTCTTGAAAACAGGGGGAAAAAGAGGAATTCTTTATAAAAAGGGGAAAAGAGGGGAATAGGGGAAAGACTGTGAAGTCTGACAGTATTAATATCCAAGGTAGTGCTAGATAATTTCTTGCAAGTGTTCAGTAGAAACTTTATATTTTGTGAAATATTAATTATTAATTGTTGAAATAATTCTGCAGCAAATATTAAATCAGCGAATCTGTACAAAGACTTTGAGTTTCGGATAATCAAATTTCTTTTATTACTCGATTGGTATGGCAAAATTGAAAATTGGTAATCGGGTTCAAGTGCAATAATTACTTCTCTTCTATTTTTTAAAGATCAACGCGGGTTCGTTGATTTTGAACAGAAGTGAAGTAAAAAACCAGAGCAGGCCTTTGGTTAAGCTTTTATTTTTGCTAAATTCCTACGCTACAGATTTGTTTCTCATGACTTCATTTTGAGAGATTATCACCAATTTTTGTGTACACATTTTCTCAATGTTTATGTTCTTATTCAAGAGCTTCTACACTGAAGCACAATGATAATTGCAGTGTTCATTATAATTACAATACGCTGAATTCGCGGCGTGATATTAGTTTCTAACTTTATAGGACAATTGTACAATTTCATATACTTTAGTCAATAAAGATGCACATTTTTTACTCGATCTGTATAAATATATTCCTCTACCTTAGTGTATATATTATTTAAATAGTATATATCAATTTTTCAAAACATATTTTACCTTTTTATATTATTTTTTTAAAATAATAAAGTATCATTTAATAAATGCTTTTTCCAATTTGAGACATTGAATCGGCGTTTGAAAATAAAGGCTCTGAACGCAAACAAAATAATGGAGGAAATTTTAAATTCAGAATAGAACTGAATAAAGGAAGCTATGAAGATTAGGTTGGGTCGAAAATAAAAAATTCTGGAATTCGGTGTCGATACAACTCGAAAAAGTAGCGTATTGGGATCCTAAACAAGTATAATTAATTTGGAATCGATAGTTAAAAAAGTATAACCATTTTTTTTGGCATTTTTATTTCCAATTTCGCTTCCTGTGTCTTGACAATTTTATTCCTAATGCGTTTTTCTCACTGCAAAGTTTTCAAGTACCCAAAAAAATTATTTTCCTATTTACACAGGTCTTAAGAATTTTTTCCCGAAAACAGGGGTGAATTAAATAGGAATTATCTCTTAGAAACTTGTTGATAAAAATCCGCAAAAAATCGAGAACTTTTTTGTCCTCCAGGAATGTAAATGAAAATTGAAACTCAAGAAAATTTAAAAACTCTGCAAACAAGTAATTTTTATTCATTTTTTTCTAGCTCGAGTAACCAAGCTGCACCTATCGATTCCAAATTAATTATTTTTTTTTTCGGATCCCAATATGCTACTTTATCGCGCTGTATCGACTTCGAATTCAGAATTCTTTTTTCAACCCACCCTAATGAAGATTTTTTCGACATATATATTCGAGAGATATTCCCTTTTATTAGAAACAAGCCGATTTAAAACTGAAATTGTAATTTTTAGTACAGAAAACATCGAAACCAAACGATTCACTGAAGAATTAATCAATAATGAAAGAGCAAACCGAGTGAGTTCTTTAGATGCATTTCAGTCAGTGGTTGGTTTATGTAATGAAACTGTTAAGTATAAAGTATCACAAAACGCGGAAGCGTGAAGAAGTCCTAACATGAATAGATTATCAGATAACCAAATTGTTAAGATATAAAATTTGTTACCCGACTCCCTTTCTTAACCGCAGGCTTCGTGAAGGAAGCGCTGATTGCAATTTTTTTTGGCTTCTTTGCCTTCCTTCGTTTTTCTTCTTGTTGGCGTTTTGAGCTCTCTTCTGATTTGCTCGATGCAGAAACATTTTTATTTTCAACTTCTACATTCAAACTACCAGACTCAACAGGACTAAAAGAAAATAAATGATTATAGCATATTTGAGTGAAAATTTAGAAATTTAAATGCAAAGATTACTTCTGAAATGAAATTTTATCCTAAGGTATGTAGTTACAATAAAAAAATTGTAATTGTAATTGTGATTTCAAGTTAAAATCACTTTTTAAGTGTAGATACTTGAAAATATGTTTTGCTGCCAAATTTATATCAAAATTGGTTGCAAATTATTGCATGAAATAATATTTTACATAATTAGTTAAATATTAATTACCTCTTCAAATTTTCAGACCACGTCGCTTCTTGGTTCAAATTAAGCTTTACAGTTTCATTACATAAGCCAACCACTGACTGAAATGCATCTAAAGAACTCACTCGGTTTGCTCTTTCATTATTGAATAATTCTTCAGTGAATCGTTTGGTTTCGATGTTTTCTGTAATCAAAATTAAAATTTCAGTCTCAAATCGGTTTGTTTCTAGACTATTTCGTCTTGCAAAAAGAAAATATACCAACTTCGAATTAGTTTTGCTCCTACTGCTTTATACTCTGAAATTTCTTCATCTTTCTTCTTGATAAGTTCCATTAAAAGAGAGTACCTCCGAAATAGTTCCATAGATGATAAGCAGAGTGATTTTGTAACGATCTCGAAAAAATCTTCATCGCTTCCTTTACTCAATTCTATTCTGAACTTGAAGATTCCTCCTTGAATATTCTTTTGTAATGTTATAGAATTTATAGACTTTTCAACAGCGCGATTCGGTATATCCGTTAAAATTTCCGCCATAATTTCATCCACGTTCAAGGCCTGGATTTTCAAGAGCGGATTTAAGGTCTAAAATTGGAAAAAGCATTTATTAAATGACATTTTTTTACTATCAGTAAATGTTCCTGGATTTTTATTTTCTAATATTAAAAACATAAATTATTTTAAAATCCATAATAGAAAATTTTTAAATATTAAGAGTTCTCAAAATTTTGAAATGAGTTAAATAATTTAATGAATGATTATTTCTAGTCAAAAAAATATGTTTGAAAAAATTCCTTTTTTCATAATTTTAATACTTTCATGGAGGCCTATTTTTTTTTTACATATTCTCCATATATTTTTACAGCTTTTTATTTGCTGATCCGGAGGAAATAACTCATACCCAATAGACCAGTGTTATTCATATATTGCTAGTCAAATACTGTTAAATTTTAAATCGTAATATTTTTTAAATCTTCGATTGAAAATTGTTCGTATTTTAAAAACTTACATGTACAATTGATAATTTAGAAATCATTTGATTTTAAAAGTCTCGAAATTATCGCATATTACGAAAACAAAATTGTTTTATTTCAAACGCTATTAATTTGAAATTGTCTAATCACTAAAATCAATCTCTACTTAAAAATTTATTTAAAATTTCTACTTAAAAAAAAAAACAATGTAAAACTAAGATTTAACTAAGAAAATTTCCAAATTAAACCCTTAGGGATAAAATAATTTTTAATTTCTAATTTAAAAAAAATTTTAATTTTTAAATCGAAAGACCATTTTTTGGTTTTATTTTGGTCTCAAAGAAAAGTTTAGGTTATGGAAAATTCCTTAACTCTAGCCCTTTTTAAATATTTTAAAGACTTTTGAAATTTTCTTGTTTTATTATAATAGCACGTCTTGTCACACGACCTTTAGCGACGTGTAAAATTCATAATATTCATCACAAATAAATTCGTTGATCTTTTAGCTTTATCATTTCATACTCTCTTTGGTCACCCTTAATTTAAAAATATATTTTAGGCGGCTTGGAAATTTTTTTGTTTTCGAAAATCTCATTGTCTAAAATGGTCTACTTTTTGGCAATCATCCATATATTCATATAATTGGAAATTACTTAAAATTACGATTACAATTTGAAATAATAAAATTTAAAAGTTTCAGTTTAAGAGTAAAACTTCAACTGAAAAATAAAATTCTTTCTTCAGTTCACAACTCTTTGGAAAAAGGCAAAAACCTTTTCATTTCGTTTTAATCAATAGAGAATCGAGTTTACCTTTCATTATTTGCAACAAAAGAAACTTTTAATTTTAATATTAGCGCTACAGTCACGGAATAATTGTTATAATAAGTCTAACATAATGACAATCGTTATTCAAATTTAAAATAAATAATTTTCATACAATGGAAAACAACTTCAAGCGGTAAGATAATTTTATAAAATATCAATTTGATCAATAATAAACTGTCAAACTGGGTGACAGGAAAAAGTTGCAAAACAAAAACACGCGATAAACGAGCTTCAATGAGGATAGACAGACCATCGCACTTCATTACAGTTAATTAATAAGTGTTTAATCAAATAATATAAAAAGGTAAAATATGATTTGAAAAATACCTTGCATCTTTCAAGGACTGTCTGAGTTTCAAGTTCTTCGGACCACACCCCAACAAGATTTGTTAAGGATATCCTCCAAACATTATTTACTTTTTGTGACAATATTGTATACTCTTGATCATTCAGGCACAATTTTTGCCACTTCGACATCCTTAAATAGTCTCTAAAAATAAACAAAAATGATAAAAAAATGGGTATAATTTTGAAAATGTCAAGTTTGATTGTTTACACTTTTAGGTTAGGTTAATAAAATGTATTTTATTGATTTTTATACTATCTTTATACAATGATATAGAATCTTTGTAAAGTTTTTATATTGTGTAGATTATAAATTTAATTCAAACTATATACTAATTAAATAGAAATGGTAAATTGTCTATAAAAAGTTATTTAATTGAATATTTTGAAAAGCGATGACGTACAGATTAACAAGCCAAAAACCTATTACTTTATGGATATACAAGCCGCTACTATTTTATACTTATAAACCACAGTTCTATACGATTATAACATTCAATTAAAGTGATTACATTCTACAGTCCATAAACAACACGAAGGATAGCGTAAATTAAATTGTAAATAAACCGGCTAAACAGACGTGAAGTGAGTACTGACTGCCAACAGAATTACAGAAATAATGCAGTCTGACCAACCATTGCCAACCTTACAATGAAATATTTGTGAAAACATTTTTTTTTCCATTAGTCTGAAATTATCTTAATATTTTTATGAAAATCGCATCACAAAGTCTCTTTCCTATGCATTTCTAACATTTCTTTTTCAATTATTTTCATTCAAAGTCAGTGACAAATATGCAAATATCAAAAATATTTTTATAAAGTGGGTATTTCATGTTGGGCAGGGAAAATCCTTTATGGCCGCATGCTGAGGGCCAAACAATAACACCAATTGCATGGAACGAAACTCGATTTTTTTAATAACTTAGAAAAAAATTATTGCAGACCATAAATTTATTTCGATGATATTCGTTATTTTTAAATAGTTATTTAATTAAACAATAAAATAAAAAAGAATTTGTAACGATTTTATTTTTTTGAATGAATAGATAGGAAATGAAAAATTGTATCCAATTATTAAATGACATCTTTGCTGGTTTTTTGAAAGACATCGTTTTTTTATTGACCCAAAGTATATAAAATTGTAAA
>JAUMHM010000031.1:56773655-56799388 GCA_032362435.1 Melikaiella ostensackeni
CATATTTTCCAGATATGCTTAATTCCTGTTTGCCGTGTATCGTCAAAATGAGATTTCTTTTCGAAACGAAAGACGAGCTCTTATTTCTAAACTAAAGTTATAACAAATTAATTTCCTAATTTTGCGTTTTGATCTAATTCTTATATTTAAATCGCCCGCGCGTAACGGGCAAGGCAGAGTTCATAACGGGGATTCGTACAGTCGCTGAGATTAATCTAATTTATAGCCGAGAGGTAGCGCTGTAATTATTCAATATTTTATCCCTACGTCACAACGTACCCTCACTTATAAATATTTTCTTGTGGTCGCTCGTCGCGCAGCGTTGTAACGAACTGAACTCAATTTACGCGCGAAATATTCAAATATTTGAAATCTGATTTAAAATGATAATCAAAAAGTTAGAAATTTATATTTAATCTTTATCGATGGCGTGTCCATTACCGCGATTAAGAGTTTGGAAACCCAACTACAGCAATGAAATCTCCCTCTGAAAATCTTCTTAAATTAAAAATGATTTCTTGATATAAAGGTTATTTTGAAATAAAAAAACCGCTCATTTTGAAAGTGAGTTAACAAGCAAAGATTTTATTAATCTGATCTCTTGAAATATAACTTTACAAAAATGTTAAGTTATATTCTTAAGATAACGAACGAGCCGTGGTTGTGTACCAGATTCATCTGGTCCTTTACTTCCTCGTCGAGAGCTTTTATGCCGCCGCAGCGGTCCTCAGCTTCCCCCTCACTTCCAAACATTCTTTCATTAGACATTAACCTTAATCCCTACTCTTGAATGCTATATTTTTCCTTACAAATTCAACTCCCTACCTCAAACCTCCAGAGCCCAATGATGGATTGCGCAATAACTAATCCTCTGTTCTCGTGAAAAGCCGTCGAGAATGAGAGAGTCCAGGCGTGACTGTTTTATAAACAGTTCTGATGTCGAGTGCCCGGAGGTCCTATCAAAACCCAACATTTCCGAGACACTTCTCAAATCGATTTATTTCATTGCCGAAACTGGCGAACTGACGATACTTTTCTGTGAAATACATTTGAAATTGCCATAAATAAATTCTTAATTAAAATTTAAATCCTGAGCGTTCCGTTCATTTTAATTGGATTTTCAATTGAAATTCTCTGACATTTACGAGTTCCCTTTAAACAAAAACCCAATTTTTCCTGACAAAAATTAGTTAAAGAAAATTTTCTTAATGGTCAATTATTCTAACATATAAATATTACTAAATTACGATGAAAATTTTAAACTACAAACTCATAAGTACCTTAAGCTTAAAATTTATTTCTATTTAAAATTTCCTAATAGTTATTTGTAATTTTTAAAAATTTGGTCTTTCTGTATGACCTTACATAACGAGTTTATAATGTATCCGGAATTAGAAATTTAGTCTCCCTGTATGACGTTACGTAAGTAGTTTATAATGTATTCATACTTTACCTAATTTGAATTGAAATAAATAATTTCAATTTGCTTTCAAATGGTTACGACTATAATTAGAGAAGTTTCGCCTATTTCTCTTTCTTCCCACCCTCGGTTAGCCGAATCTTAGGCACGCACGCACGGATTTCTACTATAGTATTGATAATTTTGTCATCCCTCTCCTTTTATCTCTCATATTACAGTAGTTTTCTCTTTTCCTAACTAAGCTTCGCTATGTGCATGTATCATTCAATTTCTGACTATCTTATTTACCCGTCTTTCTTACATATGTCATTCAGGCGAGCTTGCCGCGTTAAACTCGTGTGTCTTTGCTTTTCCTAATACTGACCTAGCTTTTTTCTCTCTTACGAATTTTACTCATGTGGTCCCTCGTTACTTATCAAGTTTCTAAGTTGAAATTCAATGACTGCAATTCGAATATTTTAATTATTGCAATTCAATCATTTCAATAATTGAAATTTCATAATAATAATTCAATGATAAGTGATTTAATTCTAAATAAATTACAGGTTTTGATAATTAATTTCAATTCTGGTAATTTACATACGAATTTCACAGATACGTTTTTTTATACCACAATTATCATGAAGGCTGCAAAAATTAATTGCAATATTCATTTTCAAATTGAAGTTTAAACGTATTTCAAAAATGCATGCTTGATGCGATTTACGTGAAAAATAGAAGTTTGCTTTGGTGTGATTTGCAACTCTGCGTTAAGATCATAAATGACTACCAATTTTAAATGAACCTGAATGAACGTCATCAAATTTGTCCTCTCTCATATTAATTAATACGTTAATGTATCGATTCTTTGTTCAAACTTTTGTTGGTTATTCTTTTGGTCGTAATACTTTTTGCAACGTCTTTTTGCAGCTTCTAATCTAGCTGAAGCAAGTGATTCTGTTTCTACGATTGGATTAAAAACTTCGTCAACTGATTGTACAAATGTCATAGGTATTTTTCGTCTCCAAATTCGGAAGGAAATCGTGCCCTTTTCTCAAAGACCACCTCGTGAGGAGTCATGCCAGCGGACTCGTAAACAGAAGTATTGAAAGGAAAAATGGCAAACGGAAGCCATTGCTCCCAGTTACTTCGTTCACTATAATTGCGTAAGTATTCCACGAACGTGTGATGACTGCTTTCTAACGCCCTTAGAGATTGTGGACGATAAGCGCTAAAACGATATTTATGAATTTTAAATATTGTAGCAATAATGTTCCCAATATTACTCATGAATTGAGATCCTTCATCAGTTTGTATTATTTTGGGGCATCCAAAAACGCAAATTGAATGTTCTGCTTGTGCTACTGCAACGTGATGTGAGTATATTTTCGGAAGCGGAATCGCACTCGAATATTTACTCAAACAATCCTGCCATTTCAACATATACTGATTTCCTGATTCGGTTACGGACATAGGACCTACAATGTCAATTTGTACTTTTTCAAAAACTCTAGAAGAAGTGTCAGTAATTCGCATATGCATTTTTGTCTTTACTCTTGTCAACTTTCGCTTTTGACATGCTTCACATGTTTTTACATTATCTCTAACCTCATCCCTCAGACCTTTCCAATCAAATCGTTCTCGAATTCTTTCCAAGGTTTTTGTTTCACTATAATGCCCACCCACGGTAACCAATTTCTGCTTCTACTTCCTTCAGGTTCGGAAGCTTAAGGGGGTCGTCTAGTGTGACAGCCGTTGTCTAATGCTATTTTGGGGATTTTTTTTTAAACCGTTGAAACAAAATAATTATTATATTTCATATCTTTTTTGAATACATTTAAACAAACTTTGGAAATTTTTTGAAGTCATTACACAGAATATTTTCGGAGGTACACCGCTCAACAGGAACAGATATGAAAGAAGAGGTGCTCCACTGCTGCCATGATTCCGGCTGTTCTGATTATCTGAAATCAAAAAACCATACACCATTTTATTCGTGAGACTTGAGACTCTGCACAGAACTGAAATAAATAAAGAATTCAAAAAAATAATTTTTTTTGTAAGCTTCAGAAAAAAATTCAATTTTCCTCCTTTTTTTGGGGTCTATATAAGAGCTAAAAAAATTAACGAAGCAATCTTAATTCTTTTAGTTCAACTTGAATATGTATATGCGCTAAAGGTGCTGTATAAATTTGAGCAGAAACAATCAAATAGTTTTCGAGATATCATGGCAGCAGTTTAAAAAAATCGTGTTTTGAGAAAAACACGTTTAAAAGTTGTTGTATATAATTCATAATAAAAATTGCCTCACCATCAATCTGCCATGCCTGGGCCGTAGAGTATACCTTCGTCTTCTTCAAAGAAATCATGCAAGGCCGTTTTCTCTTCTCTGTTGTATATCCGGGCTTGTTTGGCGAAATCGCTCAATCGTCTTTCTGAGCTGTCGATGCGAGAATCGTCACGCTGATGGACATATGCTTGGGCATTCAGGCCAATATTTACTCCCATGACTTCCATCACCTGTAGGATAGATTCGAAGCCTTGGTTGAAGATCAACACAGCAAGAAATGTGGCGATTTCGACGATTTTCGCACCAGAATGAAGATGCTTCGGAGCAAAGGTCCAGATTAGAGAGTTGAGTGACTCATTATTGTTTTGAGTTTCCGATCCCAAGCACCTGGTCAATAAATCTTCTCTTGACAAATCTTCATAGATTGGCTTGATTACTTTCTGTACTTGTTCAGAAAGAGGCTGCTTGTCGTGTTCAAATTGATCACTGATTCCCAGAAATTCAGCTCTACGCCACTTACACCAACTATTTTCACCTACAGGACAGTTTTGATGCTGTGGCTTATCATCCGTGGAAATATTGTGATAAAAAGCGGCCCAAATTTCTTTTTTCATATCAGCGACAGAATCCGGATGTCTTCGAATGCTCAATCCATAATATTTTGTCAAGTCGCCAATTACTTTATCAGTGAGTTTACCCACACCCCTTCCGCCTATGCCTTTGTTATCTTTCTTTGCCTTCCTAAGCCGAGTTCCCATTCTTTTTTCAACATGTCCGACACATTCTTTTTTGACAGCTACATAATCGTTTCCATATGGTTGTGCATCTAAAATACCTTTAAATGTCTGACTGTCGCCATCACCAATATACGTTACATATTTTACGCTATGTTTCTCTATTGAACGTGTGAACATTTTTACAATGGCATCTACTATCTCCATTTTTCCAGAATTTCCATAATGAATAATTGTGCAATTTTCTTCATGGGAAGCAAACCATTCTTCATATCCTTGTGGATCATCCTTCTTTTTATTTTTCCACGAAAGACATCCCTGACAAAAACTACTCAGCACACACGTATCCACTACTTTGCCAGTATATTTTGCAATTAGTGTTGAGACGCCGAATAAAGAGGAAAACCCTCGCTTTTTCCACGTTTCATCTCCCGAGACTGTAAATTCATCTTCTGGTTTACCAAATTCTTTATATATCTCTTTCTCTTCAGTAACCGCCAAGGACAACGCATTTTTATAAACAGCCGAAGCAGCTATACATATAGTATTCAATACTTCATAATAAGTATTTCGAGCTAAACCTTATCCGATGTCCATCAGCCCACAAAAAATTTTTAAACCTTCTAAGCCGAGCCCTAATAAACGCATTACGAAAACGATGCGACGATTCATTTCGTATGCATTATTTATCATAGGGCATGAGTTGATTTGTTTTATTTCGTCACACTTGCACTCCATAGAAATCTTGAAACCCAAACCTCGAACACCACACTGTTTGAAAGTCACTTCACTATTGCAATTGTTGCAAATGACAGACGAAGAAATGGCTGAGAAAACGCTAACAAACTCCAAAATGCAGTAAACCAGGGTTGGAGTAACGGTCACTTCAAGATATTTCTTTGCTCCAAGTTTCTTCGCTGACGTAGATGCAAATGAAGTTTCATTTTCTTGTGTATATCGGCCGACGCTATACACAGATGTTGGAACGGGTCGGAACAGGTTCGTGAATAGTTTTGAATGCCTATTATTTGAATCTGGTATACAAAAGAGCCAGGTGAGCAGTTGGCCTCGAGAATATTCGATCGGACAGCTAGCGTTGCGCCACTCCGATGAGCGGGCCCAGCACGCTCCGTATACCTGCTTCGGTTTGCGCGTGTAACTTTTCAACCACTTCAAATCGCGAAAAATCCTTTCACCCACGTCTTGTACACATGTTTTAGACTTGATTTATGAAAAAAAAATCGATTTTTTTTATCTGACACACTAGACGACCCCCTTATCTGGAAAACATCGTGTGACAACTAACAGCGTCACCTTTCAGAAGGGCGTCTTTCAGAGTGACACAATGAGCCCTCTTCTCTTTTGCATCACACTTTTTCCACTATCTCTCACACTACGCAATTCTCGTGAGTATCTCTGCAGCGGATCTAATAATCGCGAGCCTAAGGTTACTCATATATTTTATATGGATGACTTGAAGATCTACGCTTCTGGAATACAGCATCTGAAGGATGCTCTAAAGATCGTCGAGGGGTACACACGAGAAATTGGTATAAACTTTGGATTGGAAAGATGTGCCAAGATTTATTTGAAGCGAGGATGACTTCCGAGCGTTAACGACGGCCCTGAACTCGTGGACAGGAGTGCAATTAGACATCTTTGCGCTGGAGAGACCTACCTATAACTAGGCGTGCCAGAGATCCGCATTCAGGATATAACTTCAGCGAAGGAGGCTCTCCGAAGCAGATACAAGCGTCTCCTGCGACAGATTTGGTCTTCCAATCTGTCGGTGTCGAACAAGAGACCTGCAAATAACATTCTTGCCGTCCCGGTTCTACTCTGTTCATTTAAATTGGTTCCATGGACGAAGCACGGGCTCACGGTCATCGATATTGCTACACATAAGATCATCCATATGCAGAAGAGTTTGCATATCAACTCGTCCGTTCCGCGCTTATACATCCCACGCCGTAAAGGCGAACGCGGAATTCTATATATCCAGTGTCTTTATAACTAAATCGTCTTGGGGACTGCTCACATCGTGGCAAATGAAAAATTTCCTCTCCTGACAATGGTCAGGAACCACGAGATGATTGGCAAAGGAGCCTTCTTCTACAAAGCCGCGGAGCAGGCGGCTGAGACTCTTGGTCTGGATCTTAACATCAGAAGTGAGAAAAGTGCATTACTTCATCTAGATGCCTCACTTCTAAAGGCCCGAGTAAAGAAATCAGAGGTGAATAACTTCCTCGAACAGCTTCACGACAAGAAAATGCACGGGAACTTTCACAGAAATGTAAAAGATCAGTCCTTGTCGATCCGGGTGCCCCACTCGCGCGGGAACGACGCACCTTCACAGGCATAATGCGGCCCTAAGAGTGCTTTATTACCATCTTTGTCGCTCTTATAGTGTTAACCGCGACCCTGCCCTGCCGAACGCTCCTAGAGAGATATAGAGTCGATTGTCGAGAACGAATTGTGCAAAATTTTGTGGAACTTCGACTTCAGGTCAAAATTTGTACGCTCAAGGCCTGACATCGTACTCCTTGACAAAGAGAAACGAACGATGTTCGTGATCGAATTCTCGGCTCTGGCCGACGCCATCACGCTCAAATGATTGTCCTTGTCATCGGTGCTCTCGGAAGTGCGAAACAATCACTGCTTCGTCACCTCGAAGCCATACCTGCGTGCCAGAAAAATGCTAAGGCACTTGCAAGATCACCCATCACACGGTTGTGAGGCGTGGCCATGGGTGTGATTTACTGCGGTTCTACTGGGAGATAGTGCCATTTTCCTGGATGGTAGTTGCTCCCAGGGGAACCCTGCGGTGGTTCTTTGACCAATTTAAATATATATATATATATATATATTCGATTTTCGATTTTTTCCGCGTTTGGGTTGCTCTATCCAGCAAAAAAATCAGAAAAACATTTCGAGTATTATTTCCTATAAAAAAACAGCTTTCCAGGAGGCCGTACATAGCGCATTTCTCAGCAAGACTCGACTACTACCGCTCGCCCTGTAAAATTCTATTTTTCCGCGTTAGTCCCCTTTTCGCGTGGCATCTCACATATTAATATATTTATTTATTGTTGCATAATTTTCGAACGATAATAATTTTAGTTTTGAATACTAATTTCTAGAAAAAATTTTTTTCGTACCAAAATAACAAAAAATTTGCTATTATCATACCTAGGTACCAAACTACAACTTTTGTACACCCTCCGCATTTGAAAAAAAAATATTTTTTTTCGCTCCACCCTACTGTAGAAGTAAGAAAAATCCATTCGCAGCGATGATTGAAATAAAATTGGCATTTTATTTTCAAAAACCGGCTTAGGGGAATCCTGAATACTATTTTAAAATTCTGCAAAACTGTGAGTGATGTATTTCACTCAAAAGAGTATACTGTACGAATGCTGAAGTGAAAATACACAAACAGTGATTATTTTAAGAAAAAATTATTTTCAAAAATGAACTTGAGGGAACCATAAATATATATTTTTTAATTCCGCCAAAAATCAGGGGGCATTTTGAAACTAAAAGAAACACTTTGTAGAGGTGCCATTCAAGATGAAAAAATGCCTTTTTTTGAACCACCTTAGCGTCTCTATATAGAAAGTTATTTACTATTTTAATTAAATGTTACTATGGAAGAAAAATAAAACCTGTAATATGGAAATCCACAATAATCTGTGCGACAGGGAGTTACATCATTTTTCATGCGAATCAAGGCTACGTAATTACTGGGAGAAGCACAATTCGAAAGACTCATTAACGGATGGGTACGGCTTTTATTCCATTTTTTATGAGCAGTGCTCTTTCCGTAACTTCCTTTCTGAATTTCAGACTCTTTTTTCTTTTTTCGGGTTAAATCAACCGATAAATCCCCTGCCTCTGGTGGCTTTGGTGTACCGATGATATCCATTTCGCGAACGACTTTAGGATTTGTAGAAAAGAATTACTTTCCCAGTTACATTTTTATCATTTTTTACGAATTATGATAAATTTATAACAGGGAATATTCCGAGGAAAATTTATGTTCAAAAAATCTTTTTCTTCTGTTACTATAACTAATGATAACTATATATAATTTGATCATTATCTTATATTTATTGAAAATTAATCAAAATAAAATCCTTTTCTTCTGCAAATAACTGAAAAGATGACCATATTATGCAAAACAATTGTGTTATGAATTCTGTTTTTAAAATTGAACTTTTCTTTATACGGAATATTTTGCAATTTCAATATTTGAAATTAAAGCGCTGAAGATTTTTAAATCTGACGATTTTGAATTAAAGAAATTCTATATAATTTAGGTATCATCTTTTAATAAATAAAAATTAATAAAAATGAAATCTTTTCTTTTGTTAATAACCACAAAAATGACCATGTAGCTGTGCAAAATAATTGTGGTTTTGAAATTGAATTATTCTTTATACGGAAAATTTTTGTAATTCAAATATTTGTAATTATGGTGCTTAAAATGTTCAAATCTGGCATCTTTTAAATAATAAAAATAATCAGAAATAAATTTCTTTTCTTCGATTAATATACAAAAAATTACCATACATATACATGTGCAAAATAATTGTGATTTTAACATTGAACTATTTTTTATGCGGAAAATTTTGTAATTTAAATATTTGAAGTTCAAACGCTCAAAATTTTGAAATCTGATAATTTTGAATTAAAGGAGTCTATGCAATTTAATTACCATATTTTCATTTATAAATATTAATGAAAATTAAATCCTTTTCTTATGTTAATAACTGAAAAAATTACCATATATCTGTGCAAAAAAATTGTGGTTTTAAAATGAAATTATTTTTCATATGGAAAATTTTTATAATCTAAATATTTGTAATTAAAGCGCTTGAAATTCTAAAATCTGACATCTTTTAAATAATAAAAATAAATGAAAATAAAATCCTCCTCTTGCGTCAATAACAAAAAGATTACCATATACCTGTGCAAAATAATTATGTTTTCAAAATAGAACTATTTTTACATGAGAAATTTTGTAATTTAAATATTTGAAATTGAAGCGCACAAAATTTTTTAATCTGACATCTTGAAATTAATGAAAATTAATAATAATGTAATCCTTTTTTTCTGATAATATCTGAAAAAATGACTACATATGCAGGATATTTGTGTTGAAAATTGTGTAGTTAAAATTTAACTATTCTTTATATGGAGAATTTTGCAATTTACGTATTTGAAATTGAGTGCTCAAGATTTAAAAATTTGACGATTTTGAATTAAACAAATTCTATATAATTTAATTATCATCTTTCAATCAGTGCGATAAAAATTAATAAAAATAAAATCCTTTTCTTCTGTTGATAACTAAAAGAATGCAAAATAATTGTGTTGAGAATTGTGTTTTTATTTTTAAGATTGAACTCTTTTTTATATGGGGATTTTTTAAATTTAAATATTTAGAATAGAAGCGCTCAAAATTTTTAAATCCTTAAATTTTGTATTGAACAAATTCTATATAACTTAATTGTCACCTTTCGAAACAAAATATCAAAATATGTTTTATGTAGGTTAGGACGCATTAAAAAATTGACTATAAAACTTCTCTGTTCATGAAATCAGATTTCATTTCACGTCTTTTTCACCACAAACTGCATTACTTTCAGGCAGAATATAAAAATGTCGAAACTTGTACTAAAATGTTTATATTTTTTAATAAGATACCAGATACTGACACCTCAGAATCCCCTGATTGCAGGCAACCCAATAGACGGTAGCGTCTGCCGCTACTTCTGCTTATTCAAAAAACGTTTTATCATTATTTAATTGCTTTTAAGCCCTATTATTTTGATTCTATGATATTTTTTTATTCTATTTAATCTCAATTCCACAATAACATAATATGCAATCGTTTAAATCATAAAGAAAGAAAAAAACAAGAGTACCTGAAAGAGGAAAGTGAGCGTTCTCCAGGTGGTCAGGTTGTCAGGCGGAAGGTGGCCATGATGGATAAATCAGTTGATGGCAGGCTATCGTTGCAGACGTGAGTGAGTGCTTGTTCCATTCTTTTTTATCGCGTGTGCATTCAGAAAAAGTGATAATTTTCGAAAATCACTCCTGAATCGAACGTTTCTGCTCTTTCAGAAACGTCTCATAACCTCAATTTCACAACAGTTTGCTGCAACAACAATCTACTTTTACCAACAATCCACCGCTTATCGAGAGAGCTTAATGCTGTTCGAAACTTCGAACAAATCGCATATAGCCGGTTTGTTACGTCTATCTCTTCAAGATCAATCCGATACCCGATTTGTTGTGCTACTGACATTTGGAGCTCCAAAACAAATGACGAACAATCGATTAAAAAATCAGAGAGTTTTAAAAAAGTGTGTATAGAAAATTATACTCCAAAAATTCTCTTTTCGAAATCTACTGCGAGCATTGCTTCCAAAATTCGACTATTATGCTGTGAAACTTTAACAAGGAGTTAATTTCTTTTTTAAATCATAGTTCTAACCTTACATTCATTATTGCTTCCTCATAGAGTAAGCTTTGTAAAGATGACAATTTTCGAACTTCATTTTTTGACATATCTTGACATAATTCGACCTCAAGAGTCCGAAAATGAGGTTTTTAAAGTGTGTGTGTGTTAGAAATACTCTTCTTATGATAACTCAAAAACAAGTAGAGCTAGGATCGTAGGATCATGAAATTTGGAGAAAATGTAGTCATAAGTAATGACCATAATTTATTAAGAATGGAGCCGGATCGGATAAGTATATATATTTTTTCAATTTTATATTTTTCTTAAAAATCGTTTTAGATGTTAATTTGTTTTAAATTTTTATTATATAAGGGCAGAAAATTCTCAACTTTTGGAATACACCAACACTTTTAAGTATGAAATTTATTCGTGTTGATGAAATGAATTTATTGAACTATATAAAAACCTTCTATGATCTATAAAAAATAAACAATAAATAATCATAAGCAATAAGAAGCAGGAAACAATAAATAATAAAAAACGCAGGTGAAATCGACTTCTCCATCCTCTCAGACTCCTTTTACATCCCAAAATACTCTTTTCCATCCCCGCAGACTCCTTTTACAACCCAAAATCCCTTTTTCCATCGCCTCAGACTCTTTACAATCCAAAAATACCTTTTCAACCCTCCTGTTTCAATAATTCTTTTGAAGAATTATATTTATCCGGGAATTAACTGTAATATAATAACCATTGTCAAATCTTGGAAATTAATAAAGAGACTGAAATTAAAATTTACAAGTTTGTCATATTTGCTAACAAAAAACAACTTAAGAAAGTGTAACTTTCACAACAACAAAACAATTCTCTACGAGGAAGCACAGTGTTCATGAAATATGTAATCACAATTGAAAATACACGATATAATGAACGCGCCCACCAAACTACTTTGTAGCGTTTTTTTTTTATATTGTGTTTCACGCTGAAAACAAACACTAAAAAGATAAATACTGTGAAGAGATTGACTAATATTTTTCTATATAAATTTAAAAATTTCAAACTACTGAATTTGCTGGTTAAATAAATAATATGTTGTAATCTAGAAATATTTCTTTCCCTTTTTCAGAGTTGAAAATCTAGGATCGTTTATTATAAAAGAATCTAAATTCGAAAGATCGAAACAATTAATCATCAAAGAAGTGAGGAAAAACAGCAACCAAGGAATTTTATCGTCCCGACGCGAAGAACCGTAAAAGTGGAAAATCGTGTCGGTCTTAAAGTGGCACGAGATCGCGATACGAATGACGATGAATCTTCGGACATGATTTTATCACGAGAAAACAAGTGCTTCCGTTGCTGAGCTTCTCGTTTTTTACCGGAATGGTATAATTATTTCAAAAGTTGTAAAAGCAAAAAAATTGAGCGCAAGTTCGTTAAGCCAAATGACTTCCAAAAAATAAGTTTCGCTGAAATTTTGATAAAATTGGCATCCAACTGCGAAGGTAATGAGAAGAAGATTAGATCATGGTTGTCGAAGTTGGATGAAAAATTTGATAGATTTGCGGCGGATACCATATTTACAAAGGCAAATGGTGCTGCCGTACGAAAATCTGTGATTTATGCAAAGTTTTTGAAAATTTGAATCAAGAGAAGTGAAGATTGCTGCCCATTTTTCAACAAATGAGGAGCGATGTTATTCAGATGGATTTTCTTGACGTGCCTGCTCATCGGTACCGGTGAGTTCATTTTTTTGCTTGTTTTTTAACACCTGTTTACTGGTCTCATCAGGGCCGCATCCGATATAATTCTTTTCCTAATAATAAATTGCAGCGAGATGCAGTACACTTATTACTATTCGTTACTTGTTCATAAACATCATTAGGGTGTTCCAAAAAGACTTTTTTTGAAAAGTGAAAACGCTTTTGGATTTTTTCAAAACTTAGGTATAGTAATGAAGTTTGACCCCTAGAAGAACTCAAAAATATTTTAGTTCAAAACTAGAAAAAAGTCGAAAAATGATCTTATTTAAATACATTTTTTTATTCATAACAACAAGTGAATTTTTAATTTTAGTTTATGATGTCTACAGGCAATTGAAAATTATAGCTTTTTTGTAATTGTTAGAGATTTCCATTCGGCATGTTTTTTTTTCAGCACAATATAACTATCAGACCATTTTCCTCGATATGTGTGTGTGTGTGTGTGTGTGTGTGTGTGTATATGCTGAATAATTACTGAAAATATTTTTTATCCATACACTTACTGCACTTACCGCATTTATCTTATGTATTGTCATATTCATGCATTTTACGACAATGAAATATGAACAAAAGTTTGCAGATATAAGTCTGAAAAATAGTTTTCACCTCACACATTTTTAGATACGTTAAGCTTGTTTGATGAAAAACAGCTTTTTGCGCTAAGAAAAACATTATTTCGAAGGTATAAAGGCGATAATTAGAAAACGGTTTTATTAATTGATATACAAGTTGCAGAAAGCTTGTTAAACATGTATTTAAACTTAAATGTTTAGCTAATAAAATTTGCTATATTTTTTGCGACTTGTAAGGGTCAAAAAATTGCAATTCTTAAATAAAAATAACAAAAAGTTACAATTTTTTGGATTAATTTTCTTCAAGTTTAAATTTTTTTGACTTTTTAATCCTTTTTTTGGTACATCAGGAACCGCGGAAAATGGTCTGCTGTAGCAATATTATGCTGAGAAAAATCATGCTGAATGGAAATCTCTAACTATTACAAAAAAATACATATAATTTTCAATTGTCTGTACCTATGGATATCTGTAACTCTTATATACGTGATAAAAGATGGTTTCAATTAATTTTTGAGTTCTTGTAGGGGTCAAATTTCATTATTCGACCTAAATTAAAAAAAAAAAAAAATGAAAAAGCGTTTTCACTTTTTACAAAAGCCTTTTTTGGACTACCCTAAACTGCATTTGTTGTTAGTTTCATATTTTTAAAATGTTTCTCTATGAAATAAACGAGAAAATAACATTTACTTTATTTTCTGGGGTATAAAATTTACTCTGAATTTACTAATAACAAATAATTACTATACTCTTCTCCTTGAAATACGAAATTACACTTTTTTTTCTCATTTACGACTCCTCTTAAGTTTCTTTACTCTGTCTTAATTTGATGAATTTCCCTGAAACACTCATAAGATTTAACGGTTGCCTCATTGCTTAAAAACCCGAGAAGACTAATTTAGAAAGTATCTAATTTGAACGATATAAATTATGGATATAAGAATTTTTTTCTAATTTACGAAATAATCTACAGTTGTTTCTCGGTACAATTAATATAACGATGAAAAATAAACCCAGAATAATTGACAGATCTAGGATCATAAAAAAAAATAGATGGAATAAATTCTATTAAGTTCAGATGAAACAGGCTACAAGCCATCATGAAAAACTTGTCTGACCTTATATATACGTGTCTTCTGTCTCATTTATCCATAGAATAAAAGCCAAGTACCGTTAAATTATATTTACTCTCTGTGTACAGAGGATCGATTAAATCGTTTTTGTCGCCTCATATAGAATTCTAAAAGATCCTCCAAAGAATAACTTCAGGCTTTTGCCATTAGAATGCATTCGTAGAATGTCCCTGTCTTTTATCTTGTTTTGTAGCCGATTTTCAAGACTGATACTAATATTCCTATTTGCGACCAAAAACCAATTCAAAATCTAGTTTGTAAAATCCAATGTAAAATCATTAATAGAAGATAAATTTTCGAGGGGTTCTTCACTTCTGTAATCATCTGAATTCCGTGATTCCTAAATCTATAAAAAATGGGAATTAGCGATTTAAGATTCTAGATCTCTCACTGTGACGATGGATTTTAGATGGTCTCTGAAGGATCTTTTCAAGAGTCGCGAAGAATTTTCAAGATTCGCGAAAATTTTTCAAGATTTGGAGAGATTTTCGATATCTCCGACGAAATTTGAAACTGTTTTTCAGCTGTTCTTGAGTCGCTGAATTGAGATCTCCAAAATCTTGCAAATCTTAATCTAATTTTCGTGATTCTGAATCTTTGATTTTTTGATTCTTTAGTGACTTCAAGATTTCCCGAGGGGTTATTCACTTCTCAAATAATTTAAATTTCCGAGGCAAGATATTAAACTATTTTTCAACTGCTTCTCTTGAGTCGCTGAGCTTTGGGATCTCTGAAATCTTACAAATCTTGGTCTGATTTTCCTGATTGTGAATCTTTGATTCTTTGATTCTATAGTGACTTTGCTTAAGATTTCCCGAGGGCTTATTCACTTCACAAACCACTTAAATCCCGCAATCCTTAAATCTTTAAGAATCGGAATTTGCGATTTAAGATTCCAGATCTCTCCCGTGACTCGATTGATTTTAAAGATCTTTCAAGTATCTTTTCAAGATTCGCAAAGATTTTTTAAGATTTGAAAGATTTCCGAGATCCCCGGCGAGATTTAAAACTGTTTTCAACTGTTTTTGAGTCGCTGAGTTTTGGGATCTCTGAAATCTTACAAATCTCAATCTGATGTTCATGATTCTGAATCTTTGATTTTTTGATTCTGTAGTAACTGATTAAGATTTCCCGATGGGTTGTTCACTTCTTAAATCATTTAAGTCTTGCAATTCCTAAATCTATAAAAATGGGAATTATCGATTTAAGATTCTAGATCTCTCACTGTGACGATGGATTTTAGAAGATCCCTGAAGGATCTTTTCAAGATCCGCGAAGATTTTTTAATATTTGAAATATTTCCGAGATGCCTGGCGAGATTTGAAACTGTTTTTCGACTGGTTTTGAGTCACTGAATTTTGGGATCTCCGAAATCTTGCAAATCGTAATCTGACTTTCATGATTCTGAATCTTTGGTTTTTTATTCCATAGTGATTTTTTCGTTCGTTTTTTTTAAACTGCCGGTAACCTACGGCTTTGAAGCTCATTTGTGATCTAGCATTAGAGAAAGGTTTCTTGGCTTTGAATCTCAAAGAAAAAAGAGTATGAATAACAAGGATTTTGGTCGTTTGAATTCTAAATTTAGAAACCAGTAATAAATTCTGACGCGAGAAAAGTAACGAGCGTGATCCTCGCATAGTACTTGCTACCTGGCTATTTTGACGTCAGAGAATCAATTGAAAAGCGATTATTAACTTTAGCGTACTTTTATCTACTATTACTGCTCAAGTTTGATTACGCGAACCGTACATTTGCTATATGTTATAAAATTCCTTCAGGCAAAAGTTTCTCATTTATAATTGTGAGTTTAAAACGAGGTTTAAAACGTTCAAAGTTAATTGTCAGCACAAAATACTAATGTATTAAATATTTATTAGCAAGCAACAATTAAATTTAGAAGGGAAGAGAAATGGAAATTCCTCGTAGTGAAGTCGTAACATATATCTTTTATAAACATAAATTATTATTATGTAAGTCCTGTTACAATTATGTTGAAGATGAATTCGATGTTGTGCAACATTGGTGGTATCAGATTCCAGATAATTTGACATGCAAAATGCTAATTACTCAAAATTGCAGTGCAATTAAAATCACGGCATTCAGATTGCTTAGAGATGTGGTATCATATCATAGTTTATATTCTCAACTTCTAACATTTCTAAAGGTTCCATTTTGAACGTTTCGAATTTAAAGTCGTAGAATTTCGGATCTTAAAAACTCTTTGATACAAAAATTTTAAATCAGAAGACCAGGGTTGCTACAAGACTTGGAAAACCTGGAAAAGTCGTGGAATTGTGAAGAAGTTATGGAAAACCTCCAAAAGTCATGGAATTTCGTAAAAGTTGCTGGAATTTTTTCAATCGCACCTATTTCGAAGTCTTAACAATAATTTTAGTAATTTAAGGCCAATTTTGAATTTCCGAATTCATACGATTTGATTTTTTTATTAATAAAAATAATATGATCGAGGGGTTGATCACTCTTGAAGTCTGGTATATAAGCCCTCGTGATATCTTTGTGAAATCATTGAAATCTTTATGGAATCTTTGAAATCTTTGTGAAATTTTTAAAATCTTTGTGAATTTCATTGAAATTTTGAAATCTTTGTAAAATCTTTGAAATCTTTTGGTATCTTTGAAGTCTTTGTGAGATCTTTGAAATCTTGTAGAATCTCTTGGCGACAAAATATGTGATTTTCTATAAGAAATTAGGAGACACGTGTTTCAATTTTCTGCAAAGTTATGAATATTTGAACTTTGAAGCTTGTTTAAAAAAAATACTAATCCGTTTTTTAAATCTTTATAACTTTTGAACTAGTTGATATATTTAACTTTTCTTTCCAGATTCTGGTGATTTTTACCGTCCCTTTTCAAAATTCCTCAGAAAATTTGAAAAAGACTCAAAATTAACAAAATGGCATTGATTTTTTTTAAAACACAAAAAGCCTATTTCCACAAAAAGCCCACTTTTTACCATTTTTTTTTGTTAATTTTGTATTTCTATATAAAGAAAACATCCTGTGAGTTTTATGCGGGACAAATTATTTTTTTTGGCCACGAGGATTTTTTCTCGATAAATTGAATTCTTGCATTTTCTCGTAAACAACGTCAGATACGAAAAAATAATAAAAATAAACTTTCCTCATTTAAAAAAATGCTCGCTTGTATTAACAATGAAGAAAACATTCTATAAGTCTCATTTGGGCCAAAACATTTTTGTGGGCACGAGACGTAAATACCATCAGAATCCGAATTGAAAATAAAATGTTTGATTGAGGTCAAAAACTATAGAAGTTCAAAGGAAAAATGTGTTTTTTTTTTTTCAAAAAAGATGTCATAATTCAAATACAAATAACTTCATGAAAATTTGTTTTCTTCAAATCTGAAAAATACCTATCGCCTAATTCCCTACAGGTATTAACATATTTTGTCGCTGAGAGATTTTACTGTTTGAAATGAATTTGCCTGTCTGATTTGAAATGGATCTGGTTTGCAATATTTTGAAATATTTTTTAAATCTAAAATCTTTTGGAATCTTTGAAATCTTGAAATCCGGTGACCACTCAAAAAGTCGAGTTTTCAAGTCCTCGATATGATTATAATAATGCCCGATTTTGAAGAAATTTTTGAATTAATATTAATGAGAATTGTTTAGAATTCATTAATTGTTGAAAAGCCCTTTGCATTTGCATTAATCAATAATTTTATAAGAAATTGTTGATAAATTAGTCTGCGATCAGTAGAATGTTTTGAAATCGAATTTAATTGACTGGAGTTTTTTTTGGAAAAGTAGATCTGACATTTTTTCAAAAGTTGACCTGGAAAAGTCATGAAATTCTGAAACCAGACTTCTTTAGCAACCCTGCAGGCTTTGAATTCCGAGGGCTCTCAAATTTTGGATCCACACGCGCGATTATTCAAAAAAATTCAGCATTAAATTTGAGTTTTTAAATAATTTTTTCATATTTTAATTTTATTTTTCTTAATTTACAAGGTTATTTCTTGGGACTTGGCAGTGATGAAAGTTTACAGGATATCCGAGGCTGCTACAAAACCAAATAAAAGTCCCTTAGCTGGTCGCTGAAATGGAAGGAGTGGTGTGTGCATGAAAGTGAAGCGTTATAGTCCCACAAGTGAATATTTAAAAACCGTCGGCTGGCCTTACCGAAGTGAAAGTCTTCTTGGGCCTTCAGTTCCCCGTTCCACGGTCTTCTTCTGGTTTTACATTTACTGAGCCAAGAGACACGCATGCCGATTCCCGGAAATACTCCCCAGACATTATGCGATCTTTGACATCACACTTGAATTAGAAATTGAAATCCGCTTATTTCGTAAGGGTCCGGCTTCAAGATCCGCTTCACTCCTCGAAAGCACCAGGCTTCTTCAAAAAATTTTACCTACTTCACATTCAAGATTCCAAACTCTCAATTTTATTTCGCAGCATTTAGAGCAAGGAAATCGAAACTAGAATCAAGGCTTTAATTGTGCATCCATGAGCAAGTACCAATCGAAAACCAATTTCGGCGTACTTTTTTTGACGTTTTGATAGTTCGGATCCCATCTTAGATGGTTTGGGTTCCATCAGTTTACTAGTTTCTTTTTTTTGAATATTTATATCCAAGGAAGGGCAACGAGAGAACATTAGATTGAACCATATTATCGGTTTTGAAAACAACTCTAGTTAGAAATGAAGTATTAAATCATTACGAGCTTCACTCCTCGAAAGCACCAGGCTTCTCCAAAAAATTTGAACTATTTCATATTCAAGCTTCCAAACTCTCAATTTTACTTCGCAGCATTTAGAGCAAGGAAATAAAAACTAATCGAGGCTTCAATTGTGTATCCATAAACCGGTACCAATCGAAAACAAATTTCGGCGTACTTTTATAGATGCTTTGATAGTTCGGATCCATCCTTAAATGGTTTTGGTTCCACCAGTTTACTGGTTTCTTTTTTTGTGAATATTTATATCTAAGGAAGGGCAACGAGAGAACATTAAATTGAACCCTATAGTAGGTTTTGAAAACAACTTTAGTTAGAAATGAAGTATTAAATCATAACGAGCTTCACTCCTCGAAAACACCAGGCTTCTCCAAGAAATTTGATCTACTTCACATTCAAGATTCCAAACTCTCAATTTCATTTCGCAGCATTTAGAGTGAGGAAATCGAAACTATAATTGAAGTTCTAATTATTTGTATCCCTGAACCGGTAAAAATCGAAAACAAATTTCGGCGTACTTTTTTTTGACGTTTTAATGATTCGGATCCCACCTTAAATGTTATGGGTCCCACGTTAAATGGTTTGGGTTGCACCAGGGTGCTGGTTTCTACCCATTTGAATTTTTATATCCGAGGAAGAGCAACGAGAAAATATTGGATTGAACCCTGTAACCGGTTTTGAGAACGACTCTAGTTAGAAATAAAGTTTTAAATCATCACAAGAGACGTTTGCGGTTTCATAACATTTTTTGAGACAAGTGCTCAAGTTCCCTGATTACGAAAAGATGGATTTCTCTGGGAGAAGAACGATCTTTAATCTTCATCCCCTTCGCCTATCAAATTTCTCGACCACTAGCTAAAAACGACTCGTTCACTTTCAGATCCTGTTGAGCATGGAATACTCTATAGTTTACACGCCTTGTACCTTTCAGTACCAACGAGTAAAATCATGCTTGTACAGCTTGGCTGACTCATTCTTAGAATAATATTCTTCTCATCTCCTGCAAACATACTCAGTCAATAACCAGAAAAAATTATCAGGCTTGAACAATCTTCCCACGGTTGAGAGAACGTCAAAAATGGATTTCGTTTTAGGAAATTAATACTGAATGGTACTTTCCTTTCAATGTTTCAATGAAGGCTTAAGTTTATTATAGGTGATTTCAATGCCTTTAGAAGTTGAAAATCTTGTATTTTCCCAGGATAGCGTAGGCTTGTATCATTAGGATCTCGATATTTTTATAAGAAATACTATTTTGAATTGCAAATTGGTGACGTAAAACTGTAATTGCGAGTGCTTCGTTTAACCCCAACCTAGTTTTTCTGCTCCATATTGCAATTAATTAATCTTTTTTTTATGTTCCCACTTCACGTTTTAGGCCTGCCAATGAAAACATCAAAAATCGAAAATTTCACTTTAAGTTCGAAAGTTTTCAGTTTTTGAGGATGGATAAAGTAGGTTGCAAAAATATGAAATCCCATTTCGCAACCTTTTCCTAGGTCCGGAACATGGTAAAGAATACGAAAAACATTCTATCTGTCGAAAATGGCATTACAAAAATATTTAAAGTTCTGCAAATTTGCTGTAACGTTTTTCCAGTCATTTCCTACGATTTATTAAATTTGTAACCATTTTAAAGGTCCGGAATTAAAAAAAATTTGAATAATTAATGTTTTCATGCATACCTTGAAGGGAGGAATGGCAAAAGTACTGCGAATTAGCAGCATAGTTTTAAATATTGTATCGATACTGAATTTATACTGATATATAGTGAATATAAAATTTTTCACAATATGTATATAGAAAAAAGTAATTTCCATGCAACTAAGAAGGTTGCAAATTTACACAACTCTTAGATATAATGTTTAAAACTTACCTGCCAATTTGCAGTGCTTTTGCAATGTTTGCCTTCAAGCTATTCATGAAAACATTAATTATTTTAAAAACTGTTGAGCTCCGGACCTTTAAAATGGTAGCAAATGTAATAATTTGTAAGAAAAGCCTTTCAAAACGTTACGGTTAATTTGCAAGAGTTTCGAAATATTTTTGGAAGAGTTGTGCAAAATATGAGAATTTTACGATTCTTAATACGTTCCGGACCTTGAAGAGGGTTGCAAAATAGGATTTATTGTTTTTGAAACCTAATTTACCAGTCCTCAAAATTTCAAAACTTTTCGACTCAATGTTAATTAATTTTCTTTACTGTCTGGCCTATTTTGCGAAAATATTAACCACCACGATGCTTCCAATTGTTTCAATTATTCCAAAATTTCATTGCAAAGTTCCAAGTATAAGTTTTGTGGAAAATTTTTATTGGCATCAATTAATCACAATTGACAATTTTCACTGAATTTTCTGATAACTGATCTGCTCTGTCCTTGAGAGAAAAACAATTTTTTTAGACATAAACTCTGTATATCGAAGAACTAAAAGCAAATTGGCTGACTTTCTAACTATTAGTGACGGCTGACATACTTCGTATGTACTGTGCTCCACAATTATATTTACAAATGATTGCAGTATTTAATGCTTGTGACATCTTTTTAGACGTTTCGCCCTAGAAATTGCTTAACTCTCCACGGAAATAGAAAATTAATAAATAAGGACACTATTTTTTCCTCAAAACTATCTATAACCAGGGCTGCCACACAGTCCCTTAAGTCACTTTTAGTCACTTTTTGAAGATAAAGTCACTATAGTCACTTTTTAAAATAAAAAGATCACTTTAGTAACTTTTCTTTCAATAAATTAAAACAGAGGACCCAAGGGTTTAACAAATATTGAATTCAGTTCTATACCTATTTCTTAATTTTCTTGAATTCTTTGGAACTCCCTTAAAATTCACTGAATTCAATGGATCTTTTTTAGATTTTCAATTTTTTAAAATCACCCTGAGGACTTTTAAATTCACCTTGAATCGAGCCTTGAATTCTTGTGAATTTCATCAGATTTCAATTCACTGCCAAACCTGCCCAAACTCCCATTTATCTGAGTTCAATGGAATTTTTTGTACTAAAAAAATTTTGTTCCATTCATTAGAGTCATTTTTCATTCACCCTGAATTTTTATTAATTTATCCTGATTACTTTTGAATACACTTGAATTCTTTTAAATTTACTCAATCCAATGAATTTTTTTAGTTCTTTTCAATCCACCCTGAAGTCTTTTAAACTCATCTTGAATTCCTAGACATTTCATCAAATTCTTTTGAATTCCCTTGGAATTAAAAAATGTTTGCCAATTCCTTTGAACCCTTTTGAATGTAAGTTGGAATGTTTTGAATTCACTCTAAATTCTCATAAATTTATCCTGATTTCGTTAAAATTCACCTGGAATTCTTGGGAATTTTATCAGATTTCTATAAAATCCCAATTCCCATTTATTTGAATTCAATGGAATTTTTATGGATTTTAAGAATTTTATCCCATTCACTTTAATTATTTTAAATTCGCCCTGAATTCGTATTAATTTATCCTAAATTCGTTGAAATTCTGTGGAATCCTCTTGAATTTTTTCAATTTACTCTGATATCTTTTGAATTCACTTAAATTCTTCTAAATGCACTAAATTCTACTCAATTCAATGGATTTTTTTTAGTTTTTTTTTTAATTTACCCTGAAGTCTTTTTGACTCACCCTGAATTCTAAGGTATTTCATTGAATTCGTATGTATTCCCTTGAATTCTTCTATATTCACTCCAAATTTATTGGAGTCAATGGAATATTTTGGATTTTTAAAAAACTTAAAAATTATTATTTTTTCATTTAATTAAATTAATTTGGAATTCACCTTCAATTCTTATTAATTCATTCTGAATTCTTTGGAATTCTCTTGCATTTTTCAATTTACTCTGAATTCTTTTAAACTCAGCTTGAATTCATAGGCATTTCATCGAACTGTTTTGATTTCCCTTGATTCTTCTAAATTCACTCCAATTTTTCTGAAATCAATGGATTTTTTTTAGTTTGAAAGTTTTTTCCAATTAATTTGAATTCTTTTGAATTTAACTTAAATTTTTTTGAATTCATTCTAAATTCTTATATATTGATCTCGTATTCGTTAAAATCCACCTTGAATTCTTCTGAATTTTATATGATTTCTATTCAATCCCAAACTTTTATTTATCTGAATTCAATGTCATTTTTTTGAATTAAAAAAAATTTTGTTCCACTCAGTTTAATTATTTTTAATTCACCCTGAATTCCCGTAAATTCTGTTGAATTCTAAGGAATTCCCTTGAATTTTTTAATTTACTCTGAATTCTTTTGAATTCACTTAAATTCTTGTAAATTTACTAAATTCTACTCAATTTTTTGTTTTTTTTTAGTTCTTTTTTTCAAATTGAACGTGATATCTTTTTAAATAACTTTGAATTCTTAGGCGTTTCATAAAAAAATTTTTGAATTCCCTTGAATTCTTGTAAATTCACTCTAATTTCACTGAAATCAATGGAATTTTTTGGATTTTTTGAATTTTTTCAATTCATTTAAATTCTTTCGAATTTAACTTGAATTTACTCTAAATTCTTATGAATTTATCCCAAATTCGTTAAAATTTACTTTTAACTCTTCTACATTTTATCAGATTTCTATTAAATGCCAATAAACTTCTAATTATCTGAATACAATGGAATTTTTATGAATATTAAAAATGTTATTTTACTCACTTGAATTATTTTAAATTCACCCTGAAATTCACTAAATTCTACTCAATTCAATATATTTATATTTATTTTTATTTTTTTAATTCATCGTGAAGTCTTTTTAACTTTTACTAAATTCTTATGAATTTATCCTGAATTCATTGAAATTTACCTGGAATTCTTATAAATTTCATCGAAGCCCTGCCTATGTCTTTAATTATATATATATATATATGTTTTGTGTAAGAAATAATTTATTCGCACTATTTTAGTAAATTAGTTTTTCAAACATTAATGAATTTCATGGTCAGAGACTTAACAAGATGAAAGATTTTTAAGATAAAATTCACAATTTCTATAACGGGATTCAACATTTACCTGCTTCCTTGGCCCTTTCCAAATTGTCTCGGTTCAACGAACCGGTGAAAAGTTAGCGTGCAAGAAACTTTCAGTCATTTAGAGAAAAAACCTATTCTTTTCTGTAAATGAACTAGTAAATTTTTTAAGTTTTGAATGAAGGAAAATGTATAAACCATGTTAATTTGACTAGAAAATGTAACTGAAGTTCGCAACGTTTATAAACGAACTTATAAAAATTAGTTTTAATTACTGAAATGAAGTATTTGGCAATAAAATGAAGTAATAAATTGTTTTAGATGAAAATCACGCTATTATAACTACGTTTGATCCATCCACGCACTCTCATATACAATTTTTTAATTTTTTAAATTATAATTTTTCCCTAAACGCTCGTTTTCGGATTTTTTTTTCAAAAATTACTTGTATTTAATGTCGGACAACAGCAAAAAAAGTTTCATCCCAATATCCCTATCAGAAGACTGCCATTTAGACAAATTTATTACGTTAAAAAAATTTGTTAAAATAAAAAAATTCTCATTTTCTTGTAAACGCTCGATTCTTGGATTTTATTCCACAGATTATTTGTATTTGAGATGGACAACAGCAAAAGAAAGTTTCATCTCAATATCCTTACAGGAAGTCTGTCATTTAGACAAATTTATTAATTTTAAAAAATTGGTTAAAATGAAAAAAATTCTTAAAATTTAAAAAAATTTCTAATTTTCTTTTAAACGCTCGGTTCCTGGATTTTATTTCCAAAAATTACTCGTATTTGATGTATTGATGTATTTGATCGTGGACAACAACAAAAAGAGTTTCATCCCACTATCTCTATCGGAAGACTTCGTTTTACACTCAAGTCTCGAGATACTGCGCCTCGGCTTACTACGTCCCTAGCATTCTACCAGCTCGCACTCTGTGACGAGGGAATCCGGGGGATAGGGGAAGATGCGCGGCGTCCTTGAGGCAACACGCAATGCCGTAGCGACAAAGCGGGCAGCTCGCACACTCGCGTACATATTCGCATGTATTTTTAAATACACGCGGAAAATCCTCTTTTTATTGATTAGACTTCATTATTAAAAACGGTCCATCCTTAATGATAACAATAATCTACATTTGTACAAAACACAATTATTTAATATTATGTATTCCTACTAGGAATGGTTCATACGGCCCCGACTGTTTTCATCGTAGAAATTCTCGGAAGAGTCTTGCGGTCAAAGTAAGCAATGTCCGAGACCCGCACTAACTCGAGAGTTGAGTGTATCTCGGTGGATCAATCGCAGTCTTCTGATGGTGATACCGGGATGAAATTTTTTTTTGTGCTTCCTGACATGAAAACAAGAATAAGTGAAATAAAAGACGAGGTGTCGGTGTGTAGAGGAGAGTTGGAATTTTTTTAAATAATTTTTTTTAATTCAATAAATTTATCTAAATGGCAGTCTTCCGATAGGGATATTGTGATGATACTTTGTTTGCTGCTGTCCGACATCAAATAAAAGTACACTGAAAGTCTCTAATAAGTCTGTCTGCAATATGTCTTTCTAAGAATTTCGTTCCATGACCAGGGGATGAAGGGGTACAGAGGGCACCACTCTAAAGCCAGCAAACTCGTCCAGTACCGCACTAACAAAGCGGCCGGTGCCACGC
>JAUMHM010000031.1:56805176-56819827 GCA_032362435.1 Melikaiella ostensackeni
TGTTTCGAGGATTGGATCAAGCGCTGGCATAAGTGCGTTGCAGTCGATGGGGTGTACTTTGAAGGGGACAATATCGATTAAGATGAATAAACTTGTATTTTTGATTTTAAAAAAAGTCCTAAAACTTTTTGATCGAGGTGGTATTACGCAATCTCCGAACGTGAGTTCGAACCTGAGTACCCACGCACTGCGCCTTTGTCTATACGTTGCTGGTGTTTCACGCTTGGTTGAACACCGTCTCTCGTCCTGCGCGCCGGAGAAACTGCAAGGGCTAGCCGTTCTAGGAAGAGCGAAACCAGGGGGACTGAAATCGCGGTTTGAGTGTAATTTTAATAGATTTTTTCATTGTAATCAATTTGTTTAAATGGCAGTCTTCCGATAAGGATATTGGGATGAAACTTTTTTTTTGCTGTTGTCCAACATCAAATACAATTAATTTGTGAAATAAAATCCGAGAGCCGAGCGTTTAGAGGAAAATTAGAATTTATTACTTGAAAAAATTTGTTTTGATCTGATAAATTTGTCTAAATGGCAGTCTTGTTAGAGATATTGGGATGAAACTTTTTTGATGTTGTCTGACATCTGACATCATATACAAGTAACTTGTAAAATAAAATTCGAGAACTGAGCGTTTATAGGAAAATTATAATTTTTTTTTAATTTAAAAAAATTTGTTTAATGCAATAAATTTATCTAAGTGGCAGTCTTCCGATAGAGTTATTGGAATGAAACTTTTTTGCTATTGTGCGATATCAAATAAAAGTTATTTGTGAAATAAAATTCGAGGACCGAGCGTCTAGGGGAAAATTAAAATGAAAAAAATATATACAGGTATACATTAGACTGAAAAATTTATTTCCGTAGTTGAAAGAAATTAATTTTTGGTTTCGTTTATAAACGTTGCGAACTTAAGTAAAGTCAAAGAATATTCAACTCTATTTATTTGTTGTGTTAATTGCATTAGAAAGACTTCTTTTTTATAACACACTTTTCCTTGAAATTGCAACATTGTACAAAGTGTAGCAACTCAGTAGTGAGATCTAATTTTATTCACTCGCTTTTCCGTCCTTATTAACCAACTGCCTGTTTATTTTTCTCACGATTCACCCATACACTTAGTTACTTACTTTTATAAAGCTCTTTTATTACTAAAACAAGTAAGTGGGCGGCTTGTTGCGAAGATGTTGGCGACCTTCTACATATTTGTACATTTTCTCTTTCTTGTTTTTCTGTCTACACGATTTGAACTCTGAGAAAAACAGAATTTAAAAAATTTCAAATTATTCACTCTCTTCAATTTTCTGTTGCTTTAATTACAGAGTAAAATCAGGTAAAATCACCACCTTGGATTATAATTGTAGAAATAAATAACCGATATTGTAGTTTAATTTCATCACTCTTTTATTATGAGCTATAGATTAAAAAAAGGATTTCTGAACTTTGAACTTCATGGCATTCAGAGTTTTCTTTTATTCAAGTATGAAGCATTTTTGGTTGTAACTTGTTACAAGTAACGATGTGACTGAAGTATTTAATAATTCAAGTATTGAATTTCGATTTTGAATTCTAAAGTGCTCCAGAATAAAAAATTTTATTATTAAAGTTTTACATTTGAATATTTCAAAATTTGTAATATAAATCAAGGGTGGCAGTATGGTAATCCAAAAATCAAATACACGTTGTGTCAAAAGGATTTGTTCGAATTCTCATTGTTTAATGCAATAAAAAAAATTTCCAAATTTGAATTTTAGTTGTAAATTTAGCGTACCAGTAGTAATACATTTTTTCTTCCGTTCAGCATCGATATTTCTTGAAATGATTATCGTTTTTTGTCACACTAAATTTTGATTTTCTCAGAACAGAATAATTTTTTTATATCAAACATTTGTTATTCTTATTCACCGTCTCCATATCTTTTGAGAGCAAGCTTTTTAAAATTGTAAATTTGATTTTTAATCGCTACCGAAAGCTGATTTTCAAAACCTGTGAAATTGTAACCTCAACATTCTCAGAAGATTTACTCGGAATCGGCTATCTTTTTTTATCAAACCTTTTTAACCGCTTGCAGAAACTCGTTATCTGGGTCATAATTTTTATTTTATGTTTAAACTGAAGATTACATTTTTTATCGACATCCACAGCCGAGCCTGCTCCAATTTGTGGTCAGTGTCACTTTGAGATCGTCAACTTCCACATCTGTTTCCTCAAAACCTCAGAATTGGATAACTTTTTTTGATCAAACTTTTTTGACCTCGATTCAGCAACATTTAAGCTCAGAAGTGGTCTTTTGTTTCATCTCCAAATGGTGATTTCCATTTTTCAGAATATTTTTTCGCTTTCTGAAAAATTCCAATTTTGTTGGTTATCTTAGCTAGGGCTGCTAAAAGACCTGGAAAAGTCATGAAATTGTGAGAAAGTCGTAAAAAATCTGGAAAAGTCATTGAATTTCCAAAGAGTGACTGAAATTCTTTTTTCACTAAATTTGAATCAGTTAAAATTTTTACTAATTACAATCAATTCACGGACCACTTAGAAGGAATGAAATCTCACTCAACTCAAGGGAAAAGGGATAAACTACAGGAAGTGGACCCGATGTTAGCGACGAAGAAATAAATGAGCAAATTAAGAAATTGAAAAGGAAGAAAGCTTCAGGAGAAGATGAAATACCGAATGAAGTATAAGTGTGTTTAGAGGGGGGTGGTAAAAGGAAACACTTTGAGCTGATAAAGAGTATGGAAAAGAGAAGGCTTTCCGGATAGTTGGAGGAAAGGGATTATTACGCTGCTATTCAAGAAAGGCAGAGCTGTCACACTGTCACTTAAGTCACTTTCAGTCACTTTTTTTCTCAAAGCACTTTTTAGTCACTTTTTTACGATAAAGTTACTAGAGTCACTTTTTTAAATTAAGAGATCACTAGACATTTTTATTTCAATAAATTAAAACAGAGAAATTAGGTCTAAACCTCTCAAAAAAAATTCCTTTTACACCCGAGGAGTCAATATATAGGAAGGTAGAAATGAAAACAGAGAATGAAAAAAAAATATTCAAAGAAATATATTAAAAAAACATTACAAAATTATATAATTTATTGCTCTTATTGATTTTACTCTCTACATTCTTAACTAGATTCTGTCACATTTTATTTTTTAAATTCAAATATTGGCGCCTCACTTGTTCTGCGTTAAGTCACGTTGGGCGACGTACGATTGCCTTCACTTTTGGAGTCTGTTTATGAGAGCAGGATAGTAAACGCTGCTGCGCTTATAAAAAATGTTTTTTTTTTTTTAATTTATACTTTTTTTACAACCTACATCAGTGTTTTTGATCGTTGTTTAATATTAGTACTGATAATTTTCAACTCAAACCGATTGATGGATTCTTACCATGGTAATTATCAATTTTATAATTATCAAACATAACCTCTTTACATATTAACTTTCAACCGCTTATTATTAAATTATCATATTTTTTTACAGATTAAATTTTCGAGGTTCAAATTTTAATTTTAAATCTCTTATTATAACCTCATAGATTCTTTATGAATTTTTCAACCTCGTAATTGTTTTCTTACATCTTATAAACATTGGAACGTTTTCACTCCAAAAGATGATGGCTATCGTTTCTGTCATCATACAGATTATATTCTCATGACTTTATCTTCTAACTAGAACATCTTAATGCTGGATTCCTCTTATTTCATTTTGATTTCGTTTGAATTTTATCGAATTCTCTTGAATGTATCTAAATTTACTTCCACATTACTGAAATAAATGGAATGTTTTGGATTTTTTTCAATTCATTTGGAATTCACCCTGAATTTTTATTAATTTATCTTGCACTCTTTTGAATTCTTTGGAATTTTCTTGAATTTTTTCGAATTCGATCCGAATAATTTGGAATTCTCTTGAATTTTTTCGAATTCACCCTGAATTCTTCTAAATTCACTCAGTTCTACCTCAGTTCAATACATTTTTTTTTAGTTTTATTGGAATCACCCTGAAGTCTTTTAAAATCACCTTGAATTCTTCTGAATTTCATGAAAGTCTCTTGAATTCCATGAAATTCTATAAACTTATTCAAATTTTACTGAAGGCAGTGAAATAATTTTATTTTATTTTCTAATTCGTTTGAATCTATTTGGAATTCAGCCAAAACTCTTATTAATGTATCCTGAATTTTAAAAAATTTGAATTCTTTGGAAATCTCTTGAATTTTCATGAATTCACCCTGAATGCTTTGGAGTTCTCTTGAATTTTTTCGAATTCGCCCTGAATTCTTTCGAATTCTTCTGAATTCACTTAGTTCTACTCAGTTCAATGATTTTTTTTTAGTTTTATTGAAGTCACCCTGAAGTCTTTTAAACTCACCTTGAATTCTTATAAATTTCATGAAAGTCTCTCAAATTCCCTTAAATTCTATAAAACTCAAATTTTACTAAAATCAGTGGAATAATTTTAATTTTTAAAAAAATTCATTTGAATATATTTGAAATTCAGCCAAAATTCTCATTAATGTATACTGAATTTAAAAAAATTGAATTCTTCGGAAATCTCTGGAATTTTTATAAATTGACCCTGAATGCTTTGAAATTCTTTTGAATTTTTTCGAATTCGCCCTGAATTCTGTTGAAGTGTTCTAAATTCACTCAACTCTACTCAATTCAGTGGATATTTTTTCTGTTTTATTGAATTCACCCTGATGTCTTTTAAACTCACTTTGAATTCTCCTGAATTTCACAAAAGTCTCTTGAGTTCCCTTGAATTATTCTAAATTCACTCCAACTTTGCTGAAGTCAACGGAATATTTTGGATTTTTGGGTTTTTTCCAATTAATTTGAATTCTTTCGAATACACCCTCAATTCTTTTGAATTCTTCTAAATTCACTCAATTCTACTTAATTCAATTGATTTTTTTTAGTTTGATTAAATTCACCCTGAATCTTTCAAACTCACCATGAATTCTTATGAATTTCATCCAAGTCCTTTAATTTCCCTTGAACTCTTCAAAATTCACTTCAATGTTACTGAAATCAATGAAATATTTTGAATTTTTTTCAATTCATTTGAATTCGTTGGGAATTCATCCTGACCTCTTACTAATTTATTCTGAATTCTTTTATACCTCTGTAATTCTTTTGAATTTTTTCGATTCACCCTGAATTCTTCTATATTCACCTCCAGTGTACTGAAATAAATGGAATATTTTGGAATTTTGGATTTTTCAATTAATTTAAATTCTTTTTGAATTCGTATGAATTTCATCGAATTCTTTCGCATTCCCTTGAATTCTTCTAAATTCACTCCAATATGATTGAAATCAATGGAATGTTTTAGATTTTTTCAACTCATTTGAAATTCATCCTGACTTTTTATTAATTTGTCTTGAAATATTTTTAATTTTCAGCAATTCTCTTGAATTTTTTCGAATCCACCCGGATTGGTGCGGAATTTTCCGAACTCACCCTGAATTCTTTTAAATTCACTTAATTATTTATAATTCTTTGGAATTCTCTTGAATTTTTCCGAATTGGCATTGATTTCTTTTGAATTCTTCTAAATTCATTTTACTCAATTCAATGGATTTTTATATTTTATTTTTATTGAATTCACCCTGAAGTATTTTAAACTCATCTTCTATTCCTATGTATTTTATCAAAGTCGAATATGTTGAATTTTTTTATTTCATTTGAATACTTTTAAAGTACCCTGAATTCTTTGAAATTTAATTTGAATTGCTTTGAATTCTTATTAATTTATCCTTGATTTGCTAAAATTCACCTGGACTTCTTATAAATTTCACTGAATTCTTTTGAATTTTTTTTAAGACGAAAGAAAATTAGTTGCATTATCAATACAGACTAGAAATTAGTCACTTTTGGTCACTTTTCGGTATAAATAGGTCACTTTTTCAGTTTTGAAAGTAAATTAGGCTGTGGCAGCCCTGAAGAAAGGAGATCCAGAGGATTTAAAAAACTATAGACCGATTACTCTCCTTAATACGGCGTACAAAGTGCACGCCATAATATTAAATGAAAGATCATTTCAAGATTTAGAAGAGAAGAAAATTCTACCGGAATCGCAGGCAGGATTCAGGAAAAATAGTGGAACAATGGACAACGTATACATACTTATAGATAGAGAATTGGAGAAAAAAGCATAGTGAAAAAAAGGATCATTTTTTGTTGCAGATCATTTTGCTCCAGCGATCATTTTACTCTCAAGATCATATTGATCTGTTCAATCAAATCATTTTGATCTGCTTTCGGGGTCATCTGTAAGCATAAGCAAAATGGCCGCCAGTTTTTGGTGCGGATGTAATAACCTAAACATTTTGTCTTAATGTGTGCAAGTGACAACTAAACTTGACAGAAGATATATTCTGTTATCAATTTTCGTCATTTTTTAACTTTTCAAGTACACTGCACGATCAGAAATCATAAAAAGCTCGCATATAAGCTAAAGTACTGCAAGAACATCGGCCATCTTGGCTTGACTTGATTATGCATGAACCTGAATCAAATCATTATGACCTCAAAAATCGATCGTTAATTCCGGCGGATCAGAATGCTCTTGATTACGGTATCATTTTTGTTGCATATCCAAATGATATTGATTCCCGTATCATTTTGAACATTATTTTTTTACTGTGAGGAGGAAAGATTTTCGCTTTCTTCATAGATTTGAAGATAGCCTTCGATAAGGTAAACCTTTGACAAGGAAAAGTTGTGGAAAACAATGGAGACAAGAGGAGTAAGTAGAGGTTTAATTGAAAGAGTGAAAGATATTTGTTTAGAAACAATTATTGCAGTAAGGGTAACAGGCAACCTCCCAGATGAATTTTCTACAGACGAGGGCATGAGGCCAGGGCTGTCCTCTTTAGTTCTACACTGTTCACAATCCTGATCTCTGACATAGTAGAGGAAATGGGAAAAGAAATCCTATAATGATTTGGAGTGAAAAATTCTGGTCACTTACATACGCAGAAGATATAGTACTTTTGGCAAATAACGAAGAAGATTTTAAGGAGATGATAAGATTTGAGAACTTCTTGGACAAGAAAAGTTTATATTTGAACGTAGAAAAATCAGATTTGAGTGCAGAGAGATGGAAAGAAGATGGAAGTGGAAAGGAGTAAATATAGAGCAAGTAAAAGACTTCAAATATTTAGAGTAAACATTTAAAAGAAACGGAGGCTGTGATAGACATATTCAGGAAATTGTTAAAAAGGCCAATATTGTGATGTAACATACGTGGAGGATAAGTGAAAGATTTTTTAAGGAAATTTCAACAGAAGAATGAACAATTTTAACAGCTTAGTGATTGGAGTTCTGGCTTACGGAGCAGAATTATGGGGATAGGAAGAAAAGACAAGTTTAGAAAGGATTCAAGAAAGATATCATCCATCTAGTTGCATAAGGTCATAAGCCACAATGACAATAACTTCACTTTTGAGAAAAAAATCTGGTATCAGGATAAGGTGTTTGCAAGTTCGTCCTTCTCGATGAAAATACTTAGTGACTTATGAGAGAAAGAATTGTTTCTAATAAATTTAAAAAGTCGTTACCTTTGTTCAATAACAAAAAATTAATGCCAGATTGAGGTTACAAAATGTTGGGGCTTACGACCTTATGCAACTAAATGGATGATATGTCGGGTCAGCGTTGCCAACGTACGAGACAAAAAGTCAGGAGCTTTTTATCGGGAGACTTGACAAAAAATCAGGAGATTCATAAAAATTGATGAATCATTATTAAAATAATTAAAATACTGTTGAGTGATATAATTTCATTACATAAAAGCAAAATTACATCAAATAAAGCGTTTTTTTAGTTGCAAACACGCATGCAATAAAATTGAAGTTATGAACCAATAATAACATTTGATTACTTATGCCTTCTTAAAGACCTTTTACGTTTGAATGAAATCAACGCCAGTCAGAATTTAACTTGACATTTTAGAAATCTTCTCATTGGTGAATTCCGCTTTACGCAAGTTTCACTTGGAGAAACATTGGATCATTGGACAAGTTTCAAGCTTACAAGTCACACTTGACTTTGATGGAAAATCTGAACTTTGCCCCAGTGGTGAACAAAAAATCAGGAGATTCCAAGGAAAATAAGTATATCAGTAGCCAGTCTCAAAAGTCAGTAGATCTCCCGATAAATCAGTAAATAGTATTAAAAGAAAAGAGAGCTAATGTAAAAGAAGTCTTAAAGAAGATAGATTACGAAGTACAAAGACATGACTTAGTGGCCGTTCATAAACTACGTTACCAATTTGAGGTGTTTTTTAAGGGGGGGGGGGGGGGTCGTTCCAAAAAATACGGCTGGGAGGGGGGGGGGGGGTAGTGGAAGTAACGTTACGCACTTCAAAAACGTTTAGTACGTTTCCTGATGATAAATTCTAACAAAGTTTGCGAATTTTGCGAAAGATGTCCCTGCAACGGTACAGTTAAATAATAACTTGAGTTTCTTTTTGTCCCTGTTTTTAAGAAACTTCCCATCTTTCCCCTTTTTCTCGTCTTTTCGCTTAATTTCGAAATGTTGGTTTAAAAATTAAATTATTTTTATGAAAATACAATTATTTTGTTAAAAAGTCATCTTCTTTCGTCGAAACTTCAAGTACTTGGTTGAAACTTGAACTACCTTATTAAAAATTAATTTTTTTGGTTAAAGTTTTATCTCGTTGATTTAAAATTTAACTGTTGTGTTGAAAATTCGTTTGATTTTTTGTTGAAAATTAATTTTTTAATTGAAAATTTAACTATTCCATTTTTGGTTGGAAATTTGTCTTTTTTATTTGATAATTCAACTATGCAGTTGAAAATTTACCACTATTAGTTGAAAATTCAAGTATTTTGTTAATAATTCGTATTTTTTTGTAGAAAATTATTCTTCTTGCTTTAAAAATAATCTTTCCGGTTGTAAATGCATTTATTTGGTTGAATGTTGAAATATTTTCTTGCTAATTCATTTTTTTTTCAAGATTCAACATTTTAGTTGAAACTTCATCTCTTTGGTTGAAAATTGAACTGTTTTATTAAAAACTCTTTTTTTTGGTTGAAAGTTAATTTTTGTAATTGGAAGTTTAATTATTCCATTTTTGGTTCGAAATCTATCTTTTTTAATTAAAAATTCAACTACCTGGTTGAAAATTTTTCATTTTTACTTGAAAATTCAACTATTTGCTTGAACCTTGAACTCTTTTATTGAAGATTCATTTTTTTTTTTGAAGATTCATCATTTCAGTTGAAATTTCATCTCTTTGAATGAAAATTTGACTTTTTTGTTGAAAACCTTTTTTTTAGTTAAGAATTAATTTTTTACAACTGATAATGTAACCATTCCTTTTTTGGTTAAAATTTGATATTTTTAATTGAAAATTGATCCTTTCCAGTTGAAAATTCATGTATTTAATTGAAAAATCTTTTTTTTGTAGAAAGTTAATCTTTATTGTTATAAATTTTTTCCTTTTTGCTTAAAAATGCAACTGTTTGGTTGAAAATGGATCTGTTTTGGTTAAGAATGTAACTATTTTGTTCAAAAATCGTCTTTTTTGATTGAATTCAATTTTGCTTGATTTCAAGTTAAAATCTTCCTTGGTTGAAATAATAATTATTACATGTTTCGTTAAGAATTCATCTTTTTTGGTTGAGAAGAATTCGACTACTTGGTTTAAAGTTTATTTAAATATTGAAGTATTTGGAAGAAAATTAACTTTTTTGTTGAACAATCATATTTTTGGGTTGAAAATTCAACTGTTTTGTAGATATATAAATCGTCTTTTTGACTTCAAAATTCAACAATTTTTTAAAAATTAATGTATTTTCTTAAAAATTCTTCTTGTTTGGTACAAAATTAATCTTGTTTGTTGAAAATTCATCTATTTGGTTGAGGATTCAACTATTTTGTTAAAAATTCGTATTTTTCATTGAATTCAACTACTTAGTTAAAAATTAATCTTTGTAGGCTGAAAATACAGCTCTTGGTCAAAAATTAAACAGTTTTTTTAAAAGTTGAACTATTTTGTTAAAGTCATATTTTTTGTTGAAAATGCAACTGTTTTGTGGAAAAATCGTACTTTTGGATTGAAAATTCATCTTTTATGGTAAAAAGTCATATTTCTTGGCTGAAAATTCATGTTTCTTTGTTGAAAATGAACTTTTTTGTTGAAAACTCAACTGTATGGCATAAAAATTCAACTGTCTTCTGAAAGATTCGTTTTTTTGGCTTGAGAACTATACTATTTGGTTGAAACTGGAAATGTTTTTGGTTGAATTTTAATTTTTTTAATAAAAAATAAAGAATAATAATAAATAATAATAATAAATAATAATAATAAATAATAATAATAATAATAATAAAGAATAAAGAATAAACGTGAAATCCGTAATTAGCCAAAGGCAGATGTGCGGTTCATGTAAAAAAGAAGAAGGTACACTGTAACATTTAATTAGAGACTGCGAATTACCAGATAGACCAAACTTGGAAATTGAAGAAATTTTAAATGGTAGAGCAGGCATTAATAATGTGTGTGTGATTGGTTAAGACATTTGGAAAAGCGAAAAAAGGAAATGCTAAACAGGAGATAAATAGATATAGATTTGTACTTTGAGAGAAACGTATCCTATGTTTGTATATGAAATCATAATAGTTTATAGTAATTTGAATGATATATTTTATTTTGTTCGTTAAAAATGTGTAACAAACTAACTCTTTGAATGCAAGCGTAGATGGTTACAAAAAAGAAATGTAAATCAAGTCCAATTTTCATGGCCGCTGGGTTGAAAATTAAATGTATGTGAATCTATCCATCTATATATTAATATAATTAGTGTCTGAATTCGAAACATGAATCAGTTATTTTTACTGATAAATTAGTAATTTTTACTGATATATCAGTAAAAATAACTAATTCATAGCTAGAATTCAGTCACTGAATGAAATTAGTAAAAATTGTAACTGATTCAAATTTGGAAAGTTAGTCGCACCTATTTAAATTATTTTAGTACTTTTTACGGCGAATTTTTAATTTCCGAATTGATACGAATTGATTTTTCTTCTAATAAAAATAGTAATATGATTGTAATAATTCTGTATTTTTAAAAATTTTATACTAATATTAAAGAAATCTTTAGAATTCAATATTTGTTGAAAAGTCCTTTAAATTTGCATTAATAAATAATTGTACAAGAAATTGTTGGCAAAAGAATATTTACAAAAAAAAATAAAGAACCGACTTCAAAAAGCGCTAAAATGTGAAAAATAATTACTTTCAAAAGTATAAATAATCCTGAATTCGGCTCCTTAGTTTGATAGTTTTTTCTGACGTCGACTTCCAAATTATTTATACTTTTGCAAGTAATTATTTGTTACTGTTTAGCGCTTTTTTGAAGTCGGTTATTTATTTTTTTTGTGAATATATTGTTTTTTTTATTTCATACTTTTTATAACTGTCACCTAATAAAGAAATTAAGAACAGTGTATCTGAATTCAATGTTTAAATTCTAATCCTATTATGTACGAAGTGTCTCATCGTCCCGAAATTCGGGATGAGTATTCAAATATTTTTTTTATAATTCGCGAAAAAGTAACAGTTTTTCCGCCCGTTTTGCGGGTAAAAAGTGACCGAATGGTTGCCGATGACGTTGGTACATGCGCAGTCTCGACATTGCACGGCAACAGGGAAAAAAGTGAAAGGACACAGGGAAAGAAGAAAACTAGGGGGAAAAAAGTAAACTAGCGTACATTAATGTACGAACCCTGTGGTATGCTTTAGTAAGTAAAGGTGGGCTCATACCATTGCGTCAAAAACTGTCATTTTTTATACAAATTATAGAAAAAGTATAGTGTGCCACACGGTGAAAAAGCTATGATTTTTCACCTTGCAGCATAATGTACTATTTCGTAAGCTTGGCTAGTCGTCCCGAATTTTCTGACCGACTAGTCAATCCCCTTTTCCAACTCCTCATATTTTTCGGGACGACTAGACACAGCCTATTATGTATGAATTTTTGAAGTCGGTTTTTTATTATTTTTTACATATTTATTTTTTATTTTATTTTCCCCCAAAGTTGATCTAAAACCTTCCTCCAAGCAAGAGTATTCATTCCAAATAACTTTCAGAAAAATCGGTTCAGTGGTTTCCCAGAAATTCACGGACATTCATACATGCATACATGCATACGTAACAGGCAAATACAGAACCTCCTTTTTTAAGTCGATTAATAAGTTGCGATTAGTAGAATGTATTGGCATTGAATTTGATTGACTAGAGATTTTTTTTAAGGAGGTATGAAAAATCTGGAAGTCATGGAATTTTGAAACCGGACTCTATAGCAACCCTGAATTCTAATTCTGTACTGCTACCCTTCGAACATGTTAGTTTTTTCTTTTCTGGTTTTTTTCGAATTCAAAAGCTTTCAATAAAATCGTTCCCCCAAGGATTGTTGTTTATACAGGCTTTTACATTTTCCATTTACATTAGAGCGAAAGAGTGATAGGATAGTAACATGTAAACTTGAGAACAGTCTTCCGTTCAGTCGCACTTTCATCGTCCCACTTTCTCCGCGAAGCTCGAACATCAATGTCGGGTTTATTGCAATCACTCGAAAATAGGAGCTCATCCTTAGGATTAGAAACGAATATCTAACAAAAGATTTTCTATTTTCTTGTTTACAAACATCCTCAAAACCTAGGATTAAATAAATTTGTCTCTAATGTAAGTTATTATAAGAGATTAATATGAATTACCAACTATTTAGTTTATCAGTATTTAAATTGATGATAGGTAATGATAGGTTAATAATTAAGAGTTATTGAAATTGCAGTTTTGGAGATTAATAATTTTACCGTGTAATAGGGAGAGCATTAAATGATATTGAACAGTTAATGACATTTAATGCCTTTCATTCCAAACCAGGTGCGTTTTTGCCGGGCAAAAATTGAATGGCATTAATCGGCATTGACTCTATTGCGTATTTTTTCTGCATAAGGCATTCAAACATCAAACAGCATTATATGCCATTGGCAGTATTAATATTTTATTTCGCTAAAGGCATTGAATGGAATTCAATTTATACGGTCATTGAACTACATTAAATGGCATTAAAAAGGTAATGCCATTTAATGCCTTTCATTCCGAACCAATTCCGTTTTTGCCGACAAAAAATTGAATAGTATTAATCGGCACTGACCCTGTTCAGTTTTTTTCCGCATAAGGCATTCAAACATCAAACAGCATTAAATGCCATTGGCATTAACGTCTGATGGAAATGTAAATCTTCTTTATCATTTACGGACCCCAAAGCCACAAAACCAAAAATTAATGTTATTTTTTTATTTCACTAAAAGCATTGAATTGCATTTAATTTCAACGGTCATTGAACTGCATTAAATGGCATTATCTCAATTGCATTAAAGAAGCCACTTTAATGCCTTAATTTTTATGTTGATCCAAAATGACAGAAGCGAAACCAGTCGAATGCCAATAAAAGAATTTGAAAAAAAAAACGGAATTCGCATGAAGCGAAAGGCATTAAATGGCATCACACGTTTAATGCCATGCTCTCCTTCTTACAGGCTAATTACTGATTCAACATCTCTTAAATATGTAAAATTAGAATACTTGGCACTTGAAGCCTTTTGTAGATCGATTTAAATGGTCTCTTCTCGCATTTTTCAGTGTGAATAAATATTTTTTGTGGAAAAGTTGCACGTCTTCAGTTGGCATGTCCACGTCTACAAATGGCATGAGCACAATACACCGTACATTATAGCGGTATTGAAGTCATCGCACTTTAGGAATACAGTTATCTACTATTCTCATGATTGCGTTTATGAATTCTGTGGTTTTTAAAGAATGCGCGACGAATCTCTGTTTCCTGTCTTCGCTGATATTTATTCAACAATTGAGTAAAAATTAATTCTTGAGAATTATAAATTGATTCTCTCAATTAGAATCTCTGGTTTGAAACTTAGTATTGGTATCATTATAGTTTGAGAGTGAAGGCAGATCAAAAGCTGATAAATACACCCTATCTAGTACGACAGCCCACTTTCAACTGTAACCGACCCAAGCGCTGCTTAACTTTGGTGATCGAACGAGAAGCCACAATTCCATGTAAATTTAAGCACTTATTATAGTGAACAAAATCTTGATTCCAGGAAAATCTTTCCAACTTGAAAAAGTATTTTAATTGCACCGAAGCAATCAACTATAATAAAATACGATAGTCTGTTTGTTAACATTGAACCTCCTACTTTTCAGCTTTCTTATCGCGTTTTTTGTTTTGCGATTTTTTTCCTGTCGCCCAGATTGACAGTTTATTATAGGTCAATTTGATGTTTTGTAAAACTATCTTTCAGCTTAAAGTTGTTTGCTATTGCATGAAAATTCTTTAGCTTGAGGACGTTTCATAAAGGGGACTTAGGAAATTTTTTGGTTACCTCCAATTATGAATATATCCCTGCCCCCATATTTATTTTCGGAAGTAGCTTGTAGGATAAATAGAAAAAACTCACCAATTACTCGGGGTCTGATGGAATCCTGGATTCCATAAAACGAAAAATACATCGCGTTTTTTGTGAGGAAATAAATATTTTGATAGAAAGTATTCATTTTCTGAAACGTTGAAATCAACACCGAGCAGTC
>JAUMHM010000031.1:56819927-56839860 GCA_032362435.1 Melikaiella ostensackeni
ATCAACACCGAGCAGTCAAATCCCGAGAAAGAGATGGCGAGTGTCGAACACACTTGACTTCAGTCATATTTTACGGACACAAAACCGACTCTAAATTAAAAAAAACGCTCTGTATAGCGTCCCTCCACAAACTAAACTTTACAATTATGAATCGAATTTCGCGATTCAATACGAAAAAAAGTGAAAAATACTTTCAACTTTTTTGATAACTACGCGACGGAAGATGACAGATAAAGAAGCAGGAGAAGCCGATCTAACAGCGCGTTCACAAGGCGGTAGCGGTCACTTTTTTATTAAAATGATTAAATCGCAGAATACCCAGAGAATCGCGGTCGGTAACTTATCTTCTTCTTCAAAACTAACTATCGAAATATAAAAATAAAAACTAACAAGTTTCATCATGAACGTGCATCCTGAAATTATTTTTTGCAGAAATACAAAGATAAAAGACTATTTATAAGGTTATTTATCAAGTTCACAAGTCATTTATAAATGCATAAATTCACTAAGTTTAGTCAATTATTTATTGCTAACTTCACAAATCACTTTCCGTTATAAATAAATAAGTTTACCAACTTCGCAAAATTATTTATTTCGAAATTGACAAGTCCATTTCGTACAAGCAAATAAATTCCCTAAGTTGTCAGATTATTGATTGCTAACGTCAAAATTCAGTTTCCTTTATAAGTAAATAAATTTATCAACTTTGTGAAATTATTTATTTATAAATTCACAAGTGTCTGTCCTTTATGAATAAATAAGTAAATTATTTCCAAATTCACAAGCCTATTTCCGTTATAAATAAAAAAACGTAACAACGTTGCAAAATTATTTATTTTCAAATTCTCAAGCCCTTTCCTGTAAATAAATAAAAAAATTCTCTACGGTTTCAAATGATTTATTTATTGATTCACAAGCATATTTCATTTATAAATAAATTAATTTACCAACCTTTTAAAATTATTTATTTCAAAATTCACAAGTCTCTGTCCTTTATGAATAAATAAATAAATTTACCAACTTCGCGAAATTATTTATTTCGAAATTCACAAGTCCACTTCTTAAAAACAAATAAATTTCCTAAGTTGTCAAATTATTTATTGCTAGCTTCACAAGTCACTTTCCTTCATAAATAAACAAATTTACCAACTTTGTAAAATTATTTACTTATAAATATACAAATCTTTGTTCTTTATAAATAAATAAATAAATTTACCAACTTTGAGAAATTATTTATTTACAAATTTACAAGTCCATTCCTTATAAACAAATAAATTCCCTAAGTTGTTAAATTATTTATTGCTAACTTCACAATTCACTTTTCTTTATGAATAGATAAACTTAGCAGCCTTTGAAATTATTTATAAATTCACAAGTCTGTCCTTTATGAATAAATAAATGAATAAATAAATTTACCAAATTTACAAAATTGTTTATTTCCAAATTCACAAGCCTATTTCCTTTATAAATAAATAAACTTGCCAACTTTGCGAAATTATGTATTTTCAAATTCACATGTCTCTGTCCTTTATGAATAAATAAATAAATTTACCAACCTTGCGAAATTATGTATTTCGAAATTCACAAGTCCATTTCTTATCAACAAATAAATTTCCTAAGTTTTCAAATTATTTATTGCTAGCTTCACAAGTCACTCTCCTTTATAAATAAATAAATTTACCACCCTTGTGAAATTATTTATAAACATGCAAAGGTGGTAAATTTATTTATTTATTCATAAAGGACAGAGACGTGTGAATTTATAAGTAAATAATTTTACAAGGTTGGTAAATTTATTTATTCATAAAGGAAAGTAACTTGTTAAGTTAGGAATGAATAATTCGACAACTTAGGAAATTTATTTATTTATAAGAAATGGATTTGTGCATTTCGAAATAAATAATTTCGCAAAGTTGGTAAATTTATTTATTTATAAAGAAAAGTGACTTGTGAAGTTAGCAATAAATAATTGTCTTAACTTACTAAATTTATGCATTTATAAACGACTAGTGAACTTAGTAAATAACTTTATAAATAGTCTTTTATCTTTGTATTCCTGCAAAAAATAATTTCAGGATGCATGTTCACGACGAAAATGGTTAATTTTCATTTTTATATTCCGATAGTCAGTTTTGAGGGAAAGGATAAATTACCAACGGCGATATTCTGAGTAGTCTGCGATTTTATCATTTTAGTACAAAAAGTGACTGCTACCGCCTCGTGTACGCGCTGCTAGATCGGCTTCTCTTGCTTCTTTATCTGTCATCTTCCGTCACATAGTTCTCAAAAAAGTTTGAAGTATTTTTCACTTTTGTTTCGCATTGAATCGCGAAATTTGCTTCATAACTGTCAAGTTTAGTTTGTGGAAAGACGCTATACAGAGCGTTTTTTTTTATTTAGTGTCGGTGTTGTGCCTGTAAAATATCATTGAAGTCAAGTGTGTTTGACACTCTCCATCTCTTTCTCGGGATTTTTTAGCTCGGTGTTGATTTCAACAGAAAATGAATATTTTCTATCAAAATATTCATTTTTTAAATGAAAAACGCGATGTAGTTTTCGTTAAATGGATTCCAGGATCTCATCAGACCTCAAATACTTGGTGAGTTTTGTCTAATATCCTACAAGCTACTTCCGAAAATAAATATGGGGTCAGGGCCGTATTCATAATTGGGGGCAACCAAAAAAATTCTAAGCCCCCTTTATCCAACATCCTTAAGGGCTTTGAAACCATGTCCTAACCTCAAAATTGAATTGCCTTATTTAAATCCATAAATGCTAGAATTACATCTTTGTTAGATACTTAGGGCATACAAAAAGTATTAAAATCAGCCAATTTTCACTCCGAATACAGACTTGATTCAAAACAGGAGTAGGCCCTAAGTATGTAACAAAGATGTGATTCTAGTATTTATGGAATAAAGTGAGGCAATTTAATTTTAAGGACAGGGTCTGGTTCCAATACCCTTAAATTTTAATAACCATTGTCATTAGGTTAGACATATTATACACTCAGAAAAAAAATCCTTAAACCAAAAAAACACTGTTTTCTTGGCTACGCATGAAAATTTGGTTGAATGGACCAAAGTTTGGTTGATTCAAGAATATATTTGATTGACCCAACCAAATTTTTTGGTTGGATTAGCCAAATACTCCATCTACCTAAAGTTTGGTTAAAACAACAAAATATTTGGTTCGGTCAAACAAATATTTTGTTGTCCATATTCGACGGGTTAGCACAATATTATTCCTATTCAGAAGAAGAAGGAAGAAGGTGGAAGTTGCCTATTTAAAAAAAGTGTTGAGAGCATGCCTATTCAGAAATGAATTTTTGTTACCCGAATTAAAGTTGGCAGTACTGGCAGTATTTTAAAAACATCATTTTAAAAATCATTTTCTCTTCCTCCATTATGTTATTGATGTAAATTATCTTCTTATCTCATTAATTAAGTGTATTTTGCGCGACATAATAGAGAAAGAGAAAATCATTTTATAAATAATTTTGTTGTTGTAAATACCGCCAGTGCTACCATCGTAAATTCTAATAACAATAATTAATTTCTGAATCGGCACGTTCTTGCCACTTCAACCGAATTGTTCTCTGAGTGTTTCAATTATTACCTGACTTTACGCTCATTTAAAAATTAAATTAAAGCTGAATTAGTGTTAAAAGTACTAAAACTAAAATGAACAACTTTTTTTTGTTAGAAATAATGAAACTTAAACTCGATTTTCTATACAGTTTTTAAAATGCTTACATCAGACAACTTCAAATTAGAAGTGCGTGAAATTTAAACATTTTATCTCGAAAATGTTTCAAATCCAATAATATATTATTAAAATTTTTATGATTAGACAATTTCAAATTTAATCCTTTGAAATTAAATAATTTCTGAGTTATCAATTGTGAATGTAGATTTTCCAAATATGAACAATTTTGTATCAAAGATTTAAAAAACGTAACTACGGACTTAAAAGTAAACCATTTTGTCTGTAGAAGACAATCTAAACGATTCCCAAACTGAAACATTTAAATGAAACTTTTCGATTAGACCAAAAATCAAACAAGTATTACAATAATTACAGATGATCTTATTGACATTCTTCGATAGAAAATAAATTTAGAGTCAAAATATTTTTTCTTCATATATTCTATATAATATTTAATTAATGTCAAGATTTATCGAAATTTAAAGAAACTTCTTTCTCTTACTTTTTCTTATTTTGTCTGCGTTATCTTATTTTTCAAACAAATTTAAAATTTGTCAAACGAAAAAACAATTTTCAATATCGATTCGTGGCTATAGTTCGCAAAGGTTTTGAATAACAGTTCTCAATTCAAGTTACAATATTTATGAAGGATCAATTTTAGTCCAAGTGTTACGCATAGAATAACGTGCGAAAATAAGCACAAATTCCAATTGATTCAATTCCGATTGAAAATTATGAAGTTTTTAATACATACTTTCAAAATAGTTTAATTATCGAGGCCACAAGCTTAAAATTATTGTTCAGTTTTGGAAGTTTAAATTTCCACATTTCAACGTTTCTGTTTTTCTGATTTCGACCATTTTTCTTTTTGATCTCAAAAGAAATTTTCAATTTTTTCGTTTAGGAATATTTAAGTGAAAAAGTTCGAAAATAAATGTCCAAATAAAGTTTCACTTTTTCTGAATTGCAACGATTTTTTGTGTTGTACTTTGGTCTCAACAAAAAATTTAAATAATTCCTTCTAAGAATCTTGCATACTTAAAAAATATAATTATTTTATTTATTTATGAAAATAAGCGTTTAGTACTTAGGGTAAAGCTCCGTGACGCTACAGTTTACCCGTAAGAGTACCTAATGCTTTTTTTCATTAATGAGAAGTAATAATCTTATCTTTAATTATTAGTTATAGTTATCTATAATTATTAGTTATTTATAAGTTTAATTATTAGTTTTATTATTAGTTATCCTTAATTAGAAGTTATCTTTAAATTTTGTATATAATTATAAACGTTTATGATTTTATGAAGCTTTGAGAAAATTTAGCATTCTGAAATTAAGGGATTCAATATTGAAGAGTCTGAAAATTTGGAAAATTTAGGATAAAAAATCATAGAACAATTTAAATTGACATTCATAAATAGAACAATTTCAAATTATTCAAATTTTAAATTTCTTAAAGAATTATTATTTGACTTGGAACAAAGAATTTTTTATATGGAACGAGAATTTGGGAAAGTAATTTTCTTTCGGTTTTAGAATAAGAGATTTTAAGAAAAATCCCTGTTTAAATTCAGAATTACAATTCTTTTACAAAATTCTCTGTTCCAGTTCAGAATTATAATTTGTATGACCAAAAATTATATCCGATGTTCCATCTCAGAATTATAATTCTTTTCAAGAATTCCCTGTCCCAAATCAGAAACCTTTGAAATCTTTTTAAATGTTTAGAAGTCTTTCCAAATCTTCAAAAATCGTTTGAAACTATTCTAATCTTTTGAACTATTTTAAATTGAACGAGGAAAATTAACAATTGACCGGGAGAAAACCGCTAAATGTCCGGGAATTTAAAATCATCCGTCGGGTAGACACCCCGTAATATTATTTAGAAATTTGCTATTATGGATTTTCAAATAATTTATATTTTTAATATTAGAAAACGAAAATCCAGAGACGTGAACTCGCGGTTTGCGCGCGTACATTTTCTACTAGTAAAAAATATAATTAAAATTACAACAAATCAAAGGATTAAATTCAATGAAACGAAATCTAATTAAGGAAAATATTGTGTCAATAAATTGAAGGTGGTTCGATGAAACCAGATTTGGCATGATATTAATTAATTGTACAGTGTTAATGGACTTTCTCTCTTTCATACGAACACTCATTGATATGCCTGGTATCGACAGAAGCTACGCTCTTCAAACTTGTTTATTAGTATATGTGTGTGAAAATTTATGTCGTAGGGGCTCTTCAAGAATGCACACACTCATAAAAATTCATTCACACTCGATTGCGTACTTTGTATGTACATACTTACGTCTTTGCGAAAGTACCGAGGCCTTGGCTATGTAATAAACTCGTACATACCTAAGATGAAAAATTTCTACTTCATATTATAATTCTCAAAGTCTGCTTTTTACTAAGAAACTAAATATCACTCTTTTTTAAAAAAAAATTTCAAGTTAACATTCCAGACCCTGAGTGTCGGAAATTAAGATGGGAAATTTAGATATTGCTTATGACTTCGTGTAATGATATACAAAATACATAATAAAAAATTGAAATTATAATTTCTGTAAAAAATTGTTCTTGCCAACTTTATTATGCGGTTTTGTGACAGTGTAATAAATTTCAAAGAGGGAATATTGTACGGAAAATTTATACAACTGAACTTTGTCGCTCGTAATAAAATTATTTACTACTATTACTGAAAAGCAAGAAAAATATAAGGGATAGCTAACTTTATATTTTGCATATAATTATAATCGTTTGAGATTTTATGAAGCTGTGAGAAAATTTAAGGATTTTGAATTGAAAGGTTCAACATTTAACAATCTGAAAATTTGGACAGTTTAGAATGAACAATCTTCAATCGTGCAGATTTTTACATTTTCAAATTAATAGTCATAAATGGAACAGTTTCGAATTAGAAATATTCAAGATTCAACTAATTTAAATTCGAAGAGTTCAGAATAAATTGAAAAATTTCAAAATGCAAGTGTTTATAATTGAACAATTTTTTAATTCAACTACAAAATTCGTGAAAATTAAAAAAAAACAATCTATCGATCAAATTTGGATAACACATATAATCTCCATTCAAATTTTAAAAAATAAAAAATAAAAAAGCAGGAAAAAGGAGGCAATCTCCAAATCCCCCCTTCCTTTTTTATCTTTCGTTTTTTTGCTTTTTATTTTTCTTTTTAATCACAATCAAAAAACCTTTACAAAAATCTACCAACATGCAGGTGTCCATTCAACACCCTTTTCAAGGTAATATAAACGAATTTTTTACTAAGTCAAAACCCATGAAGAAATCAGGTCCTCCAAAATCGTTGGAATGTTGCTTTTTCTAATTTCGAAGAATTTCTTAGTTAAATTTGAATGTTGGACGTTAAAAAAGAATTAAAATTTGGATTTATTCTGAATTTAGTTTCTAAAATTTTAATTTTTAAATTGAAATATTCCAACAATAAGGAAAATTTACAACCGACTTCTATCTGTGGCAGTGAAATTGTTTACTTCTGTTACTGAAAAGATAGGAAAAATAAGGGAGAGCTAACTTTGAATTTTGCATGTACGTAATTATAAACGTTTAAGATTTTATGAAGCTTTGAGAAAAATTAGCGATTAAAAATTAAAGGCTTCAATATTTAACAGTCTGAAAATTTGGACAATTTATAATAAACAATCATAGATATTGAAGAAATTAAATCGTTCAGACTTTAACCATTTAAATGGACATTCATATAAATGAAACAATTTCAAATTGGAAGTATTCAAGATTCAACAAATTTATATTTGATGGATTCAGAATAAATTGAAAAATTTCAAATTGCAAATGTTTAGAATGAAATAATTTTCAAATTGGAAACATGACAATTTAAATACAAGTGTTATAAATTGTATAGTTCTAAATTTTGTACTGATTCGGTTTTTAGAAACTTCAGATCGAGAAAATGTTCAGCTTTTCACATTGAAATCTATTAAAAATGAACAATTGTAAATGTGAAGCATTCCTAAATAAGCAGTTTTAAATTAATTGTACAATTATCGTATTAAAGTATTGTAAACAATATAGTCTATAATTTGAAATTTAATCGATTTTGAATTTCGAAGACTTTCAAATTGAAAAATTGCGAATGAAAACTTTTGAAATTAAACAGTTTTTAATGAGTAACATTTAAAAATGAACAACTTATACTTAAAAATGTTTCAAAATAAAGATGCTATATTTAACTTTCAAAATTATTCTTTCTCAAGTTCAAATATTTTCGGTGCGTCTATAGACATTACCTCGAAAAAAGATTCTTTGATTCAAAGAAACTTTCTTTGAATCAATAAAAAATAAACATTGGCTATCAGTCAAAGAAATTTTTTTTTATTGAAAGAAGTGTTTCTTTGTTCCGATGAGAATTTTCCTTTAATTCAAAATGATTTCCTTCATTTTGAAGTTATTTTTGTTTAAATGAAAAAAAATGATGTTAAAGAAACGGTTTCTTTATTTTAAAACAAATATTATTCTGAGTGGCGCACATGGTTATTAGAATAATTCTTCGTGATTCTTAAAAACGACTACGCTTATATAATAAATAACTAGCAAACAAACACGTACGCTATGTCCGCGAGTATTGTCCTGTTTTTATTTCTTACACATTTATTTAAATGAAAAAATATAGGGTAGAAGTACCGTTTATGACCACGTTTGTCCCATTAGTAGCCATTGATAGAATATTTCCATATTTTAATTAATTAAGCACTTTACTTACAAGTTCTAATACTTAAAATATGTGAATATATCAGAAAATTTCTACTAACGGTTCACTGGCCACAAACCCTATAAAAATAATATACAGAGAAATATTTGTTTATCTTAAAATACTTATACCTTAGTATTAAATAAGGGTTTGACCACACTTGAATTCATCTGAAATCTTTTAAACCTTACAAAATTTCTTAAAATGCCTTAAAATCTTCTCAATGCTCATGAAATTATATAATTTTTTCTGAAACCTCATAAAATCCTTTCAAATAATTTCAAATACGTAGAAAAACTTCAAAATTTTTTTTAAATCCATCATAATCAATTGAAAAATTTTGAAACCCCGTGAAAATCCCACACATTTTTTGATTTCATTTGAAGTGCATCATATTTCTTCAAACCCATTGAAATTACTTAAAATTCTTTGAATCCCATTCAAATGTTTTAAAATATTAAGCAAACCCTAGAAGTCCGCTGAAAATCCTTGCGCTGCCACATAGTTACTTTAATTTTTTTTCAAATCACTTTTTAGTCACTTTTTGAAGATAAATTCACTTCTTTCAATGAATTTTAAAAAGAGAGCCCAGGGGTTAATCACTATTGAATTTAGGTCTATACCTATTTCTGAATTTCCACTGAAATCAATGGATCTTTTTTGGATTTTCAATTTCTCTTAATTCACCCTAAAGTCTTTTAAAGTCACCTTAAATTCTTATGGATTTTTCAGATTCGTTTTCACTAATTCTTTTCACTCCTACTTATCTGAGTTTAATTAAATTTTTTTGGATTGTAAACATTTCTGTTCTAAATTTCAAAGTAATTCTTCAAAGTAATTTTAAACATTTCTTCTAAATTCATCTTGAATTCGTATGCAATTCATCGAATTCTTTTGAATCCCCTTAAACTCTTCCAAATTTACTGAAATCAATAGAATATTTTCAATTTTTTTAATTAAATTTTTTTTTCAATTGATTTGAAATTTACCCAGAATTCTTATTAATTTAGCCCGAATTTGTAAAAATTCTTTGGAAATTTCTTGATTTTTTTATAATTCTCCCTGAATTCTTCTGAATTCACTCCAAGCTTAATGATTTCAATAAATTTATATAATATTTTTTAATTTCTTTCAAATTACTTGAATTTTTTTAATTTACCCTGAATTTTGATGAATTTCATCGAATTCTCCTTATTTTCATAAAATTCCTTTTACATACTCTTTAAATCTGTCAAAAGCCCTTGAAATATTCTCAAGTCGATTAGAATTCATACGTATTCTGTGAAAGTCTTTGAAATCTTTCAAAATTCTTTACAGTCTCTAGAAATTTTTTGAAATCCCTGAAAGTTTTTTCAAATCCCTTGAAATCCTTTGAAATTCCTCGAAATCTGTGGAAATCACTTGAAACTATTAAACAACCTTCGAAATATTTCGAAATACTTGTAATTTTGTGAAATATTTAGAAATCTTTGAAATCCTAAAATCGGTGTACACTCAAAATTCGAATGACCAATCCCACGGCATTAAAGAATTATTGGAAATGATTTTTTTTTATTTAATGAAATTAAGTTTTATTCTCTTATCAAAGCATATAATTTAAGATATGTATTTGCAAGAACAATGGAATATTTCGTCACCATGACGATTACAAATTAAATTAACAGTTGTAAATAAACTGAAAGTTCGAGCGGAATTCATTTTCAAATTTTAAATTTAATAAATAGGGCAACTTCAAGTCAGTCAAAAGCCAATCAGTTTTTCAACAACAATGAGTGCGAGATGTTCGATATATTTCGTTGCATCACTTTTTTAAGATAGAATGTAGCTCGTTTTGAGAATTATTGCAGTTCTATTATCATTAGTAGCATCTTCTGCCATCAATTCGAAAATTTGATGGGCACTCGCCGTTACGATACGGTCGTTATTCCGTGGTCGTAAACTTGTTCTTTCCGGCAACTTGAAATTTACTCGGTTTTAGCCTCTTCCTCTAATGGCTTAATCCTATCGTATCGGTTTTTATCGTCCGGGTATGATACCAGACTGTTTTCACGACTTTGCAGTTTATAATTACGCGGACGGACGAAAGGGTCAAGTATACAGGTACAACTGCAAAAGCAAGTTCTTCGATTGTGTCTCAATTTCAGATGCTATCTGCTACAGATACTTTCACATTCTTATTTGTGTATCCGTGGGTAGAATTCCTGCAATATTTACTAACCAATTTTGAAGATTCCTAAATATCTGGAATTATTGCACATTTTTTTCACAATCGGTAGTGAAACTTTCGATCCATTTAGCAATTTAAAAATACGTTAACGCTGAAGTTTAAATCTTTTAAATTGAAGCCCTTCGATTTTGTTAAAAATCGAGTATAAAAATCTTAAATTTTAGAAAGTATGCGAAAATTGTAAAGACACCAAGTTGATCACTTTGTAACCCTGAATATCTGGAAACTATTTTAGGAGAAATAAAATTTGAATTCATTTACTTTTGAAAACCTCACAATGTCAGCCCTCTAAACTTTTCGAGCTTTGAAATTTTTAATCTGTCCAATTTGGTATGAACTTTAATACAAAATAGGATTTTTGTTTTTCAATATTTCTGGATTGAATTTCGATAGATTTCCTGCCAGTAGCTATTATCCAATTTTTCAAGACTCCTAAATATCTGGAATTATTGCACATGTTTTCTTGCAATCGGTAGTGAAACTTTCGATCCATTTAGCAATTTGAAAATATGTTAATGCTGAAGTTTAAATCTTCTAAATTCAAGCCCTTCGATTTTGTAAAAAGTCGAGTACAAAAATCTTAAATTTTAGAAAGTATACAAAAAACTCAAGAGCAACTAAGTTGATAGTTTCGAAATCTTGAATATGTGGAAACTATTTTAGGAGAAATAAAATTTGTATTTTTTTGCTTATGAAAACCATACAATGTCAGAACTTTAAACTTTGGGAGCTTTGAAATTTTAAATCTGTCCAATTTGGTGTAAATTGTAATACAAAATGGGATTTTTCTTTTTCAATATTTCTAGATTGAACCTCGATAGGTTTCCTACCAGTAGTTAGTATCCAGTTTTTTAAAATTTCTAAATATCTGGAATTATTACACATTTTCTGCACAATCGGTAGTAAAACTTTCAATCCATTAATCAATTTAAGAATATGCTAATGCTGATGTTTAATTTTGTTTAATCGAAACCTTTCGATGTTGGAAAAAGTCAAGTACAAAGTGTTAAATTTTAGAAGTTATGCGGAAATCGTAAAGACACCAAGTTTACTTTTGAAAAGCTTACAATCTTCGCATTTCGAACTTTGTAAGCTTTGCAATTTTCAGGCTGTCCAATTTGGTGTAGATTTTAGTACATAATGGGATTTTTCTATTTCAATATTTCTAAATTGAATCTGGATAGATTTTATTTCTTCAAAATATTTTAATACTGGCGTTTAAATCTTTTAAATTGAAGCTTTTCGATGTTGGAAAAAGTCAAGTAGAAAAGTCTTAAATTTTAGACAGTATACAAAAATTACAAAGCAACCAAGTTTATAACTTTGAAACCCTGAATATGTGGAAACCATTTTAAGAAAAATCAAATTTGAATTCTCTTACTTTTGAAAACGTTACAATTTCAGCACTTCAAACTTTATAAGCTTTGCAATTTCAAAGCTGTCCAATTTAATGTGAATTTTAATACAAAATGAGATTTTTGTTTTTTAATATTTCTAGAATGAATCTCAATAGGTTTCCTGCAATAGTTATACCATCAAATTTTTAAGATTCCTAAATATCTGAAATTATTGCACATTTTTTGAACAATTGGTAGTGAAACTTTTGATCTATTTAGTAATTCAAAAATATTTTATGCAATGCAACTAAGTTGATAATTTCGAAATCTTGAATATCTAGAAACTATTTTAGGAGAAACAAAATTTGAATGTTTTCACTTTGAAAACCTTAATACAATATCAGCACTTCAAAATTTATATGCTCTGGCTTTAACTAGACCATCTAGTCTGGAAGTTCTGATCTGGCTCAGGTCTGGTGCTGATGAACCCACCAAAAGGAAAAAAATGTCGAAGTTAAATCAGCATCTTTTTTTACCTATTTCGAAAAACTGACAGGGTGTCTAAAATGATAGAAAATAAGAAATTCACGCCATCAAAACAAGACTTTTTTTCTCATCACCTTGACAATCTGGTCTGGGCCAGGTTTGGTGCTGATCAGGTTTCCAAGAACAAACAAATTTCTAAATTCGATCACCATATTTTCTTGCATATTTTGAAAAACTGACAGGGTGTCTAAAATGATAGGAAATAAGGAATTCACGCTATGAAAACAGGACTTTTTTTCTCATCACCTTGACTGTCTGGTCTGGCCCAGGTTTGGTGCTGATCATTTTTCCAAGACATACAAATTTTCAAATGTCTATCAACAACATTTTTTGTACAAATTTCGAAAAATTGGCAGGGAGTAAAGAATGAAACAAATGTAATTAACACTTAAAACAAGTGTTTTCTTTTCGTATCGATTTGACAGTCTAGTCTGGCCCAAGTCTGGTGTTAGTCAGCGTTCCATGACATAAGCGAATGAGTGAGTTCTTTTTTTAATGAGCCGAATGTATAACTTACAGTAGTTTAGTGGGTAGTGTGCGCGACTTATAACTTAGGCGGTTAGAGTTCGATTCTCGGTGCTTGCGAATTTTCTGCGAATGCTTTTTTCTAGCGTTGTATTCAATATATAAGTTAGGATACTTTAGGAACTTTCTATACGTTCAATAATTGGATTTTTTTAAATTTAGATTTTTTTTAAATAACCTTTGTGCGCAGTTTGTTCCATACAATTCGGAACACCAGGGTTCTAAAAGAAAATATAATTTTATTCCGTCTTTTGTTAATTATTTATTTATTATTTGCTATTCATATATTACTTACTATTTATTTATTATGCACCATGTACTAGTTATTCATTTACTTGTGACTAGACTGTCTAGCTAACGGCTGACCATACTCGTACAGTCTGGCCTGGAGCTAGCCAAAAAAATGTTACACTTTTGGCCAGGTCCAGGCCAGACTAGACCATATGGTCCGCGCCAAGACTGGAACCCAGACGGTCTGATTTAGGCCTGGCCAACGCCAGAGGATTTTTCCACACGGGTTGAATCTCGGGAAGTGATTTCATTTTTGAAATTAATATAAGCTTTTTCAACAACATAATAACTTTATTTCCTGGTTAAATCAGAAAAATGACTTGCTTGATTTGCAAATAAAAAAATTGACCTTTAGATTCAATTGACTCTTCCTTATTTTTTGTAATCAGTAAAAGATCGATTGCCGAAACATCTTCAGGTTCACACTCTACTTGATCTGAACTCGAAATTCAAGAACGTGCATATCAAGGCCAGTTCGCCTCTCTCTAATTACGTAGAATTAATTAGAACTCAAACGTATGTAGCCTTCTCAGATTAATGAAAATTGCAAGTCAAGAATCTTAAAAATATGAAATCTATAAACTATAAATTCTGAACAAAATGTAAAATCTTATCTAATCAATATAAACTTTAAAATCAAAATAGAGGATAAGGGATAACTTTGAAAAATCTTGTACCGAATTTATTTCATATGACACAGGTAGGTAAACTTGAGTAGTAGAATCTCTTAGCGACAAAATATGTTCTTTTTCAGAGGAAATTAGGCGATACGTATTTTTCCGATTCGAAAAAAAACATGTTCTGCGAAGTTATGAGTATTTGAATTTTGAAGTTTGTTCTTCAATACAAAAAAATACCAATTCTTTCTTTAAAAGTCTGTAATTAACTTTTGAATTAAATAATTGTGTGATTGATGCTGTGTCAAGTGTCAGTGAAAGTTGTGTTTCTTGGATTACTGATTAACAGTCTCAAATTCACTTGACCTTCGACAGCGAAAAGATAAAGCACATACGGAGAGAGGGAGTGGTGGAAAGAAGGAAATCGCACGTCGATGACATACACAGAAGTTGATGCATGCATTCTTAATTTTTATAATCTGGCACTGAAGAGGGCCCCTATCCGAAGCCGAAACGTTTGCCAATCTCACAGTTATATAGTTTACTGCATGGTATGTTACATAATTATAAGACCCTGTTGCCAATACAAAAAGTTTCTAAAAACAATTTTAATACTTGGGTCGAGTAAAGAGCGTTGTCTTTCAAAAAGCCAGTAAAGATGTCACTGAACTATATTAACTTTTGACTTCGCTGATATATTTAAATTTTCTTTCCAGATTCTGGTGAGGTTTAATGTACTCTTTTAAAATTCGTTGGAAAAACTTAAAAAGGCTTAGAATCAACGAAATGGCGTCGATTTTTTGAAAATATAAAGAACCTATTTTCACAAAAGCCTCACCTTCTTATTTTTGCCATTTTTTGTTTCATTTTTACTTCTCTAAGATCTTAACTTTCATGAGTTTTATTCGGGTTAAACCATTTTTATAGCCACGAGAATTTTTTTTCCAAAAGTTGAATTTTCGCATTTTTCTAACAAAGAACAACAGATTCGACAACATGCTATAAAAAAGTTTGCGCATTTTAAAAAGTTCTATAAAAAATACCTATTACTCTTTTATGATATCTGGCATCGTTCGCGAGAAAAATTGAAAAATTCAATTTTTCCAAAAAAAATTCTCGTGGCCACAAAAATGGTTTTGCCCGAATAAAGCTCACAGAATAGAAGTAAAAATTTAATTTAAAAAATTGATATTTTCAAAAAAATCGATGCCGTTTTGTTAGTTCGGATAGGCTTCAAAGTTTAAATACTCGTAACATCACAGAAATTTGTTTTTCCAACATTGTGACGATTTAAAGTTTGAAATGTTCGAAATTTGAAAAGCAAGAAATTCGATCGCCTTCAATTTTATAAACCTGAAAATGTTAAAACTTCATTTTAAAAACAACTAATTAAAAAAAATTAGTATTTATGTATTCACAAGTGCACAATTAAAATTCAAGCAAGGGTTAAGCAGCTCTGAAATATATTTCCGAAATTTTCCAGTTTGAATTTCTCCATATAATCCCACCAAAAAAAACCACGATGCAAAAACTTGGCAAAAGTACATTCAAATGAAGTTGTGAAATCAAAGTTAGCGAAGTAAAATGAAGAAAAAATAATTAACGTTAATTGATTACGATTATTAAAAAAAAATTTTTTCTAAATTTTGTAGAATTAAAATTTGAGAAGTATTAGAAAAATTATTTATAAGGAATTTCTGTAAATTATAATAACTAGGCGGGTTTGAATGTATATCTCCGCTCCAAATATGACTACAATTTATTTAAAAGATTCTCTCCTTTTGTTAATAACTTACTCCATAATTATATAGCTTATAATTTTTTCTCTCTTTGTCTAATATTATCTCTTTGATACATTCAATCCCGCCAAAAGTTGTTATAAGTTTTAAAATTTCTTTATAAATAATTTTTATGATTTATCTTTTCAAATTTGAATTCTGCAACAACATTTGAAAATTGTATTTTTTAATACTTTTTATCAATTAATCAGTGATGGGTAAGTCACTTTTTAAAAGGAACGCGTTATCGTTACCGCTTCAAAATGTAACTTTTTCTTAGTTGCATTTTGAAAAAAAAAGTAATTATCGTTATTTTTATAGTTACTTTAGTTGTTACACTTTTAAATGAAAATTGTAAGTTAGTCATGGCCCACATAATATTTCTAAAATAAGGAATGCTTTAGAAAATTTTGAATTTCAGTGTGGAAGAAAAATTTCAGTTTTCCTATTTTGGGCTATAAATCTCATTGACGCTAAAAATTAATTATTTCTTTCTGAAAGTGTTTCTCAAGATTTACCTAGTTACGACTTCCACTAGAAGATTTACAATATTCTAAGACCAACAGAAATTTTTTTAGAAGACGTTGAATTTTCAACAAAATATATGAATTTTCAACTAAAAAGGATAAATTTTCAACCAAAACAGACATATCTTCAACAAAATACATGAATTTTCAAAAAAAAAAAGAGAGAAATATCCAGCCAGATAGTTGAATCTTTAACTAAACAATGTAAATTTTTAATGCAAAAATGGAATGGTTAAATTTTCAATGAAAAAGGTAATAGTTGAAATTTCAATCAAAAAAGATTTTCATTTTGAATCAAATACAGTTGACCCAAACCAAAAAGACGAATTTTCAACAAAATAGGTAAATTTGAAACCAAAGAGATGAATTTTCGACTAAGAAGATAATTTTTTACTAGAAAATGATAAATTTTTAACAAAATACATGCATTTTTTTCAATTAAAAAAAAATAATTTTGGACGAAAATAAGATGTCTTCTTAACAAAAAAATGTGATAGTTGATATTACAACCAAAAAATATTTTCATTTTAAATCAAAAACAATTACATTCAACAAAAAAAAAACACAATTTTTCAACAAAATAGTTGAATTTGCAGTCGACAGAAAAAATTCAACCAGATTGTTGAAGTTTCAAGCCAAAAAGGCGAATTTTCAACAAAAAAGTTAATTTTCAACCAAATAATAACATTTCTATCGAAAAAAGTTCAATTCTCAATGAAAAATTTAGTATTTTAAATTGCAACCAAAAAAGACGAATTTTCAACAAAATAGTTAAATTTGAAACCAATGATATGAATTTTCAGCCAAGAACATAATTTTTTACTAAAAAAATACGAATTTTAAACAAAATACATGAATTTTCATCTTGAAAAGATCAATTTTCAACCGAAAATGGGATAGTTGAATTTTTAATTGAACAAATTATTTTTTAACGGAAAAGATAAATCATAAAAGAAAAATGTAATAGTGGATATTTCAACCAAAAAACAGTTTAATTTTAAATCAAAAACAGTTATGTCAAAAAAAAAAAAAAAATTTTCATCAAAATAATAAAATTTTCAGTCAAGAAAGAAATAAAATCAATCAGATTGTTAAAATTTCAAGCCAAAAAGCGAATTTTCAACAAAAAAGTTGATTTTCAATTTAAGAATAAAATTTTTATCCAAAAAGATAAATACTCAATGAAAAATGTTATAGATGAATTGCAACCAAAAAAGACGTATTTTCAAAAAGGTTGTTTAATTTGAAACCAAAGAGATGAATTTTTAACAAAATACATGAATTTTCAACTACAAAAGATCAATTCTCAACAAAATAGTGCAATTTGAAGCCAAAGAGATGAATTTTCAACTAAAATAATAAGTAAAATAACTGGAATAGTCAAATTTCCGGTTAAAAAAATTCATTATCAACCAAAAAGAAATGAATATTTAACGCGGAAATTATTTTCTTTGTTTCTTTCTAAGTGTTTTTATAGATTCTGGAAAATTTTGAATCCCAAGGTGGGAGAAAGATTTCAATTTTCCTATATTAGGCAATAAATCTCTATGGCTATCTGCTGTAACAATTTGAATAGTGAAAATGAAAAAAATAGTTGGAAAAACAATAAAATTTATTGATTGTCGTAAAAAAGACTTATGAAGTACATTTCGAATGTAACTAAAAAAGTAACGATTTTTATAGTTACTGTTACTGAAAAAAATGTAACTAGTTACCAATTCGTTACTTGCAAAAATAATTTCGTTGCCACTATCGTTACCAAAAAAAAGTAACTAGTTAAAAGGAACTAGTTACTTCCCATCCCCGCAATTAATGTTAGTTATTATTTTTTCATTCCACTTGCCCAGCTTTGATTTCACAACTTCATTTAGTTGTACTTGGCCAAGTTTTTGCATTGTAGATGTTTTTGGTGGGTTTTCACTACTTTTTGGACAAAATGCCTATAAAAAAATATTACAAATAACTCGAAATAAAATTTAATATAATTTTTAAGACTACTTAAAACTATAGTTTCAACAGATAGAGAAAATATTTTTTTTTCAATTTAGGAAAAGGGGGCTATTCATATCGAAATTTCGGTACGAATAGCCAGAATTTCGTGGTGCGAGTATACAATGACATTAATAAATTTAATTTTATATGATGAAATATGTAGAGTTTCTCAAAGTGATGATAATATTATAAATTTTTGAAACATAGTACTAGAAAATTGTACTGCACACTTACAGTTACAATTTTATGTTAACCATACTAATAAATTTGGCTGCACACGTGGAGCAAAGATGAAAATATCTTTTTTTTTTCAATGAAAAAAATACCTATAAAAGTTTTCAAATCATTAAAGATATTACAAATTTTTGAAAAAAGCACTAGAGAATGGTACCGCGCACCTACAGTTAACATTTTACTTCAATTGTAGGCGTGCGCATGAAAAATTCAATTTTTATCATAAAATATACAACATTTTTAAAAAATTTTAATATATTTTAAATTCTTGAAAAATCGCACTGCAGAATATTGCCGCACACCTATACAGTTGAAAGTTTACCTTAATCGGACCAATAGATTTTACTGTAGCTGTGCGCTAAAGTAAAACCAAAAATGTTTAATCAAATAAAAACACTAATATTTAATAAAAAAGTAAAGTTATAATTTAAGAAATTCAAATCAGATTAAATCAGAATTTAAATTTCTCTTTGATGTCAAACATTCAAATTGAAAAAACAACAAAATTCTTTCCTTTCATTCTTTCCTCTTTTTTTTTTTAATTTGACTGGAGACATTTGAGGGTGTTTTGTCCAAATTTGATCGTTGGATTCTTGGTTCTTTTAAGTTTCCAGAAATTTCGTAGTTAAATAAAGTTATCATAAATCCCTCAAACTTTACAGGAGAAAGGAGTATTGCGCATGACCAGTTAAACTTTGTTGCTAATCGGTACCGTGGAATTTGCTACAGACGCGAACAAATATGAAAGAGCAATTTATATATTTTTTTAACTGATGAGGGTGTCGTAAAATTATGGAAAATAGCACTAGAAAATGATGCCTTGCATCTCCAATTCAAATTTTGTGTCAATCGGTTTGATAAGTTTGTTTGTAACCATTGATCGAAAACACCAAAAATCGAGAATTTTGACCCAATTTTCGCCTTTTCTACAAGGGTTTGATTCCTATTTCAAGAACCATAAACAGAGATTCAAGACATTAGGACACACGACGGCTTGAAAGAGATTCTTTTTGATGATACCAATTTGAAATATTTCCTGAATGATCTGTTTTCTAATTTTATTTAAAACAGGGCCAAAAGTGTTTCAAATTTCGGACTACAAACCTTTTGTGTGCCCCCCCCCCCCTCAATCCACCGCTACTTACAAGAAGCCAAAAAAAATTTTTTTAATGAAATTAATGTGGGTACCATATTAAATTCAACTTGAAACTCTTTAAATTCCTAAAATTTCAAATAAAAATATTGTATTTTTAACAAAATAGATGAGTTTTCAACCAAATAGTTGAATTATCAACCAAATAATTGAATTTTCAACCAAAAAGATTAATTTTCTACCGAAAAAAAAAGAAATTTCAATAATATATGTGAATTTTAAACCATATTTTCAAATAAAA
>JAUMHM010000031.1:56840878-56866741 GCA_032362435.1 Melikaiella ostensackeni
TACATAACCTCAAATATAGGCAAAAACCGCGATTTTCGCACTTTTAGCTTAGGATATCTCGAAAATCTGACGTGATGGAGCAATTCTGCAAAATTCAAAAATTCACATTTTTATTGAGCACTCTAACCTATATGATATAAGAAGTTTTTAATAATAAGTTTTAATCCCCCCTTTTAATCCCCTTTTTTCGTAATATAGGTAACGTAGGGGCGGGGTGGGGGGATGTCAGTGGAAATAACGTTACGAACAAAATTAAACTATAAATTTAACCAAATTAATTAATTTTTCAAGAATTTTTCAAGTTTTCAAGAAACTTCCCCTTATTCTAATTTTTTCCCTTAAATGCGAACTAAATTAATAGAATCCATAAAGAAAATCCAACTATTTTTAGTTGAAAGTTAATTTTTTTTTGGTTGAAACGTTTACTACATATTATGTTTTTGTTTCGGAACAGTTCGGAATTTATCTCGCTTAGTTAAAAATACTACTGTTCGGTTTAAAATTTAATTATTTTGTTGAAAATTCAACTATTGTGTTCAAAATTCGTTTCATTTTTGGTTGAAAGTTAATATTTTTTAATCAAAAACTTAACTATTCCGTTTTTGGTTGAACATTTATCTTTTTTAGTTAAAATTTAACTATTTGGTTGAAAATTTATCTTTTTTAGTTGAGAATTCAACTACCTGGTTGAAAACTAATGTGTTTTGTTGATAATTCGCCTTTTTTGGTAGAAAATCAAGCTTCTTGGTTAAAAAATCATCTTTTCAGGTTAAAAACTCAACTATTTAATTGCATGTTGAATTCTTTTGTTGAAAATTAATTTTTTTTCAAGATTCATCATTTTAGTTAAAACCTTATCTCTTTGCTTAAAAATTTAACTATTGTGTTGAAACTTCGTTTCATTTTTGGCAGCAAATTAATTTTCTTAATAAAAAATTTAACGATTCCATTTTTGGATTGTAATTTATCTTTTCTAGTTGAAAATTCAACTATCTCGTTGCAAGTTTATCCTTTTTGGGTAAAAATGCAACTGTTTGGTTGGAAGTTAATCTGTTTTAGTGGAAAATTCAACTATTTGTTTGAAAATTCATTCATCTTTTTGATAATTCATTTTTTTTGACAGAAAATTAATTTTCTTCGTTAAAAAGTCATCTTTTCGGTTGAAAATTCAATTGTTTGGTTGAGAATTAATTTTTTTATCTAAGAATGTTTCTATTCGAGTTTTTGTTGAAAATTTACATTTTTAATTGAAAATTGATCTTTTCTATTTGAAAATTCATCTATTATGTTGAAAATTCATGTATTATGTTGAAAAAACGTCTTTCTTGGTAGAAAGTTAATCTTCTGGGTTGAAAATTCGTCCTTCTTGTTCAAAAATGCAACTGTTTGGTTAAAAATTAATCTGTTTTGGTTGAGGATCTAACTATTTTGTTGAAAATTCGCCTTTTTGGTTGAAGATTCATCTCTTTGGTTGAAACAGTTCAAAATTCGTTTCATTTTTTCTTGAAAATTAATTTTTTTAATAAAAAATTTAACTATTCAGTTCTTTGTTAAAAATTTATCTTTCTTCGTTAAAAATTCAACTATCTGGAAAAAGTTATCTTTCTTATTTGAAAATTCAACTATATGGTTGAAAATTCATGTATGTTTTTTGTTGAAAAATCATCTTTTTGATAGAAGTTAATCTTCTTGGTTGAAAATTAATTTTTTGTGGAACATTCATATTTTCGGATTGAAAATTCAACTGTTTTGTAGAAAAATCGTCTTTGTGGCTTGGAAATTTAACAAATTGGTCGAAATTTGTTTTCTTCTCGACTGAAAAATCTTTCTTGGTTGAAAATTCAACTCTTGTTGAAAATTCGTCTTCTTGGTTTGAAAATAAATCTCTTTTAGTAGAAAATTTCATTTTTTGTGGTTGAAAATGCAACCGTTTCGTTGAAAATAAATCTGTTTTTGTTGAGGATTGAACTATTTTGTAGAAAATTCATCTTTTTGGCTTGAAAATTCAAGAATTTGATAGAAGATTGAACTATTTGGTTGGAAACTTATCTTTTTTGGTTGAAATTCAACAATTTAGTTGAAAATTCAACGATTTGTTTGAAAATTCATGTATTTTTTGAAAATTCGTTCTTTAATAGAAAATTAATCTTCTCAGTTGCAAAGAGGTCAAAAATAGCCCAAAATTGGTAACGTAGTTTACAGACGGCACCTTATGATGAGAAAAATCTATATTCGTACAAAATACAGCTAATTAATATTATATGTTTCTACTGGAAATGGTTCATACGGCTCTCACCGTTTACATCGTAGAAATTCTTGAAAGAGTCTCACGGTCGTAGCAGGCCGTACCCACGACAGCCGTTGGATGGAGGTTCCAGTGTAGTTTTGCATTTAACGGCTCTCAGCCATGTTTCATTGAAATCGATTAAGAATTGTTGCGCCGTGAAACCAATAAAAGTTAAATACATATCCATAGTTCTGTCGAGAAAATAGATTTGCGGTATATATTTTTTGTTATTTGTACTTGGCGGCGATTTGATACCGCAAAGCTTGATTAATCAAATGATTTTTTGCTTGCAGATGGTCAATTCAGCAACAGTGCCGACAACACTCCACCGGTAGTATGGTTCGACCGAAATTTTCGGCTTTTGGATACAGACCCTGTTGGACATTTTGTTACGAAAATTTCAGCCGAAGATGGTGAAGATGATGAATTAACTTTTGGTCTGGAAAAGAAAGATGCCGATTCACAAGAGCCTTTGCCTTTTTCCATAGACAACAGAACTGGAGTCGTCATTGTAAATGAGACGCTTCAAGGAAGAGTAAGTAGGATGACTCACATGCTTGGCTTTGGCTAGAGACTTTGCAGTCTCAGAAGCAAAAAGTAGCTTTAAGTCGACCTGAAATTCTTCTTCCTTCGTTTAAAACATGACGCAAAATTCTTCGAATCAGTTTCAAACTCGATTTCAGGGTCATTGGCTGCTTTACTTTATTTTGCAGCAGTAAACAAATTCTCATATTTTACAGAGCGTAAAATTTTTCAAATTTCGGACTACACACTTTTTTATGTCGCTCCCCTCCCCTCAACCTCCTTACAAGAAGAATAAAAAAAACATTCTTTCAACTGTATCGATAACAGGCTTCACAGGCCAAAAAGTGCTCTGAAAAACAGAGGGAATAAGGAGATTTTCCTCGAAAATAGGGGAATAAACTCTTTTTAATGAAATTAATGTTTAAATTTTTAACGAAAGAGATTAATCTTCAACAAAAAAATGAGTTTTTAACGCAATACATGATTTTTCAACCAAATAGTTGAATTTTCAACTAAAAAAGATCAATATCTAATCAAAAACGGAATAATTTCATTTTCAGTTTCAAAAATTAATTTTCTACCAAAAAAAACGAATTTTTAACAAAACATTTAAATTTTTAACCAAAGAGACTAATCTTTAACGAAAAAAATGAATTGTCAACATTATATATTAAATTTTAACTAAATAGTTCAATTTTCAACTTAAGATCAATTTTCAACAAAAAATGGTATAATTAAACTCTCAGTTGAAAAAATAATTTTCAAACAAAATAAGGACTCCTTAACAAAGTAGTTCAATTTTTAACCGTAGTTGAATTTTCAACCAAGAAAGATGAATTTTTAATAAAAAATGTAATAGTTGATATGTTGCCCAAAAATGTTTTTAATTTTAAGTCAAAAACATTGAATTCAACTACAAAAGACAAATTTGAAAAAAAGTTAAATTCTGAACCGAAACAGAGTAATTTTCAACCAAACTGTTGCACTTTTAACCAAAAAAGATTAAATTTCTACCAAAAGAGACGAATTTTCAACCAGAATAGAATTTTTAAGCTAAAAAGACGAATTTTCTACAAAATATTGAATTTTTTAACCAACGAGATTAATTTCCAACCAAAAAAATGAATTCTCAACAAAATACATGATTTTTCAACAAAATAGTTGCATTTAAACTAAAAAAGATCAATTTTTAACTAACAACGAAATAATTTAGTTTCCATTAAAAAAATTTAATTTTCGGCTAAAGAAAAACGAATTTTCAATAAAATATTCAATGTTTTAGTCAAAGACATGAATCTTCAACCAAAAAATGAATTTGCAACTAAGTAGTTCAACTTTCAACCAAGTAGTTGAATTTTCAATGAAAGAAAATGATCTAAATTGTTGAATTTTCAAGCCATAAAGACGAATTTTTTACAAAACAGTTGAATTTTCCACGAAAAATTTATACTTAACCAAATTGTTGAATTCTTCACCGAAATAGTTGTCTTTTGAAACCAAAAAAAAAGAATTTTTAACAAAGCCGTCTAAATTTCAACCAAGAAGGATGACTTTTTTACAAAATTGTTGAATTTTTAACAAAATAATTAAGTTTTCAACCAAATAATATAATTTTTAACTAAAAAAGAAGAATTTGCAACATAAAATGGTATAATTACATTTTCAGTTAAAAAAAATAATTTTCAACGCAAAGAAAAACGATTTTTTAACATAAAAATTGAGTTTTTAACCAAGTAGTTTAACTTACAATCAAGTACATAGTTGAATTTTCGACCAATCAAGATGAATACTCAACAAAAAATTTAATAGTTGATAATTGTTATTTCAACCAAAATGTTTCTAATATCAAATCAATAATAGTTGAATTCAACCACAAAAGACGAATTTAAAAAAAAGTCGTATCCTGAACCAAAACAGAATCATTTTCAACCAAACAGTTGCATTTTTAACCAAACATGATGAAGTTTCTGCGAAAAGAAATGAATTTTCAAACCAAAAAGACGAATTTTCAACAAGAGTTGTATTTTTCAGCCAAGAAAGATTTTTCATTCAAGAAGAAAAAAAATGTCAACCAAATTGTTGAATTTTTAACCCAAAAAACGAATTTTCTGCAAAACAGTTGAATTTTCAACAAAAAAAAAAGTTTTCGAACAAATAATAAAATTTTCAGCCAGAAAAGACGAATTTTCAAGCAAAAATATCATAGTAGACTTTTCAACCAAAAAGAATGAACTTCCAACCAAAAGTAGATGGATTTTCTTATTGGGTTCTATTAATTCAGTTCGTATTTCAATGGAAAAACGAGAAAAAGTAAAAAAGAGAGGAATAGGGGAAAGACTGTGAAGTCTGTGATAAATAAATAGGAATTTTGATAATTTATAGACTAAAAAAATAGTTTAAATAAACATTGAAATTAAATTTTTAATACTTTACAAATATTAGTTTAGAACACTAATAATTTTGTTTAGAAAATAAAGTTAATTTTCTACTGCACACTTTTTCATTTCGGATTACACACTTTTAAATCCGGACTACCAAAAATTTTTGACCCTGATATTTTATCTTAATTAAAAAAAAAATTTTTATGTTACTTTGATTATCCAATTTGGAAAATAGCGTAACGATTTAGCGCTTCTTTAATTTCTAAATTAGAAGAGAAAATTTGCGAATCCATGAATTATTTATGTAGCACAGAATACAGCTCCATTTATAGCCAGCGAGAAATTTATCTAATAACATTTTTAGATTGTGAAGTCACTTTAGTGAAACTTTAGTGTAATTGAATAGGTGAAAAATATTCATTTTTGTCTAAGAATCTGGAAAATAATATCATAAAGGTTTTTTTTTAAAACAATTTCTAAAGTTGTTTTTATCCTTGTTGAGGATCGCTTTAAAAGAGACGTTCCTCCTGAGGCTAAAATTAAATCTTAAAGATGCATCTAAGACTTTTCTTTACGAAATTTTTCAGGGAGGACAAAGACTTTTCTTTTATGTGACCGTTTCTGATGGAAAAGTAGATCTAAAGTCTGAAGTTTATGCTATGATAACAAAAAATGAAACGGAATCTAACACAGGACACACCAGGTAAGAATGTTTAGAAAACGCTAAATTAGAATAGCAAAAATGCGTAAATTTTAATTAGAAATAAGTACCTTATTTCCTAATATTGAAAATTAATCCAGTGAAAACGCACACCAAAAAATTAAAGTTTGCTAGAAAGTCTGAGAAAGTGTTCCAGATCCGATTTCCAGGTTTAAATGTACACCCAGAATTTCAGACTTATACGTGAAATGTATCATGTCTTTTTATTAATAATTTAGTGCCTTCGGAACTTTCCTTCCTTCTCGAAATTAATTATTTAATTCAGATCATTAAGGAATGGTTCCATTTAAAAAAGTGAAATGTGACTTAGACCACTTTCTCTTTCACCGTCACTGTCGGTGTCAGTTTCTAATTTGAAGAATCATTTCTTCTTCTTTCTTACGTAATTCACTGCATACGACATGTAAGATTTTGATGTTTAGGTCTTTAAATCTGTAGATATTCAGATAAGATTGAACTGGAGGATCTTTAAATTTCAGAGATCATAGTCCATCCCCTTTTTTACCTAAACCTATTTCTTCCCCTTTTCCCCTTAAATTAAAAAAGAATCCCCTAAAATCCCTAAAATTGAGAACTCTGTCCTTTTTTCAAAGATTCCACAAAGAATTCAAACATTTTAGAAAGATTCCAAAGATTTCACAAAAATTCCATAAATATTTCAAAGATTTAAAGATTTCACGAAGATATTGCAAATATTTTAAAGATTTAAAAAAAATTCCACAGATATCCAACATGTTACACATATTTCAGATTTTACAAAGAATAAAAAAATTTCTTAAAGTCATCACAAAGATTTTTAAGGATTTCACAAAAATTTCAAGGATTTCAAATATTTTACAAAGATAAATATCGCGAAGATTTAAAAGATTTAAAAAAATGTCACAAAGGTTTCAAACATTTAGAAAAATTTCACGAAGATTTCAAAAATTTTACAAAGATTTCAAAAGATTTCACAAAAGTTTCAAACATTTCAAAAGATATCACAAAGATTTCAAAGATTTTAAAAGATATTACAAAAATTTCAAAGATTTCACAAATATTTCAAAGACTTCGAAAATTTCACACAGATTTCAAAAAATTTCACAAACATTTCAACCATTTCAAAAGGTATCAGAAAAATTTCAAACATTTCAAAGACTGTAGTTTGTCGAAACAAAATTTTGGAAATCGAAAATAATATGCAAAAAAGTAGCGTATGAGGACGTTAAAAAAATGTAATTAATTGAAAGCCGATTGTTATAAGGCTGGTTATTAAATGATAACTGAAAAAATCTTATCTTCATAATTTTGTTATTTTCGTGAATAATATTTTTTTCTCAATTTCTGTTGAGTTTTCAACTAATGAAAATATATTAGAAAAACAATGTTGAAGTCTTAAGGAAACAAAAATAGAAAAATAGGAGATTTTTGAAATAGTCATTTTTGTGTTTTTTCAAATTATTTCTTTCAAGCTCACTCAGAAAAATACTTCGAACCATTCGGGGTTCTATATGTGTACTAAAAAGAATGCACTAGAAAAAAATTAACAAAAATAAAAAATCAAAGTCTATTAACAAATTTTTCAAAGCTAGTTAAACAAATTTTTTTCAACACAAAAATGACTATAAAGTTTGTGGAAAAGTTGGTAAGAAACGGTTGTATTGTTAGTCGGAGGGAAGTTTCTGCAGTTTACGAGATACCCTTTTGATATAAAAAGTTTTGAATAATAAATGCAGTTCCTTTTTTATCCCCTTTTTTCTGCAAAAATCCCCTTTTTGTCTAAAATCAAATTAATGAAACGTTGTGATTCCAGAAATTTGAATAGTAAATTCTCTTCGGCAATACTATATAATCATGGCTTTTATCAATTTCATCCTTTTAGTTGCAATTTTTATTTAAATGCCTTTAATTTATTATCAAAAACAAGAATCAGATTTCTAATATTTCAGTTTTCTCAAGAAAAAAAATTTTTTAAAAGCAAGAATAAGGGGGGGGGGGGCGGAAACAAATAAATTAATCTATTTATACATAATTTTTCAAAAAATATTATTTTATATTTGAAATTAATTTGTTTCCGGTAAAAATGACACTGTTTTCAGTAAAATGTATCTAATAACGATCATTTTCTTGTTTGCCCCCACTGATTCTTGTTTTTGATGGTAAATTAAAGTTATTTAAATTCCAAAGGTATTCAAGAGACTGCGGTTTTTAAGAACAAAAATTAATTTTCGCTCTCTTCGTAGTTTTTAGTGCAGATATTTCATGCACTTCAATTATAATAATCACTCAAAAAAATTTGCATTTTCTTGTTCCCCCCACTGATTCTTGTTTTTGATGATAAAAGTTATTTAAATTCAAAAGAAATTCAAGAGACTACTTTTTTTAAGAACAAAAATTAATTTTAACTCTCTTCGTAGTTCTTAGTGCAGATGTTTCATGCATTTCAATTAGAATAATCACTAAAAAAATTTTTGAAAAACTATCCCTTTAAAAAGGTGCAAAAAACTATCCCTTATAAAGTTGACATCAAGTTCAATTTTAAACCTCAGATTAAAGTTTTATGAATTATTTTCAATTTTCAAATAATTCCAAATGATTTCAAATTCGTAGATTAATTATTAGACGACACTGACAAATTGAAAACGTTTTAAGTTGAATAATTTCTAACTGAATACATAAAAAATTAATCTTTTAAAGTTGAGAAATATTTGACTGTTTATTTGGAATGCACAGTTTTAAATAAAGTTTTAAGAATCGAATGATTTAAATGTGAAGCGTCAAAATGATATGGCTTGAAATTGTTCAAAATTGAACTATTTCAAATTGTACAAAAAGCTGATGATTTGTTTAATAATTGCGAATTGTTAAAATTTCCGTGTGCTAAATTTTCAATGTTAAATGTCACCACTTCGATTGTTCCATTTTGTGAATTTTCCATTTGTAACTGAAATTTTGGTGTTTAACTTTTCTCTGAATTGCAGGAGGGAGTTTATTTTCAATTCATTTTTTTAATTGGAAGAGGGACCTCCTTTATTTTTAACATTTTACAGATTTGGATGGGAGGTACATAATTTGAGTTAAAATTTTAACGTAGTAATAATTTTCTGCAATCTTGTAGCATTGATACTTCTTGAAATAATCATTTATTTTAAAAAATGTACTTTCTTTTCTTTTCGAATTCTTTAGCAAAAAAAAATTCTTAAACACTGTGATATCGCGATCGTCAATTTTGATTTTCTCGGAACAGAATAATTTTCAGTATTAAACGTTTTTTATTCTCATTCAGCATCCCCATATCTCGGGAGTAAGTTTGCATTTTTGCAAAAAAAATTAAATATTCTATTTTTAGTCGCTATCCAAAGCCAATTTTGAAAACTCATGAAATTTAAATTCTCGGTCCATTTTCTCGGAATTGGCTAACTTTTTTACATCAAACTTCATTCACCCGTATTCAGATACTTAAATCTCGGGAATGTTTTTTTTATTTCACTTTTCTTTAATACTTTTTAAATTTTCGAAAAATATTTGATATAAAGAATCTAACGATATATTCGTTTTTCCAATCATAAAAATAGAAAAATGAAAAGGGAAAAAATTCCCCTCTTCTCCCTACAATTGAACTACTGAACGGCTGTGATCTCTGGATCCCTTAAATTTGAATAATAAATTATCTTCTTTTGCAGATTACCGACTGGTAGGATAAGGCCGCCACCTTTTCATCAATTACCAAATCTGTCAGCTTATCCTCGACCTTCAATATCGCAACCTCCGACATTGCAACCATCCTCCATAGAAATTCCTCAAGCAGTGAAACCAAGGACGACGAAACTTCAGCCTCAGGGGACAAAACCGGAAGATAATGAGGAAAAAGCAAGTACCATACTTCCTCCGGAAGATCCAGAGACCAACGAGGTTGAAGGGCATACCCTGAGCACCAAAGTTGCACCGAGTGAAGCACCACAATCACAATTTATCGCGATGACCTTCATACCCGTTGCGGCTGTCTGTATTTTGCTCCTTGTATTTGGCACTGGTGCATGGTTCCTTCGAAACAGGTTCTGTGGAAGTCGAAAGTCCAAGGAGGACACGGTAAGTTTATGTCTCCAAGTCGGATTATAACTTTTCAATTCAGAGATTCAACCCACATCTCACTGTCATCCTTTCTCCTTTCCCTCTCTTTTTCACTTTTATTCGATCAGGTTTAATCAGAAGTCAAAAGGGATTTTATAATCTGTGAGTAATAGGAAATCAAGTTTTGACTCCTTCATCGGATAAGAGTTTTTAATATTTTTTGTGCTTAGATTGTGTAAAGTTACTTTCTCTTAGCTAGGTCAGGGTAGTATGGAAATTTTTGGGATCAGGGTAAAGTCAGACACGTTTCTTAAAAAAAAAAATTAAAAATTAGGGTTGTTACAAGACCGCGAAGACCTGGAAAAGTTAGGGAATTTTGAAAAAATTACTGGTTTTTTATTATTCGTATCTACTTCAAAGTCGTAATAATTCACGGTGAGTCTCAATTAAGTTCAACCCAAAGGTTCTTGCACATCCAATTTTTTTCTTGTTTTTATTCTTTGAGACCAAAATATGTAAAGTAATCGTTAAAATTTCATTTTTCTCGAAAATTATGCGGGATACGAAAAAAAGTTTAGAGACCAAAATTGTTCCTCTGATCGAACCCATTTCAAATCAGGCAGGTTCTACACTTCAAGTCGCATCATTTTTTATCTAATTCAGATGTTCAAATTTTCTTATTGGATTCTACTGAGTTTTACCATTCACCAAGAGATTCGGTAACTTGAAATGTAGAGTCGGCCTGATTTTAAATGGATTCAATATCCTGTTTGAACTCTACAAAATTATGCTCTTTTATAATATTATATCTAGTGTAGTTTTCGAAATTTCAAAAAAAAATTGAATGAAGTCAACTAAATATTCTACCTATGTATTATTTTAAAAAATATATTTTTCAGTTCGGTGACAATATAATAAATAAACTTCATACGATTAATAAAGATCCTGAACTTTAAAATGGAGAAAAATCGCTTATTTATCTCTAAAATTTAGAAAATATAATTTTCCTCAAATATACATCTAACGATTATTTTCATTTTGATCTTAAAATACTTGTGAGATATCCTAGAAAGAAATACAAGAAGAAAATTTTATTTTCCACCTACTTTCACCTAAAATCTTTTGAAAAAAATTGGATTTTCTAAATTATAGATATAAAATTTTATTTTTCTCGATTGTAAAACTCAGAATCTTTTTCAATCGTACGAAGTATATTTAAGAAATTGTTACTTAACTAATCAAAGATGTTGTTTAGAATAATATGTAGAATATCGTTTAAAAAATATTATTTTAGTCGTATTTAGTCGATTTTATTCATTTTTTTATAAATTGCGAAAATTACACTAGATAGAATATTATAAAAGGGCATAATTTTGTAGATTTCAAACAGCGGAATGATTATAATCAAATTCCGGAACTTTTTAAAATTTTATATTAATATTACCTAGAGAGAATTGTTTAGAATTCAAGAATTATTGAAAAGCCCTTTACATTCCCTGATGGAAATAATTTCTATGCATTTCAACGAAAATTTCTACGAATTTCTAATGCACTTTGGACTTTGAATAGTTTTTTCGAAGAAAGCGATAATAAAAAATCTTAGATTTTCGTACTTTTCCATAGAATGGCGTACACTTTAAGGGACTAATTTTTCATAGGAAGGATTTCACCCTGAATTCTTCGGGATTCCCTTGAAATCCACTGAATTAAATGAATCTTTTTTGTATTTTCAATTTTTTTAATTCACCCTAAAGACTTTTAAATTCACCTTGATTTCTCATGAATTTCATCGAATTGTTCTCATTCTCTTTCAATTTCCCTAAATTCAATTAAAATTTATTTGATTGATTGTTCTTTTCAATTAAATTAAATTATTTCGAATTTGCCCTGAATTCTGTTCATTCCCATTTTATTCAATTCAATGGAAATTTTTTGATCATTAAAATGTTGTTCAGTTTACTCAAATTCTTATGAATTTCATCAAAGTCTGTTGAATTCCCTTAAATTTTTCTAAATTCACTCGAACTTTACTGAAATCAATGGAATTTTTGGATTTATTCAATTCATTTGAATTCTTATGAATTTATTCAGAATTTGTAAAAATTCACTTGAAATTGTTATAAATTTTATCGAACACGAGTCACATATTATTAATGCACATCGTTTACTTTTAGTCAATTTTAATCACTTTTTGCAAGTAAATTAGGATGTGGCAGTTCTGCAAATTACAAAAATTAAACCAAATATAGCTTTTAGAAATTGAAAATTTTTGTGATTTTTTGTAGAAATTCGTAATTTTCTACAAAAAAAAAACTATAAAAAAAATTAAGATTGTGTACGATTTTCTACGAAATATTTTCCACCCGGATTTGCATTGAATAATAATTTTTGAAGCAATTGTTAGTAAATTAGTTTACGACTAGTAGAATGTGTTGAAATTGAATAGAATAGAATAGACTGAATTTCTTTTAAACTGAACCTGGAATTTTTTGAAAAGTAGTCTTGCAAAACCTGTAAAAGTCATGGAATTCTGAAACCAGATTTCTGTAGCAGTTCTGAAAACGAGGGATCTTTATGAATCCAAAAATGGAATATTCTGCTAATTATTCTATTTGAGAATTTTCACAATTATATATTTTAATATCTATATCTATATAATAATGTAATAAATTATAATTTAAATTTTCAGAAGGAACAAGCGACTGTCAGTGTTTCTAACATATCTGACGATCCATCTCTAGTTCTGAAGAGATGGGGAGGACCAAAAGCTCGTAATAATCGTTACGAGCCTTGGGAAAAAGAAAGTCGAATGGGCATCCAAAACAAATCTTACAAAGATAAATGGGAGTTCCCGAGACATAGGCTAAAGGTGAGTTAATCTCTAATCTCTCAATCTTTTTCAGTATCTCATCAGCGCATCACATTAATGACATATCTTAAATTGTCATAATAAGTTATTATTCCATTAGCAGACCTCACAGACCGGTCCCTATACCCCCTATTGCACCCTATATTCAGTCGTGTTCCATGAAGTACCCTATTTTCAATACAGTCGTTAGCCCAAATTCCAAATTGAAAGCATTCAAAATTGAATAATTTCAGACTTAATTTTTTAAAACTGGACGATTTCAAATTGTAAGCTTTTGAACTTAAATAATTTTGAATTTCAAATTTAAAAAATGTAACTATATAAAAGTCTTTGGATTTCAATTTAAATTGTTTGAATTTAAATATCAAAAATCAATTTCAAATTTAAATCATTCAATTGAATTTTTTCCAATGTATTTTCCTTAGTAGGAAGTCTTGAGCTGCTTAAAAGATTGTTCAAATCTAGCTAAAAAATCATTTTTAAATACAGAAATATGACTACCATCAACCAGGGTAGTTATGGATAAAGGCTATTATTTCGTAGAAATTTTCCTTCTTAATGATAGTTTATTGTACATTCTAAGAACCGGGAAATAGCCGGGAATTTTTTTGAAAACCGGGAATTTTTCATATTTATTTTAACTTTTGCAATAAATATCGTCTCGGTTTTCGAAAAAAATATGTTTGGAATTGAGCTCAGTGTTACCAACCATCTTTGTTAAAATATCGAAGATAATTTTATATTTAAGATTTTAAAGTTAATGTTTCGTTCAAAAAAGAATGTTCCTTTTATACTATATATTTAAAAAAATAAAGCCTGTGTTGATGGTTCGTTCAAATACTAAAGTTCCTTTCATATTTGAAAACGGAAACTTCCTTTTTAGATATTTAACATAGTAATTAAATAGGTAGCATACATTTATATAATTAATTATTAATAATTGGTATAATAAATTTATAATTTAGGGATACTCTAAATGTTTTGAAAATAAATTGAAGAACCACTTTTCGAGTAAAAGTGATTTAAAGTTGGAGAGTGCCATAAGCTCACGTGTTATATATTTTGTTATAAATTTTCACTGCTCAGCCTAGGAGGCCCTTCGCATGATGAGGCCCCCCGCAATGCTGGATTTCGCAGTACAGTAGTTACGCCACTATCATTATGTTTTGGGTTCAAAATTCATTTCTTTTGGATAAAAATTCTAATATTTGGTGAAAAGTGTCATTATTTTGTTGACAATTCAACTAGAATTCAAATTCGATTATAAAATTTACCCACTTCCGGTCATCTCGGGTACATAAAAGTATAATGTTATCAAATAGAGCACAGATTGAAGTATGATTTCTTATTGAAAATCCAAAATCTATATTTTAGATCCTGGGTCAGAAAAACGCAAATATCTCCTAAACTACTATCAAAAAAATGGGCCTTTTCTTGTTGAACGTCACAATTTATATTTTGAAATAACATCAGTTGCTTCCTTGGGCAAAATTTGCACTGCGGTTTATTAAATACCATACTTCACACTCTTTCCCCTATTCCCTTCTACTATTATATTTTTATTTCAGAATACATCTCTTTTGGTCGAAAATTGAACTGTTTTGTTGAGCATTCGTCTTTTTGGATAAAAAATTCGTCCTTTTGGATTGAAAATTCATCTTTTGGTAGAGAAGCCATATTTTTTTATTGAAAATTCAACTGTCTTCTAAAAGATTCGCCTTTCTTCATTGAAACTTCAACTATTTGGTTAAAAACTCAACTTTTTTGTTGAAAATTTATCTTTTAGGTAGAAAACTCAACTCTTCCATTGGAAATTCATCTTTTTTGGTTGAAATTTCCACTATTTTGTTGGAAATTCAATATATTTTGACTTGAAATCTTGGGAATATGGTACCTACAATAATGTTATTTAAAAGAATTTATTCTCCTATTTTCTTGAAAAATCGCCCCATTTACCCTGATTTGAGACATTTTGGGCTGTGAAGTTTGAAATCACTTTTACAGTAATTTACATTAAATATTTTACCTTGGAGTTCGAGAATGTTTAATTATTTTCAAAATTTGTACCAGGTATTCAACATTCTCGGAGAAGGTTGCTTCGGCCAGGTGTGGAAGTACGAGGCAACAGATATCGACGGTATTCCGGGCCCATCAATCGTCGCTGTGAAAACATTGAAAGAGAATGTCACGGAGAGAGAGAGACTGGACTTTGCGCAGGAACTTAAAGTAATGAAAAACCTGGAGCCGCATCCAAATGTGGTGAGATTACTCGGCTGTTGCACCGAACGTGAGCCGATGTTTATCATCCTGGAGTACATTAGCGGCGGAAAGCTCCAAAGTTTTTTGAGAGCCTCGAGGGAAGAGAGAAACCACGGGAAACCTGGCCTCACTTCCAGAGATCTCACGGGTTTCGTTTATCAGGTGACTTATTCCTTCTTAAAATTCCGGTAACCAAAGTCCTCATCCATTAAAGATGGAAATTGATTGATAAAACTACAAATTCTTTTCAGGTTGCCAGAGGAATGGAATACTTGGCTTCCAAGGGCATCATTCACAGGGATCTTGCTGCAAGAAATATTTTAATAGATGAGAGCCGAGCCTGCAAGGTGGCCGATTTCGGTTTCGCGAGAGACGTTGCTGCGAATCAGATTTATGAAAGGAAGTCGGAGGGACGTTTGCCAATTAGATGGATGGCACCGGAAAGTCTTTATGATAATATCTTTTCTGTAAAGTCGGATATTTGGAGTTTTGGAGTCCTTATTTGGGAAATTGTGACTCTTGGATCTACACCGTATCCAGGATTAGGAGCTGCAGAGGTATGATTTTTTAAACATATTTGAAGCAGGGAAAGCTAAATGGTGCCAAGTCCAGGTTTTGACGAAATTGAGTTTTCTTTAAAAATCATACTTTCTCGCTTTTTGTATACCTATACCTATTTCAGTGAAAAATGGTCTTGCAACTTTTTACCCTAAAATTAAGTTTTTAAATGTATTCAAATATTTTAACATTTCAAAGAATTCAAACTAAACGGATGCAGTATACTAAAATATTACATTTTTTAACAATTCGACGGTCATTTTAGGATTTTGATAATTATTTAACAATTAAGAAAGAAAAGTTAAATATCTCTATTAGGTCAAAAGTTATAAAGGTTTGAAGAAAAAATTGGTATTTTTTTTAAACAACCCTAAAATTTAAAATACTCATAACTTCGCGAAAATGATATTTTTCCCAAAACGGTAAAATACGTGTCGCCTTATTTCCTTTAAAAAACAACATATTCAAGAAGCGAATGATTCTGTGAATGGAAGTTGCACTTCCTGCATGATTTGAAATTGATTCGGTCTCAAGTCCTAATCGTCTTAAGGGAGCGTCCGTTATTTGCGTAAGGATGATTTTTGTAATTTTACACGCCCCCCCCCCCCCCCATTGTAAGGATTCGTAAGATTTTTGTGGACCCCTCACCCCTCTTCTTATGTAAGAGTTTATACTTTTACCCAATATATGAACAATATATCAATCATTTTCACTGTAAATGAGATTTCAAAAGATTTGAAAGATTTCTAATTATTTGAAAAGATTTCAAGGAATAACAAAAGATAGGTTATTTCAAACGATTCTAAAGGATTACGAGAGGCTTAAAAGATTTTAAGTGATTTTAAAAGATTTCAAGAATTTGAAGAAATTACCTAGTACAATTTCAGAGAGAATCTAATTTTTTTAAGGGATTTTAGAAGTTTTTAAGGAACTTCAAGTAGTTGAATCGGATTTCATGAGATTTTACGAGATTTCGAGAGATACCGAAAGATTTCGGCGGATTTTTAGGGATTTTAAGAAATTAACGACGATTCCCGCGGATCATGAATGATTTTAAGGGATTTTTAGAGATTTCAAAAGAAATCACGGGATTTCAAAGAATTTTAAAAGATTTCAAGAGAAACCAAAGTATTTTCACGAATTTTAAGGGATATCAGGGGATTCTAATCAGATTTCGAAGATTTGAAGGGATTTGAAGGAATTTTATAAGATGTCAAAAGATTTCACGGGATTGAAAAAAGATTTTCGAAGATTTAGAGGGATTTTACGGAATTTTAACGGATTATAAGAGAGTTGAAGCGATTTCGATGATTTCACGGGCTTTCGAACGATTTTGAGATATTTCAAAGATCCCAAAGTAAATCCACAGATTTTAGAGGATTTCGTAAGATTTCAAAAGATTTAACGGAATTTTAAATTGTATCTGAATATTATAAAGGATTTCAAGGTATTTGGAAAAATTGAAATGGCTTTTAAATAGTTTCAACGAATTTTCAAGGATTGCGTAACGTTTCACGGAATCTCAAAGAATTTTAAGGAACATAGGTTTCATAAGATTTCAAGGGATTTCAAGGGAGCTTAATCGTTTTAAAGTGATTTCAGGAGATTATGTACGATATCCATGGAATTCAAATGATTTTAAGGGATTCTCACATGATTTAAAAAATTTGGAGGGATTTACAAAATTTTCAAAAGAATTCACGGGATTTCGAAGGATTACAAAGATTTCCAGGGATTCGGCGAGATTTCTTGACAGGGGTACATATATCAGAATTCAAGAATGGTTAACTCCTCGACTGTATGTTTATTGGACATATGTAATATGAAATATTACATAATAAACAAAAAATAATGTTATGTGTATAATAGTGTTGAAAGTAATTTTAACAGCTAAAACTGGTTTCAATTAGCAAATTTTAAACAAATAATTAGAAAGAGGAAACCTACCAAGTAGGGATTCGTAACAACACGTTAAACACACACAACAACCCAAACAACATAACAAAAAATTTATGAAAATTGAGGCTCCGGATTCAATGACCCCGCATAAAATGTTTTGCCCGAGAGTGGGGGGACACCTGAACGTCGCTTAAGCCCAAGCGACAAGAGGCATCCCCACTTTCAGACGAAAAATTGTATGCGGGGTTATTGAATCCGCGGCACCAATTATAAATAAGGAAACCTCCCTGCGTAAAAAAAAAACAAAACATTCTTAACGAAAATAATGCGCCAAAATTGCCCTAATAGATTGTGGAAATCGGAAGTGGTTTTAAAATGCATATTTTGACTCCCCAAACAACATTTTAAAAAATTAAGGAAATTGTAGATAAGGTGACCCCCGTGCGCAAAAAAAACCAAACAAGCTTAACAAAAAAGAAATCGTCAAAATCGCATATTTTGACTCCTCAAAACAACATATGTATATAAAAAAAATTGTAGGTGAGGAAACTTCCCTGCGCAAAAAAAAACTAAACACCCTGAACGAAATGAAATTGTCAAAATCGCCCTAATAGTTTGTCGATATCCGAACTGGTTTTAAAATGCGTATTTTGACTCCCCAAACAACATATACAGGGTTGCTACAGGTCAGGGAATTCCAGAAAGTCAGGGAATTTAAAACTGGTCAGTGAAACTAAGGGAATGTCAGGTAAAACCTGAAAGAGGAATTTTTTAAGAACTGAAGTTGAAGTTTATAATATTTTGTATGACTGTTGTCACTAAAAATGTTTTAAGACAAATTTAAAAACAAACATTTTTGTGCATTAAAATTCTTCATCTCCTATGTGTAAGATTGTACTCATGCCTAAATGAAAAATTTATAACGGTCAGGGAAAATGAAAAATTTGTCAGGGAAAAGTCAAGGAACGTAGGGGAATTTCGAAATTGGGATTTTGTGTTAACCCGGATAAAAAAATTGTATGTAAGGAAAACTCCCTGCGTAAAAAAGAAACAAACAACCTTAAGAAAAATAAAAATCGTCAAAATCGCCCTAACAGACTGTGAAAATCGGAAATGGTTTTAAAATGTGTATTTTGACGACCCAAATAACATATCAAAAATAAAAAATTGTAGATATGTAAACTTCTCTATGCAAAAAGAAACCAAACATCCTTAATTTTTTTAATTTTTTGGTATGTTGTTTGTGGAGTCAAGATATGCATTTTTAAACCAGTTTAGATTTCCACAATCTATTAGGGCAATTTCGAAGAATTTTTTTCGTTACTGGTGTTCGGTTCTTATTTGCGCAAGAGTGTTTCCTTATCTACAATATTTTAAAAAATCTGATGTATTGTTTGGGGAGTTAAAAGACGTATTTTAAAGTCATTCCCAATTTTTTCGCAATCTATCAGGACGATCAGGACTCCATATTTTGCGTAAGGGTGGCTGGAAGTCCTTGGTGATAGTGTAGGTCAATGAATCTTTATGTGTTGTCCTAATTATTCACCCTGGAGTCTATTGAAACGAGTTTTGAACGTCTTAGAGCGATTGGTATCAAAAAATTTATTTGCGCAGACTTAGCGCAGATTTAGGTAGACTTGGCGCAGGATTTCAACCTGCTTATATGATTTTCTTAACGATGTATGTACTATCTACAATAATAATTTAATAATTTATTCAATCGCTTGTAAATTGTTCCTCTAAGAGGGTTTTTTGCCTCTCCTATAAAATTAGTTTCATTGGACTTAGGTTCGTTTAGCATTTCCCGCTTTATTTATTTCTGATTTATTCAATAACTAATATATAGAACTGATAAGTAATTTGTTAATTTCTTTTTAGGTAATGAGGAGGATAAAAGAAGGCTACAGACTTGACAGGCCCGAGCATTGTAAGAGAGAACTCTACAATATAATGTACTATTGTTGGGATAAGGATCCAGCATGTAGGCCAACATTTGGTGAATTAGTAAGTTTAACTGAAGGACTTCTACTCGACGAAACCGATTACATCGAGCTGGATAGGTTTCCGGACCATTCGTACTATAATGTTCTCAACTTGAGTGGTGAAAAGCTGTGAAAAGTGTCGACGTAGTGAACTTTCGATCATTTGTGTTATAATACTCGTTTTCTGTAAATATTTTAATTTAGATTTTAATGTTATTTAAAATTTGTTGAAGTCTTTTCAAAAAGAGAGTTCTGTAAATCGAGCAAAGTGTGAAAAATTGTTACTTTTATATGTAATCTTGAGAAGATTTTACACTGACTCGTGGCATTGGCAATCTATTTTTATAAAATGCGATAAAGAGAGTTTTTAACTATTTAATATGTTAATCTTGGATCGATTATGAAATCGTATATCCTGTGGCAAAGTATTCAAACGAATCTTTTGGAAAATATGCAAATATGTACTGTAACGGTTTTAATACAGTTTGTTTGATATATTTTCATATTTTCAATTGTAGATATTTTTATATAAATTATCACTGATTTTTGGTGTCTAAATTATGCTACCTTCAGGAATAAGAAAATGTACTTTTTGGGATTCAGGAAAGATTTTTGACCGAATTGAAATGTAAATATGTACTAAGTCGTCATTTTTGTCGATAAACTAGACTGTAATTATAATAGTCTTGCAATAAATGTTATTTTTATTCTGTATAGGAGTATATTTAATCTAAATAATTGAAGTCGCTTATGTCTAATTGATCTTAAAATTGATTAGAAATTATTATGATTTTCGAATAAGGATCTAATTTTTTAAATGTCCGCTGATATCAGAGGTTAAAATCTGAAATACAATGAAAACTGCGTGAATCTAAACTAAAAACTGAAAATAAGTACAATCACGTGAAAGGACAATCATTTCATAAAATTAAAGAGAAAGTAAATCAGAAAACCCTTCAGTAAACAAAAATACAAGCTAAATCCTGAACTATTATCTGATTGTCAAAAACTGATCTAAGTACATAGCCTAAAAAACAACAAATTTCGATAAATGTCACTAATTAACAAAAATGGATTCAGAAAACTGAAAATAATATGCAGGAATAAAGGCAAGTAAAAAAATGTGTTTAATTTTCTGAAAACGTAAGCGGAATGCATTCTGGAAAGGGGATCTTTTCCAGAATGTATATATTAGATCCCTTTTAGATTCCTTTTCTTCTGTGAGGATTGTTTTCGTCAATTCCGATTGAAAATAATTGTTTGAACTCAGTAAATATGATATAAAAGACTTTATTAGCCAGATTTTGAAGTATGCGTATAATTATTGTTTCATTTTGAAGTTTATTCACTTTTTTCTTATTTTTCTCGAAATTGATAGTTTAGCGGTTAGGCCCCTTTTTGACACGCGGCTTCAATTATTTAAGTATTTGAGTGAAAATCGTGAAGAGAAAAAACTCTGTAATATTTTAATTTTGTAAGAAGTATTTTTTATTCAATGTTGATTGTATATTTTAAAATTTACCGCGCTATCCCCACTACTGATAAAATATTCGCGCCTTTCGTCTAGATGGCGGTTCGAATTTGATCAGCTGATCTGCTATTTATTCTGCTGATTATAAAAGGCCAGAACCAAAGAATATTCTATGTGCTTGTCAAATGTAAATGTGTGACAAAGAAATTGTTTGCATTGTTGTGTATAGGTACTTATTGTGTTCCTAAACGATAAATATAGAAAATCGGCCGTCGTTTTATCACTTTAGAGTCATGGATTCAGAGAAAAACGGCGTTTTTTATTCGCAAAGTGGCGACAAAGAACAAGATGAGGTTAGTCGCTTGACAAATTATTCTGCTATTATTTTGTTGATTAAACATATTTATAAAAAAATTGTTTCTACAAAATATCATTAGGTATACTCCTAATCTCAGAAATCACAGTCTCCACTATTCCCCCGTATTTCCCCTTTTTAGCCTTATTCCCGAAAACCTCCCCTTTGCCCCTTCTCTCTTTCTTGTAAATACAATATTTGAATTACGCGGGAAATTTTCTGAAATTAGATTACAGATGGGCAGTGACCCTAATTTACCAGATTTTCCAAATTTCTTACCAAATTGACGGTATTTGTTTGCTGTAAATTGATAAATAAAATAAAAATAAAAATGTGATATTTATTTTAATTTTGGAAAAATTTAATTAAGTAGAAGAGTGTATTTTGCAAAGAAAATATCATGAAATATTATTGGATTTTGAAAAAAGTGCAAAAATGTTGATTTGTGAGCAAACATAACCACTTTCATGTTCATAAGATACATAATCTATAAACGTTTTCCAACTGTATCACTTCCAATTTTCAATATTTTGCCACCGGTTTTTTTTACATTAAAAATGTGAATGTCAAGTATGTTGTCCCCTATTTTCGAAATTTCCCGCGCATATTTTTCGACCGTGTCAACGTGTCTATTTCTTTGGATAATGTCGATTTCTAGCTTTTCTAGAAATGTTTGTTATTAGCAAAAGCAAATCAACTCAAGTTGAAGAGGTTACATTCCTTTAAAACGACCTAAACTTTGCCTAAACTTGCTCAAACATAATACTTTCTCATTTTTCAAAGAAAAAAGCGATTTACCACTCTTACAGTAAATACGGTCAATTCGGTAAGAATTGTAAGAAGTTCAGTAATTTACGAATTTTAGTGCAAAATACCAATTTTCTGAAAATTAAAGACCTTGGGATCCTATTCTTTTTTCTTTTACCTAAAAAGCAACTGCCCAGGAAAAAAGAAACGATTGAACGATTGTTTTAGTGAATCCGTTTCTTTAAAGAATGCGGATTGAACGATCGTCTTTCTGAATCAAAATGATGCGTTTGAATCGGATCTCAATATTGAAATGAATTCAGTCTGCTATTACAAGTCAGACGTCTAAATGAGAAAAGTCGGATTGAATAGAAATTTTTTCATTCTTTTGCGATTTTTTCTAATCGAATCGAAATTTTTGGGGTGCTGTTCCCATATTACACACAAAATTGAAAAATTCTAAATCAGCGTTCGAGTGAAATAATTATATACCAGAGTGTCAGATTCTGTTGTGCATATCCATTTTGAACAAATATAAGCCATATCCGTGAAACAGACGGTAAATAAATAAGCAAAACGTTAGATTTGAAATCGCAGTGAATCGGTCGCTATCGGGAATTGCCAATTAAGATTGCAAATTCACTGAGGCTTCAGACCGATATAAGTTTTCTAATCGGTTCTTTGTTTCTGGGTGTGTAAAATATGGTCCCGATCAAAGGATTATTTTCTGAGCAATTCGGTCAACATTACCCGAAAAACTCACAACAAACACGTTTTTCTGGATTCTCTTCAAAATGATTAGTTTTGTTGTAAACTTGGTTAAATGACAATTGTAGATCTTTATTAAATACATCTTTTTGTTCTATTAATTTTTTTTTCATTGAAACAACCCCTCTCAAGAAGAATCTAAAAAAATTGTGAAAAAACTCATGAAAATTTCTGTGATATTTTTCAGAATCAGTGGGCATTTTTAATTTAAATTAATAGTGGACTCAATAAAAAATATCTAAAAACATTTTCGACAATTAAAACTGTAATTGGTATTTTTTGTTTGCTATCCAAAAATTTCACAAAAATTAATTTATATAAAAATAAAATTGAACTGTTCTTTTCCATTCCCTGGTATAAATTTTTTTTAACGAAGTTTCTTGTCATCCCGAAATTCGGGGCGACCAGCAATTTTGCGCTTTTGAATAGTCGTCCCGAATTTCGGGATGACTAGCATTTTTCACACCCATTTGACTATTAGCCTTCCTAAAAAATGCTCTTTTATAATCTTATTGCTTCAAATATAATATTTCCTTAATTCTTGAAATTCATCTGCATATTATTGAGGGAAATATTAAATAATAAAATATACATAATGTAGGAATTACTTTCAGCCGAATCATTACCGGCTTTAATTTTCTTTATACTGTAATTCGTGGATAAAAATGATTAAAGTATCATTAAAAAATATTTTAGAAACAACTTAAAAATCAAACAGTTATTATTTATAAGAAAAAATCGTTTGAAAACTTTGAATTCAAACGATGCTCTGTCAATACAAGATGAGGGAGGATATAAATGGAGAATTGGAAAGGGGCGATGGGTAGTAGAATCGAAACCCCCTTTTCATCGTGCCGTTTGTATAAAAACTATAACAATATGATATAAAAACAGGCCCGTAGAGAAAAAATAGCGGCCCGGGGGCTACAACTTACTGGCTCCCTCCTGTTTCAAAAAATTGATCAGCATAGCAAAAAAAATTATGTATATGATAATTTTGTTGCATAACTATTTCCTAATATGGATTCCGATAGTATTCTTTGCAAGAAACATGAAGCTGAAACTATTAAATCTATATATCCCGAATAGTTTTCGAGATAGGCGGGCAGGCACACCTGTGGCTGGTCACAGAAATGTGTAGGTTACATCCCTACGTCTTTCCAACGTCTGGGGGAGGGGCATATCTGTGACAGGGCACAGAAAGAATGTAGGTCACATACCTACCCCTTTCTAACGTCACGTTGGGGGTGAGAGGGCACCGCTGGGACTGGTCACAGAAATAGTGTAGGTCACATCACTACTCTTTCCAACGTCTTGTGGGAGCGGGAAGACTCCTCCCTGACTGGTCGCAGAAATAATTTAGATCATATCCCTACCCCTTTCCAATGTTTTGTGGAGGTGAGAGGGCACCCCCGTGACTGGTCTCAGAAATAATGTAGGTCACATCACTACCACTTTCCAATGTCTTGTGGGGTCGGAAAGACTCCCCTGTGACTAGTCACAGAAATAATGTAGGTCACATCCCTACTCCTTTCTAACGTCACGTGGGGGTAGGGGGCACCCCCGTGACTGGTCACAGAAGTAATATAGGTCACATCACTACCCCTTTCCAACGTCTTGCGGGGGCGGGAAGACTCCCCCCTGACTGGTCGCAGAAATAATTTAGGTCATATCCCTACCCCTTTCTAATGTTTTGTGGAGGTGAGAGGGCACCCTCGTGACTGGTCACAGAAATAATGTAGGTCACATCACTACCACTTTCCAATGTCTTGTGGGGGTGGAAAGACTTCTCTGTGATTAGTCACAGAAATAATTTAGGCCATATCCCTACCCCTTTCTAACGCCTCGTGGAGGTGAGAGGGCACCCCCGTGACTGGTCACAGGAATAATGTAGGTTACATCACTATCCCCTTCCAATGTTTTGTGGGGGCGGAAAGATTCCCGTCTGACTAGTCACAGAAATAATTTAAGTCACATCCCTACCCCTTACCAATGTCTCATGGGGGGTGAGAGGGCTTCGCTGCGACTGGTCACAGAAATAATGTAGGCCACGGATATCGTAATCTTTCCGTAATCGGTGTAGTGATCGGTCACAGAAGGGTGATTGTTCACATCTCGAACTCCCTTTTTAACCACCTTTTTTATTCCCCCTCCCCATCTCGTACCAGCAGACACTCTGGATTGAAAAGATTTTTTCTCACAAATAATAATTGCTTGTTTTTGAAATTATTTCAAATATATTTTTATAATTTTTATACAAATGGAAAGATGAAAAAGGGATTTCGATTATATTATCTATCTCCCCTTTCCAATTCCTCATTTCTATCCTCCCTCAACTTGTGTAGACAGAGCATCGTTTGTATTTAAAGTTTCCGAACGATTTTTTCTAAAAAATAATAAGTGTTTGTTTTTAAGTTATTCAAAAAAACTTGTTTGATGATATTTTTATTTAAATTTACAGTGAACTTGTTAGAAAAACAAATACAAGTACGTGAACGCAGGATGGCACTGGACCACGGCGGATTATACAAGTATAAACAAAATTTAAGCCGGTAGTGATTCGGTTAAAAGTTATTCCTATTTTATGTATATTTTATTATTTATTATTTCCTTTTCAAGTTTGCAGCTGAACGCACGTATATTTCAATATTTTTGAGCGTTCTGGAAAATTTTTGTTGTGCAGTTGGCATTTCTCCTAGTGAAAATTTTCCAAAGAATATCCACGTATTTTACAAGATTTTGTAAGATTTCAAGCGATTTACCGGAATTCAAAAGTATTTCCGAATATTTTAAAGGCTTTCAAGGGATTTCAAATCACTATTTCACTCATAATTTTTATCTTATGCAAAACATGAGCCGATGAATTCACGGGATAATTTTAAACGATTTTAAGACATTTTAAAAGATTCCAAAAAATATCCACGGATTTTAGAGGATTTTGTAGGATTTCAAGCGATTTACCGGAATTTCAAAGTATTTCCGAATATTTTA
>JAUMHM010000031.1:56880441-56895483 GCA_032362435.1 Melikaiella ostensackeni
CAGCCGATTCGGTTGATCGCTTGGCAGACGCTCCGCGCGGGAAGGCTCATTACTTTTCAATCAAACCCTGTATTGTATTTTAAGAGATTCCGAGGAATTTAATGAGATTTCAAACAAATTCGTAGGATAGTTTTGTGGAGATAACACTGATATGGTGAATGTTTGGCATAAACTTTTAATTTTTGCACCTAAAAAGAGAATTGAAGTGCATCAAATTCCCTGCAAAACTAAAAAAATCGAAGATCACGCCTCCAATATTTTAGGAGATATAGCGGTCGAAACATATTTTTTAACAAAAAATTTGACTAAAAGAGTTTTTCATTTTACTTTTCCTAGAATAACACAGTTCCTATGTATAACAGTCAAAAGCTGTCAGAAAATAAGTTGAAGAAGACTCAATTCCCTAAAAGTCTAAAAAAATACAATGCTGTAGCTCTAATAGAACTGCACTTTGATCACATGAATAAGACCTTCTTTTATGGAACTTATATAGACGTTAAGCTTCGTTTGAAGTTTCTTACTTCTGCTTCATTTTTTATTATTTCGAGTACATTTTTTCACGCCGAATCAAGCAGAAACAAGAAATTTTAAAACAAAAGCTTCAGGGTGATGGCCAAAATGTTGACCATTTCAAGACCCAGTCATTTTCCACATTTCCTTTGAATAATAATTTTTTTCTAGAATTATTTCAGTAAAGTACACTACTTTCCTACTATTTTTCAAAATTTATGCTACTATTGACACTATTTTGAATTTCTCAAATGAGTCCAAGGCTTGAAAGAGATCAATACTTAATTCTTCCCAGGAAAATACCTTTTTTAATATTCTTGACTCTCTTAGAAATAGAGTTTTTAAATCGTTTTCGTTTGATGTTTCAACTCTTTTCTATGCAAAGTATATGGATCAGTGTCGAGTACAATCACTGCTGCCAATTACGCCCTCTTCATTGCCTCAAAAATAGTTCTATCTCAATCATCCCGAGGTTCGTTATTTTCTTCCAGAGAAAAGAGATCAATACTTAATTCTTCTCAAGAAAGTACCTTCCTAAATAAATGCAAAAACGGAATTTGACTTGAAAGAAATATTTCTTTTTCTGCTTTAAGGCAGCTAGGATTAATAATATTAATATTATCATGAAAGTTAACAAATTATGTTTTTTCGTTATTAAATGTCTCATTTTTTTTATTTTTCCTTCGAAATAGAGTTTTTATATCCTTTTCATTCGATGTTTCATCTCTTTTGTATCCAAAGTCTTTCATGTTCACTGATTGATACTTTTTCGTTTTCTAAATTAAATAGCTTTTCAAATGAATAATAAGACTGAAATTCAATCCTCTTTCATTCCAACAGGCAATTCAAGTTTACTCAGAGCAGGTTCTGGAATTGCACAGAGGCCAGGGTATGGAAATCTACTGGAGAGACAATTACATTTGTCCCCCGGAGGAAGAATACAGAACTATGACTATTAGAAGTGCGTAAAATTTAGAATACAGAATTTTTAACATATTTTCTATGCGAGATAATCTAAAATGATCAAATTGACTATATAAAGAATTTTCCCTCTTCAGAAACTGGAGGTCTCTTCAATTTAGCAGTTCGCCTAATGCAACTCTTCTCCGATTGTAAAGAAGATTTTACACCGCTGGCTGGAATTCTAGGTCTTTATTTTCAAATCCGGGACGATTACTGCAATTTGTGCCTGCAGGAGGTAACGTGTTTTTTTTTCTCTTGAATTAATTCGAACTTTAACAGCTCTCACAGACCGGTCCCTAAAGTCCCCTATTTTCAAGATTTGGTCCCCATAGTACCCTATAGTATAAGTTGATAGCCTAATTTTTTAAAAATAAAATGGAGACATCTAAACGTTTTCAAAATTATACAATTTCAAATTGAAAGCTTTTGAACTTTTTGAATTACGAATTTAAAAATTATATCTGTATTTTGTTTGGTTTTAAATTTAGGTCGTTTCAAATTGTAAAATTTCAAAGTGAAAGCATTAATCCTTGAACAATTTGAAATTCAACTATAAAAAGGCGATTTCAAATTCAAATCGTTCAAAATTGTACCACTTCAAATTGGGTCTTAATGTTTTGGCAATTTCAAGCTTGTAGCGGCGAAAACTTAATAATTTTAAATTGAAAGCGTTTGAAGTTGAATAGTTTTGAATTGTAAACATTGAGAATTAAATAATTTTAAAATGAAATATTCAACGGGACGACTGAAAAATTCCGAAAAATGAAATTCCCAACACTGGAGAATTCCCGAAAAAGAAAATATTCGAAATAGAAAATTTCCGAAATTAGGAGATTGCCCACATTTTAAAATTCTCGGCAGTTTATTATATTACCGAATTTGTAAATTTCCGATAATAGAAAATTCCGGAAATTAAATTGTCGACATTATAAAATATCCGAAACTGTAGAATAGCCGACACATGAATTTTCTATTTTCAATATTCTCTTTTTCTGGAATTGTACAGTGTCGGAAATTTTATTTTTCGGGATTTTTCAGTCTTCCATTTTCAACTTTAATAAGCAAGTTTAAATTGCAGACATTAAAACTTTAGCAGTTTCGAATTGAGACTATGAAAATGGAAATTCCTGATTAAAAGGACAGACTAATAGTTTGGATTTCGAAATAAATATAAAAATCACGTGTCAAATCCTCAAATCACTAAAATAAATATAGTGATTAATTGATTTTGCGCGTTAGCAAAATGTGCATGAAAAAGTGCTTATTTTCATCATTTTTGTATTTTTTTGTATTTCAATTTCGACAATGTTTTTGTATGTCCGAAATGTTTCTTCAAATGTTGACAGATTTTTATATACTAATCTATAAGAGATAATTTAAAATTTGACAGACCACTGTTTTTAACAAAAAGTTGAAAACCCCTTTGAAAATGACTAGAGAATTGTTTCCGTTATTTGAGTTCTTTTTGCGGATAAAAGTACCCTAGAGAAAAATGGTCAGGACCTAAATTCTAAAAAAACACAAGCAGAAATGTAGTATGTTTTCTAAACAGTCATTTTTGTATTTAAAAAAATATTTCACTTGAAAAAATCGATTGAATACTTCAGAACGTTTTACTGACAGAATACATTAGAAAAAATTGAAATGTCGAAGTAGTCAGAAGTCAAAACTGGAATAACAGCACGTTCTTGTCATTGTCATTTTCGTATATTGAAAAATGATCTTTTTCTCCCTATGTTTGAAAAATCTGTTGAATACCTCAGAATATTTTACTCAAAAATGATAACTTTCTGATGATGCTGTTTATCTATTTTTCATTTTTCAGCTTCTTTAAATTTTGCTAATGTATTTTCATCAGTTGGAAGTCTTGTGTTGCTTAACAGGTTTTTCAAAGCTAGTTAAAAAATTCATGTTAAAATACAGAAAAATTAGTTAAAAATGAACAATCTACTGCCTTTAATAACTTCTTTATCATATCCCATTTTTGCAAAAAAGGATACCCTTTAAGCGTAAAAAAGTTCCCTATGAACGTAAAAAAAGTATCCTTTGTTTCCTATTTTTGATTTCATAGGGACTGTGAGGCCTGCTTTAAGCATTTTCTTTTTCCCGAAACTTCACAAAACTGTTTCTGATTGAAACAAATTTGATATTATAATATTTTTACAGTACACCGAGAACAAAAGCTACTGCGAGGATCTTTCAGAGGGCAAATTTAGTTTTCCGGTCATCCACGCGATTCGAAGCCATCCAGAAGACAACCAAGTTATGAGTATCCTTTGCCAAAATTGATTTAAAGATATTCTCACTTTAAAATTGAGAATTTACTTTTAATTTTACAGGGTGTCCAGTGTTTGGGAAAATAGGGAATTGTACGTGAATTTTATTTGTGCGGGAAATATACGGAATTTTAATTTTGAAATGTCTTGGAAATGTTCAAACGATTCAGAGACGAGACAAAACATAAGCTTGATAATTAGAAAGGGAAATTTCGGTAACAAAAATTAAAGTTAAAAAAAAATCGTTTTGAAAAATACGAAGTTTATTTAGTTGTTTCGCTACGCAAACAAAAGTTTATTACTAACGGGCCATCAGCCAAGCGCGTTATCAAAATCCACTCGAGAAAATTATTATTCTCCTAATTTTTATAGTTACCAATCTTTTTTATTATTTCGGGAGGCTAGAACAATCTTCCCAACGTTTCATTTTTATACAGTGCACCGTAGAAGACATTTCACTGTACCTTTGAAGTGACAAGTGGTTTTTCTGGTACATTTGAGGAAATTTTTCTGAGAGAAATTTGCTACAAAAAATTTGATGTACCTAGAGAATAAAAAATGTAAATGCAGCAAATTTTTAAAGTACGTCAGAGATTTGTGTATTTAGAAAAAATTATATTGAAGTAGCTGAGTTTAAAAATATATTTTCGACATCTAAAGGGTTTCTAGTTATCAGAATACACTAAAAAAAATTGACAAGTCCAAGGAATGTAAAACGGAAAGGAAACATGTTTTCTACATAGTCATTTTCATTGCATTTTGAATATTTTCTTTTATTGTGTTTTTTGTCATTAACATAAACAGTTCTGCGATATTTGACATAATTTTTAAAGCTAGCTAGATGCAAAAGATTTGCTGGATTTACATTTTTTTCTCTTCTACAGATATAACTTTACGGTGCGGCGGGACCGATTTTCAAATTCTTGAAATCTATTGAAAACTCCTTGGAATCTTTTAAAATATTCTAAAATATTTAAAAGTCTTAAAAATCTTTAACTTGAAAATCTCTTCAAAACTTTGATATACTATGAAATCCCTCAATTCTTGTGAATAATTACTTTGAAATCCAATGAAAAAAATTGTTTAATGTAAATTAATTTTCTTCATTTTAAAGTTATTTTTGGTTGAATGAAAAAAATTATGTTGAAGGAACGGTTTTTTTAATTCAAGACAAATATTTTTCTGAGTGAATATTTGAAGTCCTGTCAAATCCTTGGAGATCTTGGGAAATTCATTAAAATACCTTATTGAGTGACCTTAGATTCACTTAAAAGTTTAGAAATCCTCGGAAATATTGTAAAATCCATTGAAATTGTTAAAAAATCCTTTGAAATATTTGGAAATCTGGGAAATGCTCTAAAATCCATTGGAATCTTTCAAAATATCCAAAATTCAAGGAAATTCTTTAAAACCGCATGAAATTTTTGGAATCCTGTGAAATCCCTTGAAATATTGGAAAAACTCTTCAAGTCTTTGAAGTCCTACGAATTCTTGTGAAATTCTTTAAAATGTATAGAAACATTATAAAGTGTTCAAAAGTTTTTGATATCTATTGAAATCCTCAAAAATCCCATAAAATGCCTTTGAAATCTTTGAAATTCTCTGAGGTATCTTGGAATAATTAAAAATACCCTAAAACCTTTTAAATCCTTAGAAAGATTAGGAAATTTTTTTCAATCCCATAAAAAATGCTCAAGTTTCTTTAAACCTCTTAAAATCTTTGAAGTAATGTTAAATCCCTTAATTAATTCTTGTGAAATTCCTCAAAGTGCCTTAAAATCGTTAACATATTTTAAAATTTCTTAAAATGTTTGAAAGATTTGAACATCGCTTCAAATAATTCAAATCCTGGGAAATTCTGTGAATTCCCTTGAAGTTGTTGAACTCCTTTGCAATTATTTTAAATCCCTTGAAATCGGTGTAAATCCTTTGAAACCCCTAGAATTCTTTCAACTTTTTCAAGTCTTTTGAAATCTTTTGTACTCTTTTAAATAAATTGTGTAGAATCGCTTTTGAGGCCGATAAATTCCAGTCCGCTTCTGTTTAGAAACACAATAAATTGTCATGTAAATCATTTATATTTAAGATAGAAATTTTTAAATGAAATGTGTTGGAGTTTTCTAAAAACCTGCGGGAATTTTACGGGAAATATACATGTTTTTCATCGTAGGTCTTCACTGGACATCCTGTTTAAGGTTAAAGATTACATTTCCTTAACCAGTAATTGAAGACATCCTACGTCAACGAACAAAGAACGTGGAAGTTAAAAGGTACTGCGTAAATCTCCTCGAAAAATTTGGTTCCTTCGAGTACACAAGAACCGTTCTTTCCGAGTTGAACGAGAAAGCCAGGGCTGAAGTCACGAGATTAGGTGGAAATCCTTTTCTAATTTCCGTTCTGGACGAGCTACTTACCTGGAATCGACCTGAAAACATGGAAATTCATCTAACCCCTAAGGATCTAGTTTAAAAAAGGCTGTGATTTTCTTCAAGTTATGCATTTAACGAATGCTGTAAATTTTATAGCTCTGCGTGACATTCATTCACAGTTGGCTGATTAAATGAAATACGAAATGCATTTCGCAAGGAAATCACGTTTAGAACGAAATAGTAGAAGCAATTATTTCTCCTGGCTAGGCTCGATTGAGTTCAATCCAAAAGTTGCCAAAAGTTCCTAGAAAGAAAAGGGTTATGTTTATTTTTGAGGCAATTAATTTTTTGTTTTCGCAAATGAAAATGTTCTTTTTTCTAAAAAACTTTGCGAGATACGAAAAATATTTACAGGTCAAAATTGTTCCACTATTTGAAATCTACAAAATTATGCTCTTTTCTCATATTCTCTCTAGTGTCATTTTCAAAATTGAAAAAAACTGAAAAAACAGTTTAAATTCGACTAAAATCTAACTTTTTAAGGGATAAGTCTACATATTATATTTAAAAACAATTTTTTTCGGCTTGTTAATAATGACAAAAATATATTTTATACGATTCTAAAGGTTCCTGAAGTTTAAACTGCGAAAAATTTATACCCTCTTTGAGCCTAAAATCAATTTAGCAAAATTGAATTTTCCAAATTTAACCGATAAAAGATACATTTTTCTCCAATTCAAAGCTCAAGAATCTTAAGATTCGTGTGGAACATATTTTTGACATCCTTACCGATCTAAACAAATGCTTTATTGAATAACTTGTTCTAATTGTTTTTACGATGCTCTGATTTTGTTTTCCTACTGTTCGTAAATTGAAAAATCGTATTATTGAAGCACCCGTAGAAAAAGGAACGCCTTTCACATATGTCGTAAAAAACTTTAAAAAGACTGTTTCTCTTTTCTTTCATTTTTTAACACTAAGTACAATATTAGAAAAAAGTACAATTTTGTATATTTCAAACATGAGAACATTTCTGACCTGTAACGTTTTTTCGTATCGCATAATTTTCGAGAAAAATGAAATTTTTCATTTTCAAAGAGGAATTTTTTTTTCAAAAATTAACCTAATGATTTTTTTCTTTCTAAGCTTAAAGTAACCGTGGGGCATTTCCGAAACGAAACCCATAATTAAACTGGATGTGCAAGCACTTTTGGGTTGAACTCAACCCAGGTGTTCTATTTTGTATTGTGATTTATTTAAGTCCGTTCTTCGTTTATTTCTTTCAATAGATCAATTTCTGAAAGAGGGACTTAAAAAGTCTTATTAGAGACGAGTTTCGAAACGTGCACTTTTGCTCCGTTTTGTAGACAATATTAGTTTACGATTTTTTTACCAGCTTTTCTATACAGTAAGTACAGTCACTAGCATTCAGTACTTATTTATATTTTTGATAAATAGTTTTCTGTTATAGGGGGTTATTTTATTTTCATAGTTAGGCGTACTAATTTTTAGTATTGTTTTGAAACATGACCCTTAAGATTTTGCCAAACTTAGAAAAGACGTAATTTATAGCAGTGGTTACTGGTTAATCGCTGCCTGATTTTGTAATTGTTTGATATAGATTAATTATTATAAATACGCGAGTGATACATTTGCAAGAAAGAGAGGTTCTCGTCAACGTGATTTTATTATTAAATTGCTACACTTGTACAACGTCGTATTTAATATTTAATAGTAGAATAAATGCAATCAACAAAATTTAATTAAATATAAATTATTTCGCAGATCCCTAGTGTTTTCAAGACATTGTTACATACATAGAAAAATGAGATACTCTTAGATCTTTTTAAAAATATTTACATCGTATATTATTTGGCACCAAAAAATTACACTAAAGCTAGCTTTGACACTTTTATATAATACAATAAATGCCTTACAATTTAATGATCCAACGAAAAATTTACAAACTAAATGAGAGACAATTTCAGGACTTTAATTTCTTTATAAAATTGTATAGCAATAAAGAGAAGGTTAATTATCGAACTTTTTTTATGAATTCAAATATAACTTTTTTTAAGTGAATAGAGCCGTTCTCTAAAAAACCCACGTAAGTCGACTTAGGTTTTCGCACAAAATTGTGAACGAAACTTTTCAAAACGTGTTTTTACAAAACAGACTACTTTTTAAAAATATTTAACATTTACAATAGGAAAAATCACTCACGGAAAATAAAATAAAAACATAAAATCGAATATTGAAATTATATAACAATTCTAATACATACAAATGTTAACATCGATTTAGGTGGTTTTTCCAGAGACCGCCTTATTTTTGTGTTAATTTGAGATATAGACACAAATTTTGCATTATTATTTATAAAAATTTCTTTCACCACTATCACCCTTCCACCCCCCGTGCCCGTATTTCTGATTTCTTTTTATACTTTATAATGACATTTTTTGTGACCGATTCTTAAAATTTTTAATCATATTTGAAACACTTTTGCACATTTTTTGTATCTTGCTGAACTTCTCCATCCCATCCCCACCCCCAAATTCAATAATGCACGCTTAAAAGTCAAGACATTTCTTCCGAAATTCTTATAATATATTATAATGTCACAGATGATGAAAATGAGTGATTCAGAAAAAACCATCTAAGTCGACTTAAGTGGTTTTTCTAGAGAACGGCTCAATTGTTGGAGTTTTAGAAAAATATTCAATTTTTATCTATGATTCTCATCCTAGTCAGTCAAATTCATTTAAATAAATTATGATAGAATGCTAATTTAAGACTTCAGCGAGTATAGAATAGCTTTTTGAAATTAAATATTTCAGAGCCAGGCTTTAATAACATATAGATTAGGGTAGGCCGATAATACAAAATTTTTGAAAATCGAAAATCGCTAGTGCTGAAAAGTTGCTACGCTTTCAGACTTCGAAGTTCCACTCTTTTTTACCTTTTTGATACTTTTTTAGGCAAGGTTATTTTTTTGCTACTTTTCTCAATAAGTGATACAAAAAATTGATCGTACTAAAAAATTTCAATTGAAAAAAAAAATGAAAGAAAGGTATGTCTGACGAAGCTTCTCAACGCAAAAAAAAGAAAGAAATTAATCAAATAGAACATTATTTGCCAATGGCAAATAATCCCTGTATAAACCCATTATAGAACCCGTTATAAAAAAAATCGACTTTTTAAAAAAAATTTTCTTATGGATTGAAATGTTTATTTATTACATTCTGATTTTAAATTATGCAAATATGAAATTTTTAACACTTCTTTTTAATAAAAAATTCAAATATTAAAAATTCAAGAAAATTGAGAACTGAATTGTCAACATTTAAATTTTCAACAGTTGAATTTTAATTAATTAGGATTAGAACGAAAATTGGTAGAAAAAAAACAAGAAATTTTTAATGGGTTTCAATTATTTGAAGGGTTTTCAAAAAAGTTTAAAGATTTTAGGGTAATATTCTATAAAGGTTTTCAAAGGATTTCAAAGATTTTATGGTAATATTTCAAATCCTTTGAAATCCTATTTTAAACGAGAATTTAATAAATAAACATTTCAATCAATAAAATAAAAATTTTGTAAAAAGTCATTTTCTTCGAAAACGGGCCGCCGTTTCTTTCTTGATTTTTCAAAAGTAAAAAATTGATTTTTTTGGTTGAAGATTCATCATTTTAGTTGAATTTCATCTTTTTGGTTCGAAAATTCATCTCTTTCGGTTAAAATTAAAAAATCTTATTATTTGTTTGAGAATGTATTTATTTTGTTCAAAATTTGTCTTCAGGTTGAAAATTCAACCTTTTTTGGTGGAAAATGAAAGTTTTTGGTTGGAAATTAACTTTTTTTGTTGAAAATTCAACTGTTTTGTAGAAAATTAGTCTTTTTGACTTGAAACTTCAATAATTTGATGAAATTGTTATTTTTGCTGGACTGAAAAATGTTTTTTTGTTGAAAATTCAACTCTTCTGTTACATTTCATCTTTTTGGTTTAAAACTTTATCTCTCTTGGTAGAAATTTCTTCTACTCATCTTTTTTTTTTGTTTGAAAATTCAACTGTTAGGTTGAAAATTAGTCTGTTTTGATTAAGGATTCAACAATTTTGTTGAAAATTCGTCTCTTTTGGTTGAATCTAACTATTTTTGATTTGAAATCAAAATCTTTCCTCGTCGAAAATTTAACTACTTGGGTGAAAGTTGAACTACCTTGTTCAAAATTAATTTTTGTTGTTGAAAATTGATCTTTTTTAGTTGAAAATTGAACAATTTGATTGCAAGCTCATGTATTTTGGCGAAAATTAGTCTTTTCTGGCAAAAAATTAATCTTCTCGATTGAAAATTCATTTGTTTTGGTTAAAAATTCAACTACTTGGTTGAAAGTTGAACGCCTTTTTTAAAAATTCATTTTTCTGTTTGAAGAATCATGATTTTGGTTGGAAGTTTATCATTTTATTAAAAAAGTTGATTTCTTCGAAAACGGGTCGCTATTAGCAAATAATGTGTTGGAAAATTAATATTCATCCAACGGACTCTAAGTAGGGAATTTATGAGATTTTAGAAAAAATCCCAAGTCTGATCATCTCCTTACGACGCAGTTATTTGCATACAAAAAATTATGAAAGATATTTCTCTTTGAAATACGTTCTTTTCATAGTTTCAAGTATTTTTTACATTACTTTTTTATTTATAAAACTAATTTTTGACTGATTTAAAAAGGCTACTTTTTAAAAACTTCTTTTGTGTTTTTGGGATACTTTTTTCTTCAGAAAGATACTTTTTTTTTAGTTCCATAGAGCACTTCGAAGCCTGCATTTTATTAAAAATAAAAATCTCTTAATGACTGTTTGAAATCAAAAATGGTCTTACGGTGTCGAAATAAGGTCAACAATGATGAATATTGAGAATTTTAACAAATTTCCCTATGGGTACGTAAGTTATGGTAATTTTTGTTGTACAGTTTCTGGTACTAAATGCCAATAAAAAAATAAAATTAAAAAGCGTAACTTTTGTTTAAATTAGAATTTTTTGAAAATGAGCAAAAATGTCATTTTTTAAGATTCAATTAATTTTTATTAAAATTTTTTTTTTTTTTAGTCTTATGTATGACATGTTTTTAATTGCATTGCACAAGAAAGCCATAATTTCCTTAGATCGTGAAAACAATTCTTTTTGTTCTTTTTCAGACGTTACATTTCTTATAAGTTTGTGAATTTATTGGTTTATGACTTTTTTAACAGCTATAAAGTCTAAGAAGAAATTTTGTTGACATAATACTAAATTTTGTTATAACTTTTATAAAAATTCCCAGATTTAAAAAAATGTCATTCTTGCTAATTTTCGAAAAATTTGAACCTAAACAAAAGTTACATATATATTTTTAAGTTTTATTTTTATTAGCACTTAGTATCTACCAAAAACTACATAAAAAATTACCATAATTTTTTATTTTATGTACCCATGGGAAAATTTTTTTAAATTCTAAACATTTAAAATTTGTGACCTCATTGAAACACCGTATGAAAATTTTTGATTTCAAAAAGCCAGTAGAGTTTTTTATTTGTAATAACATGTAGCAGCTTTTCAGCACTAGTCATTTTCGATTTTCAAAAATTTTGTATTTTCGGCCCATCATAATATAGTTTTCTATTTTGTACAAAGAAAGGCGACAATTTTTTGGTATATGGGATTAAAAAAGGGTAAAGCTGGTTCTTGGAATTGGGCTTTCAAAAAGGCAATTTTCCTTTTTGTGGGACTAGGACAAAGTGGCGATTTGACAAATCCTTTGTTCTGGTTCACTGTCTTCGTCGGTTTCACTGGCCCACGAAGACTGTCTTTCGTGTCACATTTCCCCATCGCTGTCGATATAGCGTCCTTGGGGACCCGAAACATCATCCAGAACCTCGGTCACCTGTTGAAAATAACAGTCTCATCAATCTCGAAATATTTTTTTTATCGAGCTCAATTTTTGACTCCCTGAAGTGAAAGAACGTTTTTAAATTTGAATTTGCCGCTAGTCCAACCAACGATCTACTCGTGATTTGTGATAAAATTTCGTATTTTAGCTAATTTTAAGTCCTTTCTTTACTGAATTAATAATCGATATTTCATAAAATAAAAATTTTTTAATGTCATTTAGTATCGCAAACTGAAAATCCTTAAATTCCGAGTAGTCAATTTGGTCCTTGTTTGCATCCATATTTGCATCTTTCTCGTTTTGATTTTCGATTTTTTTTTTTAAACGTATTTTCGATAAATATGGTGCAAAGTTGAATCAGAATCCATTGCCGGAAATTGAGATTTAAACAATTAATAAGAATTTATATTCAGAATCGGATTATAGACAATGAAAAACAATGGAAGTGTCATTGAAATCTCTTATTGTCTCTAAGTGAACGTTGACTCAAATTCTAGTTTTCTTCAAGATTTTCTCACATTTTTCATAAAAATGCTTACATTTTCGATTATGACTGACGCCTTTTGAAACTTGTGAGAAAAATCTGTAATATATTTTTCATTTCTTCATGTTCGTTGATACGTATATTTAAATATTTTAAGTTTATAGTATATGTATACATAACATGTTTGATTGATATACAAACAACATAACCTTAAATTTACATAAGTGCACTAGAGATACAAAAAAGTCGTGGAATTTCATCACGTTTCCTAGTGGAAATATATTTTTTCTCAATAAAATACAGTAAATTACAATAAAGTACAATAATGTGAATATTGTAATTTTTTGTACAAATTTGTAACTACTTGTAAAATTTGGTTAGAGTGTCCAAATGCTAGCAAAAACATGTAGTTTCTAGTAGATAGAATTATTTTTTAAATTTTCTATTATTTTTTAAAAATCGTTACAAAATGTAGAAAATTACAATAATAATTCTATTAGAAATTACAAGTGTTTTCTAGAATTCAGACACCTTAACAAAATTTTACAAGCAATTACGAATTTGTACAAAAAATGAGGATTTTCACATTGTTGTACTTTATTGTAATTTATTGTATGTTTTTGTGAAAATACATTTCCACCAGGGATTATCTTAGGTAAAAATAGACCCTCGATTATCGACGTAAAATTACTCGTGAGTTACTATGAAAAACGTGAAATGATTTTACACTTTTTAAAATCACTACGTTCAACGTGGGTCCTTTTTTCTACCAGAAGGATTATTATTTTTTTGCACAGTGGGTCGAAATCAAAAAACGAGGTTCAAAATAAATTTTATACCGCAATTCCGGACCGATTTTGGATTTTTTTCAGAAAGTTTCAGCATTAAATTACCAAAATTATGGATTGTTCGTTTGTAAAGTATATTTCTGCATTAAAATGACATGCTTTCACCGACAAGGTGATACTTGATCATGACAACTTGTTATCCGTTATTTTTTGGTCATTTTATAAACAAATTATATAAATAAATGCACAGTATCGACATTTATATTTTATACGGAGAAAGTGATCGGTTCTTCTGTTATTTCTCATCTAATTATGTTTTCCAGTTATATTTAGTAATGGAAATTTGTCATTCTATATTATTTGTTAATTTTATAAACAAATTATATAAACAAATGCACAGTATCTGAACTTATGAGGAGAAAGAAATCGTTTCTTCACTTAATTCTTCTCAAATTATGTGGCCAGTGATGTTTAGTAATGAAAATTTGTCATTCGGTATTATTTGATAATTTTATAAACACACCATATAAACAAATACACCGCGTCTGCATTTGTAAGGAGAAAGAAATCGTTTTTCTCTTAATTCTTCTCAAATTATGTGGTAGGTGATGTTTTGTGATAAATTGTTATCATCTGACATTGTCTGTCTAATTTTTAAACAAATTATGTAAATAAATGTTGTATTGGTATTTATGGGCAGAAGAAGATTGAGTTTTTTTCTCATTGTCTTTAGATTATTTTTGTAATGATGTTCAGCGATCATTTATTTTGTTATCGGAAGATTTGAATTCCAATATAACTTTGCCGATGTAATTTGTGAATCTAAGCAATAAAATCAGATGACTTCATCATTTAACATCACTAGCAATATAATTTGAGGAAAATGAAGAGACAAAATGATTACTTTCACCTTATAAATGCCGACACTGTGCATTTGTTTAGAAAAAAAATGTATATATAAAATGACAAATTTTTATTACATATATACTAAATATCCTTAACAACATAGTTTCAGGAACATGAGAAGAAAAAACCATTTATTTCTTCCTATAAATGCCGACACTGCTTTTGTTTATAATATAAACATATAATATAGAGTGACAATTGTTCATTACTAAACATCACTGGCGACATAATTTGAGGAGAATTAAGAGAATAAACGATTTCTGTCTTCATACAAATGCCAATACTATGCATTTGTTTACGTAATTTGCTTATTAAATTATTAAATAATATAAAATGACAAACTTACTTTACAAAATATCCTTAACGACATAATTTGAGGAAATTGAAAAGAAAAAAACGATATCTTTCCCTTTATAAATGCCTATACTGTGTATTTGTTCATATAATTTGTTTATAAAGGTAACAAACAATATTGAATGACAAATTTTAATTTAAAAAAGTTCACTGGTTACAAAACCTGATGAGAAGTAAGGAAAAAAAAGATTTCGTTCTCCTTCTAAATTCCTACACTCTGCATTTGTTTATATTATAATTCGTTTATAAAATTAAAATATAATATCGAGTGGCAAATTTTCATGACTAAACATAAGTGATAAAATAATTTGATGAGAATTAAAAGAAAAAACGATTTTGTTCTTATAAATGCCTACACATACCTCAGGTGGACACTAGGACTTGACCATTATACACCAAATTACATGGTTCTGGAAGAAACAAAAATCGAAAAACTCAGAGTGAAACTAGGGAGAAGAGCAATAAAAT
>JAUMHM010000031.1:56933576-56954083 GCA_032362435.1 Melikaiella ostensackeni
TTTCATTAAAATGCAAGGAGCAGACAAGTAAATTCTTGACGTTATAATCTTTCACATTTAAATTTCTCAACCACTCACCGTGTTTATCTACAACTTCTATTTTTCCAAAGAAGTTTCGCCTTTTTATTTTAACACTTCCAAGCTTTGGCACTCTATGAAAACTCAAATTGAGGTTTTTATTCTCTTTGGAGTCACAATCACTGACGCAAAAACATCCGAACTTGTTGACTTTCGATATTGACTTGCAAATTCCATTATTGAAGCAAATAATTATCAGCTCGGAAGTATTTTACTCATCAGGGCTACTTATTACAGCACTTTTTCATTCAGGTGGACGATCATTAGAGTTAAACGCTATGTTTTTGCTGGTTTTCGTGATGTTTAACGCGTACTTAATGTGTCATCCACGGCCATATTAGTTAGTTCGCGTAGGGGCCGACAGTGTCGCATAGCATATTTAAATCCCCAAGAAGGCTGCAGAATTTCAAATGCTATGACTTACTACAAGAGGAAATTCAATATTGTCCAAGCATGCAATTCGAAACTTCTTTCTAAAGAAAATTTTACCAGTGAACAAGGAGGAGAGGTGTGGGACGAAGAAAATGAGGATAATTTATTTATAACGGCAATACCAAGGGGGATGAAGAAGGGGAAAAAGGGTAGTGGGGGAAAGGAAATTGAAAATAGGCAGTTGGGGTAAGATAAGTTAAGAGAATTGGTAAGGTAAGGATGAAGGTAAGAGACCCAAAGGAGATGGAAAGGGGGATTGGAGAGTTTGGTGGGACGACGAAAGCAGCGAAAGTAATAATAATCTAAGATACTATTTTTGATCATAAAGCTAAAAATAAAATTCTTAAGGAGAATTATTCAAAGTTTCTTCGGTAAATAACCACATATTGACTCTCGAAAACTTATTAGGCTACGAGTTATATCCGCTTGAAAGAGCGTTCCTATGCGGGTTGGCTGACCACAATTGACCATAACTACTTAGAAATTCAAGGGCTTCGTAACTCATCGACATATTATGAATACATTGCAGCGCAAAAAAATTTTATTTATAAGAAAAAATTTCTTTATCTGGCTTCACTTTTTTGGTATCTAATTTATATAAAATATTTAGAACTTTTGCGTAACTCATTTCCAATTTTCCAACTCGTACTGTTCGTTACTTTAAAGTTTCCCATTTTGTATAGAGAATGTTTCCAGAGTATCTAAGACTTCAAATATATTTTCAACGATCATGTATTTTGTGCGGTGTCTTTTCAAGATACAACGGCCCCATCCGAGTATAACCTAGCCAAGCGCTCCCAAAGTTACATAGATTTCCATAAGCTGCAAGCATTTTCATAAATCTCGTAAAATTTCAAACATTTGCATCCATTTTGAAATATTTTCTAGTGATTTTTCTACATTTTTTACGTGTAGTTGGCGTTTTTGCCCATGGAAATTTCCGGTTTAAAGTAATTGTAATTGGTATTTTTGAAGTTTTGTTTTAAAGCAAAGGAACAAGTGTTGCGCAATTCAAATATTCCAGGACTACTGAAAAGACAACAAAGTTCATTATGAGTATTTTATTTGTACTATTTCATTCGCTGGCAAACATATATTTCCCAAAGGCTTCAGGTTTTGAAGAGAAGAGGTTTCCTTAAATTTACGCGACGAATTTTAAAATTCCCTTCAGGAAGGCGAAAATGAGCATCGTGAAGGCGTCATATTACACCTCAAGTATCTTGGACTAAACAGTGTAACGAAAATCGTTGTCGAGGGCGGTTCGAATCGGGACTTAAAAAGGAATTTAAAAAGAAAAAGACGTCAACTTCTTCTACGTGCTTTTTTTCAAATATTTTCTAGTGCTTTTCCTACATTTTTCACGTGTAGTTGGCGTTTTTGCCCATGGAAATTTCCGGTTTTAAGTAATTGTAATTAGTATTTTTGAAGTTTTGTTTTAAAGCAAAGGAACAAGTGTTGCGCAATTTAAATATTCCAGGACTACTGAAATGACAACAAAATTCATGATGAGTATTTTATTTGTACTATTTGATTTGCTGGCAAGCATATATTTCTTAAAGGCTCTAGTTTTTGAAGAGAAGAGGTTTCCCTAAATTTACGCGATAAATTTTAAAATTCCCTTCAGGAAGGCGAAAATGAGCATCGTGAAGGCGTCATATTACATCTCAAGTATCTTGGACTAAACAGTGTAACGAAAATCGTTGTGTTAAATACGTCGGAACCCCATCCGAGTATAACTAGCCAAGCGCTGCTTAACTTTGGTGATCGAACGAGAAGTCTCAAACGATTACATGTATTATCATGAACAAATATTAAAGCATTCGACTGATATTTCATAGAGGATTTTAAATTTAAAATCATTTTAAAATGATAGAGTTTGAAGTTAAAAGCATAGAAATTTCATATTTTTAAAACATTCATATTTCGAAAGGGTTATATATTCAGAAACTGTAGTTTAGTCTAGAAATGAGAATCTTTCAGAATAGTGAACAGTCAAATTTCAACATTTTCTACACATCACCAAATTGAAAATAAAATAAATTTTCAATAGAATTCAATTCAATTGTTGATATAAATATTTCAAGTGTATAAAATGCAAGCCTACTATTTCATATTAGATACAATTTTTACTTGGAACGCATTTGAATCTATTTTTAAAATTGAAATAATTTGAATGTTTTAACAATTAAAATTATTCAAGTATCTAATTTAGTAAATTTAATATTTTCACGATCTTCATCAGTGTTTAATTTATGTCCAGGATTACTACAAGACCTAGAAGACCTGGAAGACCTGAAAAAATCATGAAATTTTGAAATATGACTGAATTTCTTTTTATTTGCGCCTACTTCAAGGTCCTAATGATTATTTTAGTACTTCACGGCGAATCTTAAGTTTGCGAATTGATACGAATTCAATTTTTACTAATAAAAATAATATGATTATAATTACAAATTCTTTATAAATTTTATTATGAAACCGCTGCAAAGTAGTTTGGTGGGCGCGTCCATTATATTGTGTATCTTTAATTGTGCTCATTTCACGACCACCATGCATCCTCATAGAGGATTGTTTTGTTATAAAGAAATAATTCTTTGATAAGAATCGGGGTGATATATTTTCTATGATCATGGTAAAAGACTGCTATGATGAGACTATTTTGCATTGTATAGGGAGTCTGAGGGGATGGAAAAGGCGCTTTCACTTGCGATTTTTATTATTTATTGTTTCTTATTTATTGCTCATTTTTTATAGATCATTGAAGGTTTTTATATAGTTATGTTGGTTCATTTCATCAACACGAATAAATTTTATACTAAAAGTATTAGTGTATCTCAAAAATTGAGAATTGTTCATCCTTTAAACTTTAAAAAAATTGACAAGTCTGTATATATCATAATTTCATTTCGTCATACAGGCCTGGTAAATAAATCAATCGATTTGTCTCATCATAACGAATAAGTGTAGTAATTACAATATTGTTATGTTCCCAAAATTAAGAAAGTTTTTCTCTTACAAACATTAGAAAAATTTACAAATCCGTACAATCATAACTTCATTTGGCCATAGAGTGCTAGTTAATACAACATTTAATTCATGTTGTCAAAATGAACAAATTTGGAGTGTATTATTTTCTTCTATTCCTAATATTAAAATAAATACTTACAAACGAAAAACTAAAAAGTTCCGAAATTCTTAAAGATGCAAATTTTTGTATGGAGATGGCTATAAACATTCTACTTAATTACATCAATTAAATTCCACCTCGCGTTTGGAAAATTAAGGTTACAGAGCCTGATTTACTGTCAAAACTGTGATGAAAAGTCTCAAATTTTCGAATTTTTCAAGTTCATTTTTTTCCATTTTCACCATATTCAATTAATGAACCTCAAGCTTTTTTGTTGAAATAGGATGTATATAATCAAAATCTACGTATAGTTTTTTTTCCTTCATATAATCAAAATTACGGCACTAAACCGGTTTTAAACTTAATAAAAAATGGGCATAATTTAGAGTTTGAAAAAATTGAATTTTTTTTCGAGCAATGAATATTTCAAAAGGGCAATCTTCCGGTATGAATATTAGAATGAAACTTTATTTGGTGATTGCTGGCACGAAATATAATTAATTTGTGAAATAAAATCCGAAAATCAAGTGATAATAGGGGAAAATTATAATTAAAAAAAATGGTGCGTCATAATCTTTGGTCATATAACGTTTCTTGAACTGATGCTTTAATTATTTATTAAAAGTCTTGATTTTTTTGAAAAATTTGTAGTTTTCTATGCCGAACTATTACAAAATCGATAATTTTCTACAATCCTCTGTAAAAACAACGTTTTCATAGAACTTTGTAGTTTGTCGTAAACATTTTTTCCACCAGAGTATGCATTGATTGATAATTGTGAAAGAAATTTTGGGTAAATCAGTTCGCGACCAGTGAAATTTGTTGAAATTGACTAGAATTGACTAGATTTAAAAAAAAGTTGATCTGGATTTTTTTCGAAATTAGACCTGGAAAACCTGAAAGTCGTGGAATTTTGAAACAGCAGCCCTGTACTTTCTCGATTTAAATAGATGGTACATTATCTGAGCTGTGACCCTATGTAAAAATGGGCACCAAGCGAGCGTCATTGTGCAAATGCAATAAAATTGAATATCTGAACAATAAACTTCTTCGAATATGGGGCAACATTGCACTGCAATAGTACTTGGATTGGTTACGTATTCCTCACCCATTTCTTTCAATTACGTTTTTGAATTGCAGAATATTTTACAACAGGCGATAACAATAAAGTGCTATTGTGCAACAATAAAATCTACTCAAACGAATGAAGCATACTGTCGTAACGCTGTATTATATTCGTCTGCATTTACATTTTCCGAATCAAAATGATTATTTAAATTTTAAAGAGAAGGGTAAGAAAATAGTGGAATCTCAATTCTATTTTCAATTATCATCCTTTTTAAAAGTATATTCATTTGCACACTGGAATATTATTCAAAAAACATTATTCTGAACGAACTTTCTTATCAGATGTATCACCTCAAGCAATTTTCTTCATTCTTAGAGTACAATCTCCAAATTGGAAAAGTAGGTTAATAAAAGCCTTCGAAGCTCAGTTCTAATGATCCACTTTCATTCCCGCTTATGAAGAAATTTTTAGCCTACCAGTAATGTTATTCTTTGGTGGAAAATGAATTCGAAAATTATGTTTGCCGACGACTTTAGAATTTTATTTCAAAAGTGATTCGTGACACATTTTGGGATAGAGCACTTAAGTTTCGAGTGATAAGAGAAAAGTGAAGATTCGAAAGAAGCCGCACCTGTCGTTTCCCATTTAGAAGTGTGCCAGGCTTTTCAATCGACTTTCCTTTGGATTGATTCTCCTTATTTCACGTTTTATAGCGTCGAGATATGAAAAAAAATTTTCTAGAAAATGATAAATCCTGCCCCCTAACTGATTACATCGTAGAAATTCTTGGAAAAGTCTCATGGTCAAAGTATGCAATGCCCGCGACTCGAGCTAACTCGAGGTTCTAGTGTAATTCAGTCACCTTTATCACCCTTTTCCTAGTAGAGTGGAACTATAATCCATACCAGCAACCTTACCATTCTTTAGTTTCCTAACTGCGGATATAATTTCACGGATATCGACTATTATTTCACCACCTACAACGAGATTTTTTAGTGTATCTTTTTCTTGTTTTTATGTTGTAATGCTCCGTAGTTTGATGTCAATGCAGTTTCTTGAAAAAATCACTCACACCGTCTTTCACTTTGTCCGTATCCCATACCATTTCACCATCAGCATTCTTAATTCCGGCTAGCTCAGTTCATGTACTTCCTTTTCTAAACTTCTTAACCCACTTTCAAAATAATTTCTAATTTCATTCAAAATCATTTTGTATTTTTTTTCTTCTTCCGCTTTGATTTTATCCTTGCTTCTTTTGACTAATATCTTTGCATTTCTGTATTTATCCCTATAATTATTTTCCAGTCTAGTCCTCTCCTCATTGCTAAGACCTTTAATATTCAGCTTCTAGAATACGCTTGCTTTTTCTCGTTAACAGCCATGCGGACTTCATCATTCTACCAAGCATCTCCAGTCTTTCTGCCTACATCCGCAGTATCGTACCCTTCAGATGCTCTCTTGGAGATGCTATCCCGTAGTATTATCCTAGCTCCCTCTACATTTTAATTGCCTAATTCTATCCTCCAGTTTTGTCTAGGATGACCTATGCATTTGTTCAGCTTTTCACAATATACAATTTGTACTTCTGTTTTCTGCAAATCCTCCATTTGAAGTCGCGTCTGCGTCGACTTATAATTAATTCGTCTTCTCTTCCGTCCTTTACCTTCCATCCATTTACCTTAATCTAGGTTCATTTTTGAAACTATGAGGTAGTGATCCGTTCTACATTCTAAACCTCTCATAACGCTTGTATCTCTTACTAGCTCTTTCAGTCTCTCATTGGGTTTTCTGAAAATTATTTTAATTGGCGTCTGCTTCGACTAATTATCAATTAATCTTCTTTTCCATCCTTCACTTTCTATCTATTCACCTTGACCTAGGATTATTTCTGAAACTATGAGGTAGTGATCCGTTCTACATTCAGAACCTCTCATAACGCTTGTATCTCTCACTAGCCCTTTCTGTCTCTCATCGAGTACAACATAATTAATAGTATTGTGGCTTTCGCCTCTGCATCAAATATACATGTGGATCACTTTATGTCGGAACGATGTATCTATAATAAACAAGCCTTTTTCTAAGCATAAGCTAATCCATTTTTCCCCGTTACCGTTCGTTTTAGGGTCTCCGAAATGACCATATACCCTGTTCGTACCTTCGTGTTGCGTACCAACCCAACCATTTATATCTCCGAGTAGAATGATTCTTTCCCCAGGATCGCAAGTACCTATGATATCATTGAACGAGTCCCAGCAGGTATTTTTCACATTACTACTGGCATCATAAACTAGAGCGTAGCATGCTATAATAAATAGCCTTCTGATTTCCACTTTTACTTTAGCTCATAGTAATCTAGGAGATACACATTCATACATTTTGATATGCTCTTTTGCTCCCTCATGCATAAACAGACCGATTCCTTGGCTACCATGTGATTCATTATCTACTCCTGACCATACACTGTAAAAACTAAGTATTATTTCAGGGCTCATTCCAGGTATCAAAATAAGACTCAGAGAAACAAGCCTCGAGTGGTACTAAAATGAGACCACTGTTTGGATCCAAGATTCATTTATTTTACATTGAAAATAACAGCATGAAGTTATTCTTCTCAAAAATAAGACACGCAAAAAATGATACCCTAAAAAGAGATCTCTAGTTTTGACAGTGTAGTTCGAGTCCATTTTCAATCTTTCTTATCTCATATCCCTTCTTCTTCGTTTCAGGTACACATAAAACATCAAACTTCCTTACGTGCATTGTATCCTCCAACTTCCTTCCCTCATGATCATTTACATCTCAAGTATTCCAACCAACCGGTTTCCACTCATTGCCTGAAATTTTCCCGAGGGCATGTCTTTCGTCGACAAAAGTGGCAATCCAATCCGAGGCTGTACTATTATTTGTGTTGTCCATTATTTAAAGTTTACATTCAATTGCAAACTTGGTGCAGTAAATGTTTTCCATATGTATATAATCATGTCCAAACAAAGCAGCTGAATTGTCATAAGATAGTGTGTCCATTCGTAATGTTAGTTTTACCAAACTTCGTTCATTGAAAGGAAAGTGTAAAAACAAAGCCAGAACCAGATGAGTTCTAATCGGTTTGTTTCGTTTACTGAGGAGGGCACCAGTCTCCTGCAGTTTGGTCTTTGAGATGGGGAAAGACGATTCATTACTTCAGAAATGTAATAAGAATTGACCCTGAATAAAAGTTGACAAGCTTTAAAACTTCCATAATTTTCCATTACTTTCCCAAAATTACCTAGATTTCAAAAAGCTGCAAGAATTTTTAAAAAATTTCCAAAAGTTTCAAACATTTCCATAAATTTCCAAAACTTTCCATGAATTTCACAAAATATTTCAAAGTAAACGCGTTTGGATAAATGAAAGAATTCATAACTGTATGAACGTTGTGGACCGTCTTTGACAAGAATTCCTTAAAAACTAGACGCATTCAGAGTTTAGCCACATGTTTGCACTTTAGAATGAAGGCGACGAGAACAGTCTTTGCCAAATTTAAAAAACCTTCAAAATGATGTAAGTAAGCCTCCGAATCTATTTTCTTTAAAAAATACAATTGTTGGGAAATTCATTTTGCCGCAATTATAATAGTAGAAATAAAATACTCATCGTAAATTTGGTTGTTATTTCAACTATCCGAAAGTATTGAGGTCCCACGGAATTTACTACAGTTCATGATGTCTCACAGGTAACATTTTAAAACCGAAACTTATTAGTAAATAAGGCATATTACATATATATATAAAACATTATACCTGTTATAATTTGATAGATTTTATACTTTTTGAAAATTGTGGAAGGTATGTTTGATCTATTAAATGAAACGATTATCAAGAGAAATAATTTTGCATTTAGTTTATAATAAAATACTGTTAGCCGCTTTCCCGCATACAAATGAAAATTCTCACAAAAGTCATTTTACAATACGGAAAATACATCGTATCCGTGTGAAAATTTGTACAAGTCTTGTTCGAGTGCTAGAAAATATGATCCATCACACAAATTTCCTTAAAGATCTACAAGTCAAGTTTTGCACGATTTTTTTCACACAATCTAACCAAATTTCCAAAACTGATAATCTGATACGAATGCACTTTTTATTTATTATAACTAACGAAGCTGCAGCAAACTAGCCCTAAAATGAAGTTTAAGATTTTTGAAAAATGAAACAATCGCTAATCATAAAATTTGTTATTCAGAGATAGAGATAATTAATTATGAAGAATGAAGTTGCGGGTAAGCCGGTTTGCCCCATACGCGCTGCTCAGCCTCATTCTACGGTAATTAAATATTGAATTAGATTTGAAAAAAATTAATTGAATCAAATTTCTATAATCGAAGAATTTTTTATTCTTTCTTGCATTAAATTATTGTTCTAATGGGACTGCTGTTAAATATCAAGTACAAAAAAGGGTCTGGGGATAAATCAGTTCTTACTACTGAATGAATTGCTTGTCAAAAACTGTGACTATCATAATTATTATGGTAATGGCGGCTCCAGAATTGACGACCAGTACACTTGGCTCATTTATATGCTAATGAAACATGTCCGTGCACTTCTAATTGAGTGCTCTGGACACCTTTCGGGTTTCTGGTCTTTTCATCTCTTAAAAGGTCGTCTATAAAAAAATAATATCTTTTTCTTCAAACTTCGCTTCGATAGTTAAAACTTTATTTTTGCATGCGAAAAATTACGATAAAACATTTCACTTTGCAGCATTTATGTGATCCAATTGGTCATTGATAATCAGATCTGCCACATAGTCACTTAAGTTAGTATTAGTTTATCTCTTTCTGAAATCACTTTTTAGTCACTTTTTAAAAGATAAAGTCACTATAGTCACTTTTTAAGATAGAAAAACCACTTTAGTCAACTCTTCTTTCAGAAAATTCAAACAGAGGGTCTATAGGTCTATACCTATCTCTGAATTTTCTTGAATTTACCCTGAATTCTTTAGAATTCCCTTGAAATACACTGAATTTAGTCGATCTCTTTTAAATTTTCAATTTTTTTTTTAATTCACCCTGAATACTTTCCGATTCACCTTGAATTCTTATCAACTTTATCAACTTCTTTTGAATTTCCTTTATTCTCCAAATTTCACTCTAATTTGACTAAAATCAATGGAATAGTTTGAATTTTTTAAATTTCTTTCAATTTATTCGAAATAGTTTGGAATTCATCATGAGTTCTTATAAGTCTATCCTGAATTCTTTTCAATGTTGAATTTGTTTCAATTTACCCTGAAGTTTTTAAAATACATGTTGCATTCTCTTAGGCATTTCATGAAATTATTTTGAGTTCTCTTGAATGTTTCTTAATTCACTCTACATTTAATGAATTCAATGAATTTTTAGAAATATTTTAAAATTGTTTTGAGTTCACTTGAATTAAAAAAAATGCAAGTTTATAATTCAACTTCATTTAACTCATTGATTTCTATTTATTTAACGTTTCTTCATTTTACTTGAATTGTGTTGAATTTGACCTGAATTCTATTCACTCCTGTTTAACTCAATTCAATGCGAATTTTTTTATCTTAAAAATTTCGTTCGATTCATTCAAATTCTTATGAACTTCTTAAATTCCTTTGAATTTTTCTAAATTCACTACAGTTTCACTGGAATCAATTAAATATTTTGGATTTTTTTATTGTTCACAATTCATTTGAATTATTTAAAAGACCCTAAGGTCCTATTCTTTTCATTTTCACCTAAAAAGCAAATGTGGAAAAGTTATTTCCGACCAAAAGAAATTTTTTTGAAGAATTCTGTCAAAATTGTCCGGAAACCCCGAAAAACACGTTTTTCTTGATTTACTTAAAAATTGGAAGTACAAATTTTGTACTTTTTTGTATTTTTCGTATATTGTTATGTATTATTATATATTGCTACATCTTATTGTAGTTTGAATATTTTACAAGAAAGTATACAAGAATTAATTACGAGGCAATAATTTTCCACCAGGGTAAAAGATAAACTTAAAATTCAATTTTCTTTAAATTATGTTAATTTTTGTAAAATTTTGGAAAGCAAACTAAAACTACCCAATAAAAAGTACCCAAGAGGATTCTTAAGGGTCAAAAATGGTGATTTCTTTTTACTTCTTTCATCTTTTCAAAAATTTTTTTCGAGAGGGGTTCTTTCAACGAAAAAAATGAATACAAGAAAAAAGACGTATTTCATAGAGATTTACGACATTCATTGAAACACTTTTTCAATACAACCAATAATTTTGTAATACCATAAATCAAGAAAAACATGGTTTTTTACGGGTTTTCGGGCATTTTAGGCAAAATTGATCAGAAATTTTTTTCTCGAACTGGAAAAATTTTACACAGTTGCTTTCTTAGATGAAAATGAAAAGAAGAGGACTTCAGGCTTTTCATTATCGGAAATTTGTATTTTACGTTGCGCCCCACTGAACATCAAAGTTTGAAAATTTAAATACTGAATAGAAAATTTAGAATTATACAGAATTCATTAGCACTAAAATTCAAACTTTCAATTTTCGTTTTTAATTGGAGCTACAATGTCTTGTGCGAGTTAAAACCACCTTTTTCAATTGAAAAAACGCGTCACTGTCTACTACAGAGATTCTGCTTCAGACAGACATAAATCGCTGATAAAGCTACCTACTGATGCAAATTTCCATTTAACCCTTATTTCCAGACATTCGATCTTTTGACAGCATTGCGTATGAATTAATTTCTGATATTTTCAATTTTGATAGTAATTCTCTTTTTATATTGATTAATGCTTTATTGAATGGACCGCATTTTTTCATGTTAACTGCAGGATTGCCTTTTAAGAAAATTTGCGTCTATTTAGCAAATAATAAGGTATCCCCAAGTTATAGAATGACATCCCTCAGACCAAAAATAGACAAAATGTTGTTAATTAGATCATTTATAAGAAATTTCTGAAACTAGCATCCTTAGTGGGGAACTAACTCATGACCTTTGGATTACGAATCCAAAACGCTATCCTCTCCACCAGGGTTGTCAGTATTAGAAATTTTTAATAAACGATCTAATTAACAACATTCGGTCCATTTTTTGGTCTGCAAGATGTCCTTCTATAACTTTGGGATATCTAATTATTTATAAATTACTTAGACGCATGAGAACATCAACATCAGCGACATCGATTGATTGAGTATATTCAACTATTTTGCTTTTTGCAACATATAATGTACGCATCATCTGTTTTAAATATGTAGTAAAAAGAAGCCGATTATAGGTTTCATTTGCTTTTGAAGCACTCGTATCTCCACAATTTTCAAAGCAAAAACCAAGTCCAATCGAGTCCCGAGAAGCACTGGATTAGCGAGTTACAATCCCGAAGGCTTCAAGAGTCAGTAAAACGTATCGGGGCTTTCATATTCTAAAAAAAGCAACGAATTGCGTGCAGGTCTTGACAAAACTAGAATTACATAAAAAAAATCGAGTTCAAGTTGACCGTAAAAAATTCAGGTTTCCATGCAGCATTGTTCAATTTGAAATTTATTGCTTTTTGAAATTTCTCTCTTTGTTGCATTCAAAATTGTGGTTTGGCCCAAAATTAATTTTTCACCAGAATAATATTTCTTTCGAATCTTCAAACTATGAACATAGAACATTTATAAGTGATTTGAATTAACAACGATATACATTTCGGGTAATTTACCCTATACCTAATTGGAAACACGGAAAAAAAAGTGTAATCTTCACTGCGATTTTAGAGCAGTCATTAACTGCAAGAATAATTACCTTCACGTACCACAATGGGCATGGCTAAGATGTAAACTTTATTTATTAAACGATTGAGAAAAGGAGGTTCTCTATCTGCTTGTTATGTATACATGTATGTATGTCCGCGAATTTCTTGGGAACCACTGAACCGATTCTTATGAAAGATTTTGAGAATGAATATTCTTGATTGGAGACAGGTTTTTAGAATAACGCGAAAAAAAAAGATTTTTCAAACAATGACATTCTTTTTAATATTTTGGAATTTATTTCATAATCATGGAAAGCAACTAAACGTTCATCACTAGAATATAACGTAATCTGAAACATGTGAAATAAGCAAAACTTTTAAATAGTAACAAAAAATTCATTTGAAAATTGTTTTTATCCCCTCCACGCTGAGTCCATATGCTGACTTCTTGTCTCTCTAGAATGTGCATAAAGGATTTACAATTGTGCAATTTTTATAAATAAAAGTAGAGGTCCTATCCAAAAACTTAAGTTATCCTTGCATTCTATTCGGCAATATTTCCAGGAGTTTTTCGATTTATGCAAAAAAATTGATTTCTTAAACAATTATATTGTTAACAATATTTCGGAATTTATATAATAATCATGGAAAAAAACTAAACGTTCAATACTATAATATTACGTACTCTGAACTGAAAAAAAAAACAATTTTTGGCACCAAGTAAATGCATTTACTTAAATCTTATTTCTTATGTTCAGGAAAATATTCATTCACAGAAAATTTTTTATTTAAACCAGATATATATCTTCTGCTGATCTAAAGAATTGGATCAAATATCCATGTATTTCATTTAAAGAAATATTTCTTTCCATTTATGGTCAAGCTTTAAATACAGCTTTCCAACTTGATGCTCCCATGTTGCGGCAGCGTCGCGTCGTGGTCATCGCTGTGGATTTTATACGCGACGGACCCAAGTTCGATTAATGCTGGAGGTGGATTTTTCATCGAATTTTTCTGTTTCAGTAAGTTCATCTCACCAATTACGTGGAGTACAGAGTTTCGAAATGAAACATAAATAGTGACATGTAAGTCCTAGCATGGAATTTCCCAAGGACTATAAGAAACTAGACGAAAAGTTGACGCATTCAGAAGAAAATTTTAAGGCACTTTACTTCCTTGAAGTACTTCCGAAGATGAACTTAGGATGAACCTTCGCGATGCAGACGATATCATCATTCATTTTGTACGGCGGTATGTCGTTTCTTCTTTCACGCTTTATCTGAGTATGTAAGAACAAATCGAGTTCCTAGAACACTAACCTCTCAGGGTATCATTCTGAAATTCGATGCATCTGGTAAAATTATTCGTGAACTATTTTCATTGTCAAATAAACTATACTTATAAACCGTTATTTCAAATGATAAGAGATTGCCACACTGCAATACATATTAGAGATTGTTTAGTTTTCTATAAGTTCTTATTACAGATTGGTCGTAGTCTAATGTAAAACGCTATAATCGCGTTTTAACGGCAAAGAATAATAAAACATCACAATCATATTAAATCATTGCTCTGAACATCATGATCTGGTCCAAAAAGTCGAATGTTTCTTCGTCATACTCATATCACAGAAAAAAGAGCGTGTATTACATGCCAAAGTGAAAATTTATAATAAGAAAATTGCAATACATTAATTTGAAGAAATCAACAATAAAGCGGTAGAATTAGATGCAAACGAGAAAGATGAGGACGATGAAATCGTGAAGAAGATGAACAACAACAAAATGGGAGATACGAGAACCCATTTGTTTCCACAAAAAACTCAATGTATGAGAAAAGTCCCTTCTTCACAGTGAATTTCAAAAAGTCTCTCAAAACGCACTACGCTTAATTAAATACAATGTTTAGGCGGAAGATATGGACAATAATCTTTCATTACTGCTTTTCGTAAAGTACATGATCGAAAAGAAAAAAACGTATGTGACATAAAAGGTGAGCGAATCGTAGCGAAACTTCAGGAAAGAACTCAAGCAGAAGCTGCAGAGATTCGGTTAATGCAGTACTGGATTTAATTAGGATAGCAGAAACCCCTTTCGAAGCACGATACCAGTGAACGGCGCAAACATGAACACAAAAATGATCTTGGTCATCTAAGTACCACAGAATTTTGGCGTAAATATCGAAAGCTAAAAGGCGTTAAAAATAAAGGCCCTAAACCCTATGTCAGATCAAAGGCTCTTCTGCACAACCAAGAAGTCGTGACAAACTTTTTGCATTGGGTTTCCAGGCGCTTCGCCTAGTTCAGCTTACTATCAAAGATTATTTCCAGATAATTAATCGAATCTGAGAGCATCAGTTTCCTGCCACAAAGTGCAGGAGCATCGACTTTTGACACTTTGTATTTTCTCGTGAAAATCATCAGGGTGGTCTTTTTCTGATTTACGAAGAGCCCTGAGCTGTTGAACTAGAGCTCTACGATGCAAAATGCTGACTTCGTAAGACCCATCAATGTTTTCCGGCAAGCATCCCCGAGGCGCTACTCCCCTAATTAGGCCTTCACCTCATCTGGTCTCGAGACACCTCCGCCGTAGCATGCCTTCACCCTAGTTTACTAGATGACGTGGCACGCCGCACCTTGAAGCCTTCCGTCAGACGACTTCTGGGGCCGGAGAGGGGGGCAATATTACTGAAGGTACCCTCTATATCCATGAGGGTACCCACAGCTTACCCCCAGTGTTCAAACTGCTGCTCCAATTTTGTTACAGCAGCATGGAGCGCAGTTTCTACACAGCAGCTCGCCTGGAAGGCGTGTTCTCCTTTGTACAGTAAGGAAGCTAAGAGCACCTTGTCCCTGATGTATCTCCCAACTAGCTTTTCTAACTTCTCCAGAATGAAGGTCGTTAAAATGATCGGCCTGAAATCTTTAGCAGCCGTGTAGACCTCTTTCCCAGGTTTGGGAATGAAGACCACTCTGCCATCATTCCATGCCGTTGGCACGTGTTCAAGGACAATGCTCGCCCTATATAGTTTTTTCAGTTGAAAGACGACGAAGTCCATGCCCTCTTGTAAGAGCATTAGGTAAACGCCGTTCGCCCATGGTGATTCAAATGCGCAAAAGGAACTGATGGCCCTTTTAACCTTCATAATATTCACTACCCTTGAGGCAAAATTTCAATCAGCCTTCCACCCTCCTGGCCCCAGCATTCCTCCACTCCGTCGGTTTGAGTTCTCTGCAGACCTGGAAAGTGATCTTTCATCAGATGATGTGAAGCTTCGCTGTCTCCGGAATGCCTTTAGCTTCCTCACAGTAGTACCTGCAGTCTTCCTGTCGGTAGGTTCTAATACTTTCATTGTTTTCATTTTGAGCCAGTTTGTAGTTGCCCCAGTCAGAAGGCAGTTTAGTTCTGTTTGCCCTATTGTGCATCGCTTTAGTCTTCTTACAGAGCTTTTCTAAGTTGGTGTTCCACCACTCCGCCCCTTTTATAAATTTGATTGTACTTGTAGGGCAATTATTTTCATATGATGTGATCAGAGCCATCCGCAGAATCTCCGAGACGTGCTCTACTAACTCATCTATGGTACCGAAGTTCGTGGGGAAATTCACGAGCCTACATTTGAGATCCTCCTTGTATGAGTTCCAAAGTGTATTCCTAGGGCTTCTGTAATTTGAAATCTCCGGTTTTCTAAGGGCCAACTGAAACAAGATATATTTGTGATCCGACAGAGACTCCTCATCGGAGACTTTCCAGCCCACTATCTTGCTCCTCAGATCTTCCGAACATAAAGTCAGATCGAGAACTTCATTCCTGTTTTTTTCTGGAACGCGGGAGTATTACCTTGGTTGAGGATCTCTAGCTCGGACCTACTAAGTATTCAAGTGAGTTTCTTCCTCTGCCCTTGATGTTTGTACTCCCCCACGTCATAAGGTGGGAGTTTGCGTCATAACCCAACAGCAAAGGAATCTTACTCTCTTAGCAGTGCTGAATGAGAGCTTCGACCTCTCTAGGAGGTGGGCCCCCGCAGCGTCGCTCGGAAAGTAAGCTGAGGTGATGTACACATCTAGTCTCTCTCCGCCTTCGCCCCTGGGCCCCACTTTAATAACAGTGACGTCCCTGGAGCAGAGCGTAGGCACTAAAATTTCATCCATATCTTTGCCGGCTATGCGTCCCCTTCGTGCTTTTTCGCATGGCCCCTTATATATGGAGCCACACCCTCCCAAGTCACTTATCCTTTTCGTGTGCCACCATGGTTCTTGGCTTAGGGCTAGCCCTGTTTGCACCACTGCTATACGCCTGGTTAGAACCGCCTATGCGCCTTTTCTCTAGCGCAAATTTGTCTGCATTGCTGAGATTCCCGTTTCAGCCACTGATGGAATAATGTAGATTATCTCTGAATGCTTCTGGATCCCTTGTGGAGCTCTTCTTGGTCACCCACAAGGAGACTCTACAAGTCCCTTGGTAGAATCTGTAATTTAGAGCCGCTAGGGCCCTGATTGCGCTTTCGCAAAGTCCCACAGCCGGAATCCAGTCCGTCCCCTTCGGTCTCGTTCTCTGTCTATTGGAGTATAAACTCCAACAATCTGTTCGTAGGTTGGGGCTTTGGAAGCTCAGGCGCGTCAAAACGACCATCGGATCTTAGAGTGTACCGGGAATCAGTACGGTCGCTCTGTGGAGCGTTTCGAGACATTCAGTCCCCAAGATCTCCACGTTTAGACCCTCCTCGAGTCCAAACGTTACAGTCCCCTCTACCTGTCAGGTGAGTTATATGAGGATATCAGAATGAAAAAGAAAAAAATGAATACCTACATCAGCTTAAAAAATATCACACTTTTCACAGAAATTTTGACCATTTTGGACTGCCTGTCCGATTTGGAATGAATTCGGCCCTTATATTTTTCTTCAAAAGGAAAACCGTTTTTTTTTTAGTTTCCAGCTTGAAAATGAATTAAATTTGTGAATATTTTTTGAAGTATTTTGTATTTTATAGTATTATATTCACATAATATTAAGGTATCATAAATATGGAAAATTTATGAACTTGGGTCTAAAAAATTCTTAATATTTAGCGTGCTTATGAGTTTGATAATTTGTATAATTGCTTGGTTCGAAATGTGTTCATTTTCCGACAAAAATGATACACCTCTAAACAATGTATAGGTACTGAAAAAGATGTTTCCTAATCTCTTTCTTTCTTTATTTCTTTACTTTATTTGTATTCATAATAATTGTATGGTTCTTATTTGATAAACATTTGGCTTCCTCATTATGATTAATTAGTAAATATAGTATATGTAGGCGTCTACATGAAAAGGGCCCTTATGGCCAATTCTAGCTTAGGAGATATTAGCCTTTTTCTAAGTCAGGATCAAAATGATTATTTTCGGGTTTGAGTGGGAGATTCTACTAGGACCTATACTGAATCTATTGGTACTAGACTCATGTCCCGAATGCAACCGGAAGTGGGTATATTTCGTGTTCGAAGAAAAATTATAACACTTGCGCTTATCACACTTGCCATTTTTAGTTGCGTTTTTCTCGAACAGCGGTTTTTTGAAATTCCAACTTTAAAAACTCCCCGATGACTCACTTTTCAACCTAAATAGTTCGTCTTAGGCTTAAAATTCTGGGAATTTTGTCGTGCTATATGACCCTATACTCAACTCCATACCGAACATAGGGATGCCCACGTATTTGCTTCCTCATAGAGGGGACCCCCGTCCACTATAAAAATACAAAAATACTAATAGGTCAATAATTCGTCTTGAATCAAGGAATATTTTCTATTCTTGCATCAACTTTGAATTCTGTTAATAACTGAATATTTATTATAAAAAACGGATTTTTCATTTTATTATGAATTACCATGAATAATGAAAAAAGTTTTACTATAAAAAACCCATTGCTAAAATGTTACAAAAGTGCTAGCAAATTTTTCAAAAATATTTTTTGGAATCCTTCTGTCTGTCTCGAGATATGAGTGGTCAAAATAAGCCCTCCAAATTTTATCAATTTGAATGCAGCCATGCGCTCTAATTTTCTAGTTGGAAGAAGAACCCTTGATTTTTGAAATTGAATTTTCAAATCAATTCGTAAGGTTCTGTAGGCTGCGTCGGAAACCCTTATAACGACGGTCAAAACTTCGGGGTAATGAATTATCCTCCATTCGTTACGATTTTCATAATATTATGAAATCGCATTTTAAAATATAAAAATCTTTTAAAGATTAAATTTTCTAAAATTATATAATTAACAGTACACTTTACTATACGAACGCGACTAGCCTTAACTGTATTGTTTGTTCTTGTTTCTCATACGCCTTAAGCCTATTTAAAGACCAGTAATTTGAGCTTAATTAGAGATGCTTTGACGCCCAGTTCATTTTTATTTGCCAAATATGCAGCAATCATTTAGCGTAGTCTGGATGACTTTTGTCAACCTTGCATCTATTCCACACACTTTTGAAATCAAAGTGGACTATTACGTACTTTATTAGCTAAAAATATTTAAAAACAGAAAGCAGTCGCCCAGACTATGCTAAACGATTGCTGCGTGCCCTATGCAAATATATCAGTCTTTACTCCTGTCAATATTAATATTAATTTATTATTCTATGATGAAAATATTGTTGCTAAAAGCTTATTCTTGTTTTGAACGATTTCAATAAATAAGTACTTCTTTTCTTTCGCAAAAATGTTTAAAATTCCTGCAAACCTCATTTTTTGAGAAAAAAAAACAAATAAATAAAACACGCTTTTTAAATAGATTAGGCATTATTGTTGCATTTCACTTCTAAAATAGTCGTAGCATATTAGGGGAAAAAAATCGGACGTCAAAGTATCTTTTATTGAGTTCTACTCTAGATATATATCGGGAAAAATTGAAAAAAAGGACGTCCACCTCGAAAAGTAGAGCGCATGCATTTTCGGAACAGGCACTCATTTTTCATTTATATGCTATTAGATTACATTTTATCGCATATAGGATATTCATCTTTCAGTGCGCGATTTGAATATACCGCCTTATATATATGTATACCTTGTGTATACCTTCTATATTGTATTTAATCGTAGCAGATGAAAACTTTTGCTTCTGATACAGAGCTCATGAAATTATGAATCCTCTCGATCTTGGTTTATCCCATGTTCATAACATGTTCGGAATTATTGTTCTTTCTAATAAGAGTTAGAATTCCGATTAAAAAAACATTTTGGCAACATTTCTCTGTTCATGGGGGGTTTTCCAGAGAAATATTGCAAATGTGAGAGATGATATGTTATAAATAAGAAGGGAAATACGGGTATAATTATTGCTTCACTCAATGATTTTAAAAGACTAAGATGCTTTTAGAGAGCTCAAAGTCGTAACTGTGTCATCAGGACTTTAAATTTGAATTTTCTTAAAATATTAGATTTTTATCGTTCATATTTATTAATTATGCCAGGGTAATTAGAATCAGGCTAAAGGTAAGTGTCATATCTGCATTTTGCTTTTCTTTTTCATTGTGAAATACAAACGTCTGTCAACAGTTCAAGGTAAGTTGGCGAGATTAATGAACCTTCCGAAATATTATTAATAATGTAATTCTTTAGAAGATTTTTTTTTTTGCATTATTCCAAGAACTCCTTGAGATATTAATGAGCTGAATCCAAGGGTATCTCTAGTTTTTGACAGGACCTTTACTTTTATCTTTGAAAATTGCACAATTCTGAGACCTGAATGCACATTCTATAGTGACAAGAAGTCAGGATGAACTCAGCGTGAAGGGGATAAAAATAATGTTTAAATGAACTTTTTGTTACTATTTAAAATTTTTGTTTATTAAATATGATTCGGACTGCTTTATATTTTAGTAATGAACGTTAAGTTGTTTTCCATCATCATTGAATAAATTCCGAAATATAATAAAAATGTAATTGTTTGTAAAATCATTTTTTTGCATGATTTTGGGATTGAGGGGTCGCCAACGAAAAGGGCTTATAGCCGAAATCGCGCGAATAACAATTGACCGTCAGCTGTTTTCAATATATATCTAGAATTTGGATTTTGGACATTGATACTTGTAGAAAATTTCATGGCG
>JAUMHM010000031.1:56960221-57011399 GCA_032362435.1 Melikaiella ostensackeni
ACATGGAAAAATTTCCAGAGGTACCGGCTCAGGGATCGAACCCCGGACCTCTAGTAGGAAGTCCGAGCGCTTAACCGCCTTATTATTATTATTATTATTATTATTATTTAACTTTGTCTCGGAATTTGAATGGCAGGGGTAAGTAAGGGATGTGTAGGAAAAGGGATAGGTTTTAGATCAATCTAGAAGTCGCGAGTTGCTCATTCAAATGACTAAGGTTGAGGAGTCTTATAGAGCCATAGAGCCATGATACAACACGATTCACACATAAACACTCAAACTGATTGATAAATGCATAGGAAAATCAAAATATTTGCCCCTATCACATCCACTAAGCAAAGCTCTTAACGAGGGCCCGTGAGCATCCAAAATCTTTCGTTTCAGGCGCCACTCTTCTTCTGATAAGCGATTGTCCTCCATACATCCCTACCCTTGCATAAATTTTTTGCTTCCTTCACATTCATACAATTTTTCATGCAAGCTATTATGTTTCTACGACTCTTCATATCTCTTCGCTTTAAAGTCTCATTCACACATTCCAACCACTCTTCCCTTCCTTTATTCATTCACTCGACATGACCAAATCATGTTAGTTCAGTAAAGCATAGGCTACTGAAATTTCATAGATTTGACATTGTCCTTTGGTTTCTAACTCAGCAAAAAAATCTCAGAGTCGTGTCACCGTTTTTACGGTTCAGATGTTCCCTTCAACATATGTAGGTGTGGAAAGTGCGCGCAGCTACCCAGGTCAAAAATCCTTCGATTTTTTATTAGATTGTCATATGAAGGAAAAAGATATGCTGCCATCATGTGCTACCAACACACTCAAATATAGAAAATGTTGAATTTCTCGAAAAAATGTCCTCCCCGTCATCGTTCTTTATTCCAAGACTTCTTGAAGCACACTTTTCTATGCTCACGGAAATTGAACAGTATGCTGGTTCGAAGAAATTTGCCATGGATGAAGTCAATATTGCAGTGGAGTTGTGAAAATCGCGCGCAACAAGATATGATCAAATTTTTTACCCATTTTGCTGTATTTCAGCGGCAAAACAACGTCTCTGCATGGAAAATGATGTGCCTTAAAAATCATGTGTATTTAATAAAAAAAAAAACATAAAATTTTCTTCATACAAAAAAGTTGCACTTCATTGAAAGAAATACTTTTGTCTAGAACTTTTCTCCAAAAATGTAGAATATTGTGCAATATTACAAAAAATAGGCGCATAATCAAAAGATATTACTTGTTTCTATCACATTACTAGTTTAAAAAAATATTTTTCAGAACGCGAAGGTTTTTATTTTTCACTCATAAATTCACTAAAATTCACTAATATTTATTGAATATTATGTTTTCCATTATATTTTTGGACGTATCACTTTCAATATTTTGTGCGAATTGCACGCATGCTAAGAGATATTGACCAAGCTAAAAAATACGTTTCTATGTGTATTTAGAATCTAGGAAAAAAGTTTGAAATGTGTGCCTCAAGATTTATTTTGAAACTTTTTTTTTTGAAAAAATGACACTTCTGTGAATATGCCCATGTATTCCGCAGGAATTGCATGCCAACCGCGTTCACTTCACTCCTATTCTTTTCTTAATACGTCCAGGTCTCTCTATCATACAGCACAGTGGGTCTAAGCACAGAATTATATATTGCAATTTTAGCTTTGTTCGTTACATTTTCACTTCTAGTAATGGCTCGTACACTCCCGTGCAGAAATTTCGAAAGGGTTCTAGTGGGACTCTGACGAGTTTTCCCTACTTCTAATCGGGCTCTAGTGAGGAAAACTAGTCGGAACCATAAAATACATGGGTAACGTAATGTTTTGGTCGGCGTAGGCCCTACTAGTGTTCTAGTGGGGGTCGCCCTTCCACAACATATCATCATAACCGCATAATCCGCGATCATAACCTCATTTTCTTCGCAATTTATTTCTTTGCCTGAAACTTCTGAAACACTTAACGTAATGAGATATTTCATAGAGGAATTTAAATAAAAAATAATATGCTTAAGAAGTGTGATAAAAATTGTCAATTGCTCAATTATATTTGATTCATTTTGATTTTCTTGTACCACGCTTTTTGTACGTTTATTTATTTGACATTAGTTGTATTATATTATAGGTGAATATTTTTATTATATTGTGTCATAATTGAATTATATTTGATGTTACATTATTAATACATTATTTACCTTCTAAGTTGTCTTTAGAGTGATCACCGGGCATCATCACCTCACTCTCATCGCATTCCTGTCCAACTTCTTTAATTAAGCGGAACTTTTTGCTCCTTAATCGTCCCTGCTCTTGCAGGCACCCTTCATTCTCTATAGTTTCAAAGAATAATGCGAAACACAGTACGAACCTTTAGTTAAAAAAAAAACTAAAAAATTTTAAAGCACTGGCGTTGCACTGCACCCATTGCACAGCTACACTTAAATTCTCTGTTACCAAAAAAAGTATAGAAAATACGTACACATATGATCGGCTCCAAAAAAAGGGATCTAGTGCCTTAGATCAAGTTTTCGAGAAAAACGCGTTTAAAAATAAAACAAAAAACACGATTTCAGCATACGAAAACCGTGATAAACCTCAAAATTGATATTTTAGGCAATGAGTTAAATATTTTAGGAATTTGATGGTCGGGGACAGAACTAGTTATTTCTAGACTAGAAATTCTGGTCGAAGCCCAACTAGATACAGATAGATTCGCCATACTTATACGAAGCATGGAGATTCCTCACTAGAGCCTGACAGGGTACCCATCAGTTTTTTCTAACTAGACATTCTGATAGGGGCCCCATCAGAACCCTACTTCAAAAAGGGAAAGATGAAGTTTCTGCACGAGCTGCCGGTAATCTTTGAAACCTCATTTATACCTTTTGAAATCTCTGCATCCATGTTTTCATCAGTAATAAGTAAACTTTAAGATACTCTTTATGCTGGTATCCAGTTCGTTCGTCATTCTCTGCAAATCATCGACTGATTCTGCCGTAACAATCTTATCATCTGCAAACGCTAGTCCACGCACTTTCACTGTGCCGAAATCAACACCCTCTTTATCTATGAGAGCCATTCTTAGACATTTGTTCTTGTATATATTGAACATCTAGAACATAACGCAGCTTTGCCTAACATCCTGCATAATGACCACCCAATCGTTCCGCTTTCATTTACTCTTACACAGGTTTTACTAGCATTATATATTGCTCTTATTGCTTTTAGAAGCCAACCATTCACTCCATACTCTTTCAGGACTTCTTAAAGTTTAGTTCTATCCACCCTATCGAAAGTTTTTTTAACCACAACAATTGCACAGAAAAATTTTTTGTTTACTCTTAAACTTTTTTCTATGACCTGTCTCAAGCTAAATATCTGATTCGCACATGATCTCCCTGGTATATATCCACATTCGACATCCCAGATCCTCTCTTTTAGTTATTGCCGTAACCTTAACAATAATTATTTTGGTAAATAATATCGATTATATAGATAGATAGCTAATATTGATAAATAATATTTTGCCCGTGGTACTTAGAAGGCTAATCGCTCTATAATTAGTGCAGTCATCTTTATCACCCTTTCCCTTGCAGAGTGAAACTATAATCGTCTTTCTCCAATCATTTAGAACTTCACTGTTCTCAACACACATATTAATCAATTCGCTCTGCCACACAAACAAATATCCGCCACCGCTCTTAAGCAGATCAGCGGTGATACCATCCACACTAGCAGTCTTAACATTCTTTGGTTTCTTAGTTACGGATATGATGTCGCGGGTATCGATTCTTCTTTCGCCACCGACAACGGCACAATTTCTTGAAAGAATCATTCACACAGTCTTTCATGTTGTCCGTACCCATACCATTTTAACATCAGCATTTTTAATCCCGGTTAACTCAGTCCTAGTACTATACTTCCGTTCCTAATCTTCTTAACCAATTTCCAAAATAATTTATTATTTCCTAGTCCGAAGTATTATTTTTTGTTTATAAACTTAACAATATAATTTTTGCAGAGAATCGTTGAAAGTACTTTCGTGAAATAGCCACAAATTGACTCTCGAAAGCTTATTATTCCAGGAGCAATATCCACTTGAAAGAGCTTTCCTATACGGGTTGGCTGACCACAATTGGCTATAACTACTTAGAAATTCAAAGACTTCGTAACTCATCGACATATTATTATGAATGGATTTTAGCATAATAAAATGTTCGTTATTGAAAAAAAATTCTTTATCTGGCTTCACTCTTTTGGTATCTAATTTATATACAAAATTTCTAATTTTCAAATAGCTCAGTTCCCATTTTCCAACTAGTACTGTTCCATACTTTGAAGTTTCCCATTTTGTATTCAGAACATGTCCAGAGGAGCATCTAAGATAATTCCTAGATAATTAATTCCCTAATTTATGCAAATTTTCAAATAAGGCGCCCCACGTGGGACAAAAGTGGACATTTTTTCGACAAATCAGTCTACAGATCACAATTTTGATCTGAGTTGGACTTTTTTTTTAAATCAAAGCTGAAGAAGAAAAGTGAGAAAAAAAATGTATCTTTAACAAAATCATTTTCAAACTTAGAAAATCTAATTTTCATGAACATAGAATCGATCAAAATGAATGCATAAGCGCTAAATCAATATAAATAATAAATATTCTAATTAACTTAATTGTTATAAATAAATTTTTCATATAATGACACAAATCTGAGATTTGTGCATAGGAATCAAATGTTTCTCGACTATAATTGCTTCGAGTCGATATTGAAGAGTTATGTAATAACGAAAAATCAATAAATGAATTATTTCTATTTTTGTAAACAAATATTCAAAATGTGATATCTTCATATAGGAAAAAAATATTTCTTACTTGAAATTACTGCAAAACGTTATGAAAATTTTCCTAGCACTAAGAAATTCTACAAATTGATAGCTGATATTTCTATAAATAAATTACATTCACAAATAACAGTAACGCAGTACACAATTAACACGATTTTTATTAGCACAATACACAATTCTAACATTTTTGCATAAATTTTTTTTCAACATGACAACAATACGTTATGTTAAGTTTACCTAGTTGTGAACTATGCCATAAATAAACAATTAACATTGCTATAAACAAATTATACAATCAAATATTCAAATTTAACTATTTTCGCACAGAAAAAAATCTTTCTTGACGGAAATTGCTGCAATTTGTTATGAAAGTTTTACTTAATGACGAAAAATAACATAAATTATTCTCTTGTTATAAACGAATTTATTGAACAATTTCTGAAATATAATACTTATTAAAGGGAAATGAATTCTTTTCGTACTTGAATTACTGCATTAAATTACTCGTAGTTTGTAATTAAAGGTTGACTAACAATCTTTGTTATCATTGTTGACTAGAAGTTGTTTTGCTAGAACATACAATGGCTTTGTGATCATTTCCAACTGTTTTGAAAGGCTTGCTATATGCGGATTAGAGTAGCCAATGGAAATTTGAATTTTGGAATCACCAATCACCCTTTTAGTGCATATGCATTCATTTTGATAGATTTTAAGTTTATACAAGTTATTTTTTCCATGTTAAAGAATGATTTTGTTGAAAATACCTTTTTAATTTTTCTTCTTTATATAGTTTTTTTGTAAAATCAAAATTTTTTAAATCAGCCTCGAGGAGTCTCTACAGAATTTAATCAGCCTAAATTTTGAATGAAGAACGTTTTATGACTTGTCCTGCAGTGCGGCCCTCATCCGAGTATAACCTAGCTAAGCGCTGCTTAACATTTGTGATCGAACGAGAAGTCTTAAACGATTACATGTGTTCGCTTGGACAAATGTAAAAGCATTCGACTGATATTTCATATATGATTTAAATTTAGAATAATTCGAAATTGATAGTGTTTGTAAACTTAAAAGCATAGAAATTTCAAAATTTTAAAGTTTTAGATTTCGAAGAGCTTAAATTTGAAGAAATTCTAGTTTAGTCTAGAAATAAAGAATCTTTCAAATTAGTGGACGGTCAAATTTTCACGTTTTTCGCACACCGTAAAATTGAAAATAAAATTCATTTTCATTAGAATTCAATTTCAATTGTGGATTTAAATGATTCAAAATTATAAGATCTGAGCTTAAGCTATTTCATATCGGATACCATTAATACTTGAAATGCATTTCCACCCGATTTTATAGCTGAAATAATTCAAATAGGGTTTACAAATAAAAATTATTCACGTGTACAGTTTGAAAGACTCCAAATTTTTTTATTCTGGATTTTTTTATTCGCGTCTACTTCAAAGTCTTAATAATTATTTTAGTATTTCAGGGCGAATTTTGAATTTTCAAATTTATACGAATTGATTTTTTTGCTAATGAAAATAATATGATCAATATTTACGAATTTCTATGAAATATTATAAGAATTTCTACCAAAATATCGATGAATTTTAACGAAATTTTCCTTGAATTTTTAATGCATTTTGGACTCAAAATAGTTCTTTCGTAGAAAGCGATATTTAATAAACCATGGATTTTCGTACTTTTCCGTAGAAAAAATGTTTACAAATATTAAACATTATGAAAAACTAAACCTTCATTTTGGAGTCGTAGATGTTTCTATTTTTTCTTAGAAAACAGTAATTTATTCATAATACTATGTAGAAATTTGTAATTTTCTAAAAACAAAATATGAAAATCTACATCTAGTTTTCCCAGACTTATACTGATACTTATTTGAGAAACAATCACCTGGAATTTTTTCGAAGGTCGACCTGGAAAACTTGGAAGAGTCATAGAATTTTGAAACGGGTCTTCAGTAGCAACCCCCGTAACTGATTTAAAAAAAAATTGACCTGAAATTTTTCCGAAAGTGGACTTGGAAAACTTGGAAAAGTCATAGAATTTTGAAACCGTCTTCTGTAGCAACCCTGTGAGCAATATTTTTTTAAAGTTAACCTGGAATTTTTTCAAAAGTAGACCAGGAAAACTTGGAATAGTCATGGAATTTTGAAAGTGGACTTCTGTAGCAACTCTGCGACTGAATTTTTTGAAAAGTTGCCCTGAAATTTCTTCCAAAAATCGACCTGGAAAACTTGAAAAAGTCATGGAATTTCAAAACCGGACTTCTGTAGCAACCCTGTGACTAGATTTTTCAAAAATTTCAGATGGAATTTTTCAAAAATTCGACTTGAAAAATTTATAAAAGTCATGGAATTTTGAAGCCGGACCTCTTTAGCAACCCTGTGACTGAATTTTATTTTAACTTAACCTGAAGTTTTTCAGAAGTCGACCTGGAAAACTTAAAAATGTCATGGAATTTTGAAACCAAACTTTTTTGTCAACCCTGTGACTTAATCTCTGAACAAGTTGACCTGGAGTTTTTTCAAAAGTCAACCCAGAAAACTTGGAAAAGTCATGGAATTTTGAAAGCGGACTTCTGTAGCAAGCCTGCGACTGATTTTTTTCAAATTCAACCTGAAATTTTTCCAAAAGTCGACTTGGAAAACTTAAAAAAAGTCATGGGATTTTGAAACCAGGCTTCTGTAGCAACCCTGCGACTGATTTTTTATTTCAATTTAACCTGAATTTTTTCCAGAAGTCGACCTGAAAAACTTGGAAAAGTTATGGAATTTAGAAACCGGACTTCTGTAGCAACCCTGTGGCTAAATTTTTTAAGAATTTGACCTGGAATTTTTTCAAAGGTAGGCCTGGAAAACCGAGAAAGGTTATGAAATTTTGAAACCGGACTTCTCTAGAAATTAGCAAGTAAGGGTGTGTGCAAGAAGGGGTGTGACTCAAATTATTTTCGTGACCAGTCACAGGGGTGCCTTGCCGCCCTGGAGATACTGGAACGGGTTAGTGGTGTGAACTAAATTATTTCTGTGACTAATCAGTAATCTCAGGAGTGCCGCAAGTCCCATTTCAAGGAACCCTACACTGTTTACCAACATTTTCCTTCTTTTTTCTAAAAATAATGGCCTTTAAGAAAAAAAATGTGTATTGCATAAAAGGTGTATTTGTGAAAAATCTGCATTTTTCACTCAAAGATTTTTTATGAATTTTAATTATTAACTGGAATAAACGGAAAAACATGGATTTTTTATAGTTTTATTAAGTCTTGACTTTGAAAATCAAATTTGCGAGTATTTTAACTATCATATTCGAAATCAGCGCATTAAAATCTTTACCCGAATTTCTAATTATGAATGATGTAATTTATTGTAAAACTACTGTCATTTTCCTACATGATCATATTGTTTCTTTTACAATAAGCATCTCATAATACACAGTTAATCAAGTAGCTTCTCTGATTGATCGAATGACCGCATTCACACTTGTTATGCAGTATGCACAAGGCATGTGCTTTGAATATTGCTCATTCCACCATCTTCACTACAAGCACGTACATAAATTTACATACATATTTTATAAAGTTGTGACAACTATGTAAATATTTATATTCACATGCATACAAAAAGGCTCATTAAACAGACTTCATTATTTCAAACTATATATACATATATATATATATATATATACAATGTTCAAAAATTGTTAAACAATAATTTAAATTTAAAAAAATTTGGAATTCGTTAGAAAGAATTATAATTCTTTCTCTGATCCTACAGTGAGGATCGTGATAAAGATTTTTGTTTCAGACTGTTTTTAATTTCTTTCTCTGATCCTACGAGGAGGATCGTGAGAAGGATTCTTGTTTTGGGCTGTTTTCAATTGCCTTCTCTGAACTTACGGGGAGAATCGTGAAAAAGGTTCGTTGAAAGGGACTTTAATTACTTCTCCGATCCTACGGAAAGGATCGTTAGAAAGGTTCGTTAAAGGAGATTCTCATTATTTCTTTGATCCTACAAACAGGATTATGAGAATGGTTCATTAAACAGGATTCTACTTCGTTTTTCGATCCTACAGGGAGGATCATGAGAAAGTTTCTCTTTTAGACTGGCTTCAATTTTCTTCTCCGATCCTACACTGAGGATTGTGAGAAAGACTTTTCGTTTAGACTGATTTCAATTTCTTCCTTTGGTCCTACGAGGACGATCGTGAGAAAGATTTTTGTTTTGGACTGTTTTTAATTTCCTCCTCTGATCCTACGGGGAGGATCGTGAGAAAGGTTCGTTAAAAGGGGCTTAAATTACTCTTCCGATACTACGGAGAGGATCGTGAGAAAGGTTCATTAAAAGGATTATAACTCTTTCTCCGACCCTACACGGAGGCTTGTGAGACAGTTTCTCTTTTAGACTGGCGTTAATTTTCTTCTCCGATCCTACGGAAAGGATCGTAAGAAAGGATCGTTAAAAGAGATTCTGATTTTTTCTTTGATTCTACGAAGAGGATTGTGAAAAAGGTTCATTAAAAAGGATTCTAATTTGTTTTCCGGTCCTACATGGAGGATCGTGAGAAGGACTTTTCGTTAGGCTGATTTTAATTTCTTTCTCTGATCCCACGAGGAGAATCGTGAGAAAAATTTTCGTTTTATATTGATTTTAATTTTCTTCTCCAATCTTACGGGGAGGATCGTGAAAATTTTTTTTGTTTTAGACTGATTTTAATTTCCTTATCTAATCCTACGTGGAGATTCGTGAGAAACGTTCGTTGAAAGGGACTTTAATTACATCTTTGATCCTATGAAGAGGATTATGAAAAAGGTTCATTAAAAAGGATTCTAATTCGTTTTCCGATCCTACAAGGAGAATCGCGATAAAGATTTTTCGTTCAGACTGATTTTAATTTCTTTCTCTTGTCCTACGAAGAGAATCGTGAGAAAGATTTTTGTTTTATACTGATTTTAATTTTCCTCTCCAATCCTACGGAAAGGATCGTGAGAAAAGTTTTTTAAAAAGATTCTAGCTCTTTCTTCGACCCTACAGGGAGGATGGTGAGAAAGTTTCTCTTTCATACTGGCTTTAATTTCCTTCTCCGAGCCTACGGAAAGGATCGTGAGAAAGGTTCGTTAAAAGGGATTTAAATTATTTCTCTGATCCCACAGAAAGGATCGTGAGCAAGGTTCGTCAAAAGAGATTCTAATTATTTCTTCGATCCTACGGAGAGGATTATGAAGAAGGTTCGTTAAAAAAGATTTTAATTCTCCCTCCGATCCTACAGGGAGGATCGTGAGAAAGATTCCCCTTTATACTGGTTTTAATTTTCTTCTCCAATCCTACGTGGAGAATCGTGAGAAATATTTTTTTAGACTGATTTTTTTTTTCTCCGATCCTGAGGGGAGGATATTGAGAAAGGTTCGTTGGAAGGGTCTTTAATTATTTTTCCGATCCTACGAAAAGGATCGTGAGCAAGGTTCGTTAAAAGAGATTCTAATTATTTCTTCGATCCTACGGAGAGGATTATGAAGAAGGTTTGTAAAAAAAGATTCTAATTCTCCCTCCGATCCTACAGGGAGGATCGTGAGAAAGATTCCTCTTTATACTGGTTTTAATTTCTTTATCCAGTCCTAAAGGGAGAATCGAGAGAAATATTTTTTTAGACTGTTTTTTATTTCCTTCTCAAATCCTACGGAAAGGATCGTGAGAAAGGTTCGTCAACAGAGATTCAAATTATTTTTCCGAGCCTACGAAAGGACTATGAGAAACGTTCGTTAAAAAGGTTTCTAATTCATTTCCCGATCCCACAGTGAGGATCGTGAGAAAGACTTTTCGTTTAGACTGATTTTAATTTCTTCCTCTGATCCTACGAGGAGGATAGTGAGAAAGATTTTTGGTTGGGACTGATTTCAATTTCCTTCTATGATACTACGGGGATGATCGTGAGAAAGATTTTTGTTTTGGACTTATTTTAATTTCCTTCTCCGATCCTACGGAAAGGATCTTGAGAAAGGTTTGTTGAAAGGGTGTTTAATTATTTTTCCGATCCTGCGGAAGGGATCGTGAGCAAGGTTTGCTAAAAGAGATTCTAATTATTTTCTCGATCCTACGGAGAGGATTATGAAGAAGGTCCGTTAAAAAGGATTCTAATTCTCCCCATGATCCTACAGGGAGGATCGTGAGAAAGATTCCTCTTTGTACTGGTTTTGATTACCTTCTCGAATCTTACTGGGAGGATCGTGAGAAAAGTTTGTTGAAAGGAATCTAACTCTTTTTCCGACTCTACAGGGAGTTTCGTGAGAAAGTTTCTTTTTTAGACTGGCTTTGATTTCCTTCTCCGTGCCTACAGAAAGGATCGTGAAAAAGGATCGTTAAAAGAGATTCTAATATTTTCTTCGATCCTACGGCGAGGATTATGAGGGAGGTTCGTTGAAAAGGATTCTAATTCTTCCTCCGATCCTACAAGGAGGATCGTGAGAAAGATCTTTCTTTTAGACTGATTTTAATTTCCTTCTCCAGTCCTACGGGGAGGATCGCGAGGGTTCATTAAAAGGGATTCTAATTACTTCTCCGACACTACGGAGAAATTCGTGAACAAGGTTCGTTAAAAGAATTCTAATTCCTTCTCCGATCCTACAGGGAGGATTGTGAGAAAGATTTTTGATTTAGACTGATTTTATTTTTTTACTTTCCTTCTTCGATCCTGCGGTGGTTCTTTGACCAATTTATGTATATATATATATATATATAAAGTTTCATTATTAAAAAATAATTTTTTTTATTCAACCTAGTACATTGATCATATTTGTTATAAATATAGTTTTATTTATCTTTTTAGAAATTTAATAACTCCTTTCAGTATCAATTGCGATGTTTCAGTATATTTCTAAGAAACTATTCGCCAGTGTGGAAAGTTGATAAGCAGAGAAACGATATAAAAAAGGACTTCATCTGGACTTTATTACCAACGAACTGTTCATTTACTTTGAGTGTCCCTTCAATAAAGTCTCTCCCGACCTTCAGATATAAACATCTAGATTTAATTTTAATTAAAATACGTATTTTTCCCCAGGCCAGAAGGTATTTGAATAATCAGTTTCAAAAAGGGAAAAGTTAATAAACAAGTTTATTTTACAAAAGAAACTAATTTAAAAGTCAAGCTTTATGATTCCGAACCTTACAAGGTTTAAGATTCTTTTTAAATAAAATAAATCTTGTGAAGGTAAATCAAATACCGTCTTCACGGAAATTACAATTTTCAATTTGCTCTCCTTATTAAGAGACTTAAAAGGACTAATAGCAATATACATGTAAGACCCTCCTAAATAAGTTTCATTTGCAACGAACATAAAATAAGGTTATCATATTCCACCAAAGGAGTTTTACGATGTGCTTCCGCTGAATAAAAAAACTTTTTAACAGTTTAAAAACTTTCCTCTAATTTAAAAGTTCTCAAAAAAAGTCAAAAAGGTGAAATTACGAACACTCAGACTCCCAGACCTTTCTTAAAACTCGATTAAATTTCGGAAATTTCAATAATCGATCTCTAGATTCAAATTCATATAAAAAAGCGAACTGAAATTTTTTAGTTTGCTATCATACTAAGTAAAAAATAGTTTTTATAAATAAAATTGATGATAAATATGCAAATATTAGGGTGGCCCAAAAAAGGCTTTATTTTTTTAAATGGCTCCTCTACAAATTCTTCCTTTTGGTTTCAAAATGTCCTCTAAATTTTGACAGAATTTCAAAAGAATATTTAGGGTTTCTCAAGCCCATTTTTGCAAAAAAGTCTTATTACTTCACTGAAAAAATAGAAGACACGCATGTTAAGGTAAAAAGAAATCATTAGCAACGTTTGTTTTAAAAAATTAAGCACATTTTAAAAAAAAAGCACCCTGGGACTTGTAAATATCTTTCTATAATTGTGCGAAAATCTGGGTGATACATATCGCGAAAACAAATACAATTCATGTACGCCAAAGTAACATGCAATAAAAGCGATAATGAAAATAAATCAGCATGTTTTTGTTGCAAAAACGTATTTGTGAGACCCCTACTTATTTTTTAGAAATTCTGTCAAAAATCCGGGTGATGTATTTCATTAAACGTACTATAGTGCAGGTGTGCCAAAATAAAATAACCTGCTAACAGCGGCAATTAAAATGAAATCAAAAATTTCAAATATTAAAAAAGTAAAATAACTAAGACCTAGAGATTTATTAAAATTCGATTAAGTATCGGATATTTCAATAATTAATCTCCACAAAACTGATAGCAAAAAGCGAACTGAAATTTTTTTAGTTTTCTTTCAGACTGACAATTAGTGAAAAATATTTCTTATGAAGAACAATGATTTTAATTATTATATAAATATTATGGTGGTCCAAAGAGGGTTTTTCTAATGGCTCCCCCAAAAATTCTTCCTTTCGATGTAAAAATGTGCCCTGAATTTTGAGAGAATTTCGAAAGAATATTTAAAGGTCTCTCTCAAGCCCACTTTTGCAAAAAATTGCTTTTTTCAATTGCCGTTGTTAATGAATTATTTTACTTTGGCATATAAAGAACTAAAATGCATCTATGGTAAAGTAAAAGAATCCATTAAAAGCGGAAATTAAAATAAAGTAAGAAATTCTTTGAAAAAATGCGCTTTAGAGACCCCTAAATATTTTCTTCCTTAATTCTGTCAAAAATCTATGCATAGTATAGTTATTAGTATGTAGTATAATTTTGTTGTTTCGACCACCCTAATAAATATCTTGGAATCTCCTTTCTAGTATTTCTGAGGACTTTTATACTCCTTTGGGATCCTTTAGGATCCAAGATTGTCTCTCAAGCCTGACAGAAAACATTCTGGTCAATTTCAAATTAAAAGCTTTTGGACTTGAATAAGTTTGAATTGTGAATTTAAAAAATGTGAATAAATCAAGTTTTTGGTTTGATTTTAAGTCGTTTCAAATTGTACAATTTCCAACTGAAACAGGGTGTCTACTCATCTGGAAAGCCTGGAAAAGCTGGAATTGTCATGGAATTTTTATATACTTGGAAAAACCTGAAAATGTCTGGGAATTTTTTCGAGCGTGTAAATTTTTTAAAATTGTAATATAAAATTAAATAACAATGATTTTTTATTTGTAGCAGTAACTTTCATAGTATTTTAGAATCAAGCTGAGCAAATATTTAATTATGTTTTTATTTTTCTTAATTTATTTAGTCATTCGATAGGGATAATTAAAATATTTAAGAATATCCTGTAATCATTCATCAGGTCTTCTTCAATTAAAGACATTTATTAATTTAATTAAACATAAAATTAATTTTCTACCGAAAAAGACGAATTTTCAGCAAAATAATCAAATTTTCAATCAAGGAGGAACCAAAAAAGTTTGCAACCAAAAAGTATTTGAAACCAAAAGCACCTGAATTCAACCGGAAAAGATTGATTTTTAACAAAATAGTTGAATCTTCAACTCAAAAAGATATTTTTTCGATCAAACAAATGAAAAAAAATCATTAAAAAGATGAATTTTCAACTTAAACGATGCATCTTCAACCAAAAAATTAATTTTAACATAGTTGTTCAACTTTCGCCCAAGTAGTTGAATTTTCAACCAAAAAAGGTGAATTGTCTATGCAAAATGTAATAGTTGATATTTTAACCAAAAAGATTCAAATTTTGAATCAAAAACAGTTAGGTTCAACAAAAAAAAGACGAATATTCAACAAAATACTCGAATCCTCAACTAAAACAGATTAATTATCAACCAAACAGTTGCTTTAAAACTAAAAAGATTAATTTTTTATCTAAAAAGAAGAATTTTTAACCAAATAGTTGAATTTTCAACTAAAAAAGGTAAATTTTTAACCAAAAATGGAATAATTAAATTTGCAGTCAAGAAAGTTAGTTTTTAACCAAGAAGATGAATTATGAACTTAAATGATGAATCTTCAACCAGAAAAATGAATTTTTAATAAAGTAGTTCTACTCTCAATCAACTAGTTGAATCTTTAACCAAAAACAGTTGAATTCAACCAAAAAGATGAAATTTCTACCTAAAGAGATGAATTTTTAAACCAAAAAGACAAATTTTCAACAAGAGTTGAATTTTCAACCAAGAAACATTTTTCAGTCAAGAAAAAAAAACTATTCGAAACAAATTGTTGAATTTTCGAGCCAAAAAGACTAATTTTTGTATAAAACAGTTGAATTTTGAACCCAAAAATATGAACCTTCAACAAAAAGTTAATTTTCAACCCAATAGTTGAATTTTCAACAAATTAGTTGAATCCTCAACAAAAACAGACAAATTTTTAAACTAAAAAGACAAATTTTTAAGAAAAGAGTTGAATTTTAAACCCAAAAATATAAATTTTCAAAAAAAAAAAAGATTAATACTGAACCAAACACTTAAATTTTTAACCAAATAGATGAATTTTCAACAAAATAGTTGAATCCTCAACCAAAATAGATTAATTTTCTACCAAAAGAGATGAACTTTTAATACAAAGAGACGAATTTTCAACCCGAAAATATGAAATTGCAATAAAAAAGTTTATTTCCAACTGAATAGTTAAATTTTCTTATTAAGAAAAATTATACTTGAAAAAACCTGGAATTGTCAGAATTTTTTTCCAGTATTCGACTAGACACCCTGTGAAAGCCTAAATGCTTAAACAACTTTAAATTGAAATATCAAAAGACGATTTCATAATTAAATTTTTTGAAATTGTGCCGTTTCAAATTGGGTCTTAATACTTTGGTAATTTGAAGCTTGCAGCGACCGAAACTTAATAACAAGGTTTAGCAATTTCAAACAGGGAACTGAAATTCTCTAGTTAGCTATCATGCTAATGTCGAAAATAATTACTATAGTCAACAATGATTCTAAATAATATATAAATATTAGGGTTGTTCAAAAAAGATTCAATTTTTTTCTAAACTAGCTCCCCGACAAATTATTCCTTTTGGTATAAAAGTGTCCCCTGAATTTTGGCAATTAAAAGAAAATGTAAGGGCCTCTCAAACCCATTTTTGCAAAAAATTGCTTACTTTATTTCAATTTCCATTCTTAATGGATTCTTTTGCATTTTAATCTTTTGCATGGAAAAGTAAAATATAATCCATTAACAGCCTCAATTAAAATAAAATAAGAAATTTGTTGCAAAAATGGGTATTTTTTTAAAATCCTGTCAAAAATCTGGGTGATGTGTTTCGCAAAGAAATAAATAAATGGATGTACTTCAAAGTAAAATTATCCATTAACAACGGGAATTTAAATAAAATGCAAAAATGGGCTTGAGAGACCCCTAAATATTTTTTTAATTCTGCCAAAATTCAGGGGACATTTTGACAGCAGAAGAAACAATTTGGACGGGAGCCATTTTAGAAAAAAATAAATACAGCCTTTTTTGGAGCACACTTATAAATATAAATCAATATTCACATTTATATTTTTATTTTAGAAGGTTGTATTTAAAAATATACTGACCAATGGCAGTACAGATTCCAATTATCCGGATGAAAAGCGTCAGATGATCCTCAATGGGTTTGGCATATTCAGGCAATCCAGCTGATTTTTTCGTCGCGCCAAAATCATTCACGTGACTCACCATTATAATTACGTTGAATGGTCGAGTATAGAAAATCGATAAAGTGAGGGTGACTGCTGATCACTCAAGCGACATCAAACTACGTCAATTTTATGGTCATGAGAAAAATTCAAGTCCAAGTTACAAACATAGACGAAATCTTTATGACCGTAAACTATCTCAATTCAAATAAAACCTAGTGCGACAATCTTTATGGAAATATTTTCAAATTCAGCAAAACGTTTTCCGTCAAAACACTTCCTCATAAAACAATGCCGATCGAAACTTTCGTTCCATTTCTTTATGGATAGAAAATAATGATTTTTTACTGAACTTCAGGCCTCGGACTCACGCCACTAATGACACTTTTTAACACTCTTTTTTAACGATGCAACTATTTTGCTACTATTTTTTAAAAAATTACACTAATGCTACTATTTTTCCACTTTGCCTTGGAACTTATTTTCAAAATTCTTTGCTGATTAGCTAAAATAACATATTAGCCATCTCTAAAATTGAAATTTTAAAAGATTTTAAGGAATTTCAAAGATTTAAAAACATTTCGAGGGATTTCTAAAAATTGTGGGAGATTTCGAAGATTTCAGCAGATTTCAAGGGGTTTTTAGGATTTTAACTGATTTCAAAGGATTTAAAAATGTTATTAAAGATGTCAGAGGATTTTAAAAAATGAATAAGGTATTTTAGGGTATTTTAATAGGGTATCAAAGTTATCAAAGGATTTCAATATCATGGCAATGGATTTGACCATTTTTAGAGTATTTTACAAGATAACAAAAAAATTTCAAAGAATTTTTTAAAAGGGTGTCAAAGATGTCAAAATATTTTGAAAAATTCAAATAATTTGGAAGGGTTTATGGTACTTCACAAGGTTCCAAGAAATTAAATTTTTTTTAAAGGATTTGAATGATTTTACGGTATTTTACAATACTTTAAGCAATTAAAAAAATTTCAAGGAATTTTAAAAGGGTGTCAAAGATGCCAAAGGATTTAACGAATTTTAAATAATTTGAAAGATATTATAGTATTTTACAAATTTACAAGAAATTAAAAAAAAAATTAAGGGATTTTGAAAGGGCAACCAAGATGTCAAAGGATTTTAAAATATCAAAGGATTTGTAAGATTTTATGATATTTTACAATATTCCACGAGATTACACAAATTTTAACGGATTTTATAAGGAATTCAAAGGATTTCAAAGGCTCCAATGAATTTCAAAGGGTTTGAAAACTTTTACGGTATTTTACAAGATTCCGAGAAATTCCAAGGGACTTAGAAGGGTATCAAATATATCACAGAATCTCAAAGATTTCAATGAATTTCAAAGAAATTGAAAAATTTTTAGGTAATTTTACAAGGTTCCGAGAAATTTCAAGGGATTTTCAAATGGTATCCAAGATATAAAAGGACTTCCATAAATTTCAAGGGATTTGAACATTTCTAGGATTTTCACAAGATTACAACAAATTAAAAAAATTTCAAGGGATTTTAAAAGGTTATCAAAGATGTCAGAGGATTTAAAACATTTCAAAGAATTTGAAAGATCTTATGGTATTTTACAATATTCCAAGAAATTTCAAAAACTTCAACGGATTTTTAAAGGATACCGAAGGATTTCAAAGATTTCAATGAATTTCAAAGAGTTTGAAAACTTTTAAGGTAATTTACAAAATTCCGAGAAATTTCAAGGGATTTTAGAAGGGTATCAAATATATCACAGGATTTCAAACATTTCAATCAATTTCAAAGAAATTGAAAAATGTTAGGGTATTTACAAGACTTCAAACAAAATTCAAAAATTTTAAGGGAGTTTTAAACGAGTATCCAAGATATCATAGGGCTTATATGAATTTCAAAGGATTTGCAAATCTTTAGGGTATTTTATAAGATTATAAGAAATTTAAAAAATTTCAACGGATTTTAAAAGGATCTCAAAGGATTTTAGAAATTTCAATAAATTTCAAAGGGTTTGAAAACTTTTAGAGTATGTTATGAGATTCCGAGAAACTTCAAGGGATTTTGAAAGGGTATCCAAGATATAAAAGGGCTTCAATGAATTTCAAAGGATTTGAACATTTTTAGGATATTTTACAAGAGAACAACAAACTTCAAAGATTCCAAGGGATTTTAGAAGGTTGTCAAAAATATCAGAGGATTTAAAATATTTCAAAGAATTTGAAAGATTTTATGGTATTTTACAATATTCCAAGAAATTTCAAAACTTCAACGGATTTTAAAGGGATATCGAAGGATTTTTAAGATTTCAATAAATTTCAAAGGGTTTGAAAACTTTTAGGGTATTTTACAAGATTCCGTGAAATGTCAAGGGATTTTAAAAGAGTATCAGCGATATCAAAGATAGAATTTCAATGAATTTCTAGAGAACTTTAGGGAAATAACGTGGATTAAATTTTAAGGGACTTCTAGAAATCTCTACGGATTCCTTGGGACTTCAGAAAGTTTCAAAGGATTTTAAAAAGGTATCCAGGATATCAATGATATTTAGAATGTTTCAAGGCATCTAAACGGATTTCCAGAGAACTTTGGAGAACAAATGAAATGAAATGAAATTTCAAGGGACTTCTAGAGATTTCTAGGGATTCCAGAGATTTCAAGAAATTTCGCCAATTTGAAGTATTCATAGGATTTCAAAAGAAATTATAAGATTTCAAGTGTTTCAAAAAGATTGACGAATTTTCTAAGAATTTCAGAGGTTCTTAACAGATTTCAGGGGTTCTTAAAAAATTTTAACGGATTTCAAAGCTTTTAGGGTATTTTACAAGATTCAAAAAGATTTCACGCGATTTTATAAGAGATTTATACGGTATACCAAGTTTCAGATATAATTAACTCCTCGATTGAATATTTTAAAAAATGCATGACACTATCTTGCTACTATTTTGCAAAATTGATGCTACTATTTACACTATTCTGAACTACTCAAACGAGTCCGAGACTAAAACTTTGGTCTGCTATCTCTGAATTTGGACGAAATTAGATAATATCTAAAATTACATTAATCGATAGATCAAAATTATTTTGTGTAACTGGCAGAAACGAAATGGAACGAAAGTTTCTTTCAGATCCCTGAAAAATATGAATCCAATTTTAATTCTTCAAAATTAATCTCAAAGGTTTACTGAAATAAAATCGTGAATGAATTATAAAAAGAAAGTAATTTCAGTGTCAACTTTGTAATTTTTAATTTGACATTTTAAATTAGAGTTTTTCAATTTTGGAAACGTGTGAAATTACTTGTAAAATGTAGAGGTACTTTGAAAGAGAAGATAAATATGTTCACATCACTGAGAGTGCTATTTAAATTATTTAAAATCTCATATGGCGAGAGATAGCGAAATGCAATTTTTCGTTTAAAGCTCGTATAAAAGCGTTCAGTTCTCACGGTCGCGCAACGCAGACTGAAAGCTTCAAGAGCTTTTAGACAGATTCTCTCTCCCAAGCTTTGATGCATTTACAGAGTTCGCGCGTTATAAAAGACACGCGTGCGCGTTTATCAGCGACTATAATTTTATAAAGAAATTTAAAACGGTAAAAAATGTATTGTACAGGTCTCATAGACCGGTCCCTATATCCCCTATTGTACCTTATATTCAGCTGTGGTCTCTAAAGTTGACAATTTTCAAGATTTGGTCCCTATAGTACCTTATTTTCAGTCAGCAACCTGAATTTTTTAAATTTTTGATGAAATCGAGGCGTACAATCCTTGCACTCTTTCGCTGTCATAAATATCTTGGAATTTCTTCTTTAATAGCTCTTAGGACACATAATTGTCTCTCAAATCTAACAAAAATCAGACTGGACAATTTCAAGTTGAAAGCTTTTAGGCTTGATAATTTAAATACTTTAAAATGATATCACTTCAAATTGGGTCTTAATATTTTGGTAATTTGAAGCTTTGAGTAGTCAAAACTTAATAATAATTTGAAATTGAGAGCGTTTAAAATTAAAAGCGTTTGAAATTCAATGCGTTTAAAATTAAACAATTTTGAATGGAGAACGTTATGATATTAAATAATTTTGATGTAAATATTCGACCTTAATAAGCAAGTTCAAATTGAAGACATTCAAAATTTAGCAATTTCAATTTACGACATGAAATTGAAATTCCTGATAAAAAGGACACAAAATTAGTGTAGGTATCAAAATAAATGCAAAAGTCATGTGTAAAGTCACCAGAATGAATATTAGGATCGTTGGAAAAAACCAAATTATGGAAATCGAAATTGGAATTATATGAAAAAGTAGTGTATTAGGACCCTGGAAAAGTATAATTAATTTGGTGCCGATCAAAGAACGCCTTCAATTTGCGCGTTAGCAAAATGTACATTGAAAAATTCTTATTTTCATAATTCTTCTTTCTTTTTCAATTTCTAAATCATACCTCCGTTCGTAAAAAAGGGTACCCTTTAAATCCTATTTTTTATCCCATATGGACTGTAAAGCCTGATGATAGGAAATAATATTTAACTGACTTTTAGACTAAGGATTATGTAAAATGAAAATTTATCTTCAGAAATGAATCTCGGAAGCTCAGAAAATAAATATTAAATCAAATACTTTTAAATCTTCAGAAAAATGATATATTCCAGTTTTAACAGACACAAAAAATCTTCAAAGATATTTCGCATTGTATTTACAATTTACAAATGAACGAATGATACAAAAATATATTTCACTTTATGATTAGTTAATCATATAACCATTTATATCGACGCGTGATGTGAGGTAGATTGATTCAAATTGATTAAGATTAAGATTCATTGTGGTCCCTTCTGATTAAGGTTTACATTTTTAAATTACATATAATTTAAATTTCACTTACTTCCGGATAAGCTATCGATTGTTACGATAATGATCACATCAATAGAGGCTTCCGATTTGTAAGGAAATTTTCTATACAAAAATTTTCTTACGAGTATTATAAAGTTACGTGTTCTCGACCTTATGTCGAGCCTTTTTTCTCCCGTTATTTTTTATTCTTGGAGTTTGATTCAAATTCGATTTTATCCCATCTGTTTTTGTAGATCGTCCGACGATGTGCGTGCCATGTATTTCCAATGTATTTTTCTCATTCGTGTTCGAATTCTGAGATGTAGTTGGCAATGCTGTGCGCGAAATTGGACTTAAAGAAGCTCGACCACGATGTGGAATTGTAGCTGATATTGTCCTAAGAATAATTTAATAATTTTTTATTTAATGTGTATATTAGGGTGCCCATTTGAATTGAATATTTTTTTCCAACAGCCTTACCCCCAAATTTATACATTAAAAAAAAATAATTAACCCCTCTTTTTTCATATAATTATTTTTGAATTTTCGCAAGATGTTAAAAATTATGTAATGTATGAAATTTTTTATTATTATTATAAATAAAAAATTTTAACTTTAAAATAAAAAATGAAAAATAGGAGGTAATTCTTTTCTATAAGAAAAATCTGATAGGGTCCAAGTTTTTGAAATGTTTAAAATATCCGACATCCTTAGCTCTTACCTTTCTTATCTTAATCGCTTTTTATGGACACTATTTCACTTTTTTGTGACGAAAATAACATTTTTTCACTTCTTCTACAAAACTATGAACTTAAGAAACCACATTATTGAAGAAAAAGTTATTAGTTTTGTACGGCCGAAATTTCTTGTGCTTACCTTTTTATCTCACACCCATTTTGTGCAGAGTGTTTCACTTTTTTTACGAAAAAGGATTTTTTTCCATTTTTCTCTTAAAATATGAACTTTAGAACCTAAATTATTCGAGAAAATGATTTTAATTTTTTGCGGCCGACATTTTTTGTTGTTGCCTTTTTTATCTTAAATCCTATGAACTAGAAATTATTTTAGAAAAAAAAAATTAAAAATAGTAAAAAGAGGGTAAAATATAAAATAGTAAAAGGAAAAATGTCGGCTGCAAAAAAAGAAATATTCTTTCCCCAATATTTTAGTTTCTCATGTTCATAGTTTTGAAGAAACAGTAAAAACAACCTTTTTACGAAAAAGTGAAAGCTTCTATAAAAAGGGTTTAGGATAAAAGATGGTAAGAGCAAAAAATGTCGGACGTAAAAAACTGATACCTTTTTCTCCAATAATGTAGTTTCAAAAGTTAGCAGTCAAAATTGTAATTCTGTTGGAAAATTCCCTGTTCCATGTCAGAATTATAATTCTTTTCGAAAATTCCCTCTACCGAATCAGAATCATAATTCTTTTGAAAAATTCCATGTTCTATGTCAGAATTACAGTTCTTTTCGAAAATTCCCTGCTCCAAAAAAAATCATAATTTCCTTTTGAAAATTTCCCGTCCGAAGTCAAAATTGTAATTCTTTTGAAAAATTCACTGTTCTAAGTCAGAATTATAATTCTTCTCGAAAATTTCCTCTTTCAAGTGAGAATTATGATTCTTTTGGAAAACTCCTTCTTCCAAGTCTGAATTATGATTTATTTTCGAAAATGTTGTGATCCAATTCAGAATTACACATAATTACTTCGGAAAATTTTATGTCGAAGTTCCAACTCAAAATTGTCATTTTCCACGAAATTTCACTGTTCCAAGTCAAAATTATACTTCACTATACTCCCTTTTTAGATCCAGGTATAACTCAGAATCATAATTCTTTTGGAAAATTCCCTGTTCCAAATCAGAATCATAATTCTTTTCGAAAATTCCCCATTCCAAGTCAAAATTGTAATTCTTTTGGGCGATTCACTGTTCCAAATCAGAATTATAATTCTTCTCGAAAATTTTCTCTTCCAAATCGGAATTATAATTCTTTTGAAAAATTCCATGTTTCATGTCAGATTTATAGTTCTTTTCGAAAATTCCCTGTTCTAAATTAGAATCATAATTCTTTTCGAAAATTCCCCGTTCCAAGTCAAAACTGTAATTCTTTTGGAAAATTCACTGTTGCCGATCAGAATTATACTTCATAATACTTCTTTTTTGAATCCAGGTATAACACAAAATTATCAATCTTTTGGAAAACTCCTCAACCAAAGTTGCGAATAGCATCATTTACATTATTGCCAATATCAACAATAAATTCCTTTTCAATGTTCGATGTTCGTTTCGAGATTGAAAAAACTGAGAGTGATGAAATATCAAAACACTTTTAATATTCATTTTAGTACAATCGAATGAAAAATCCCGGTCACTGAATCAAATTTCCCGTCATTCCCCGATTTCCGGGTCAGGTAGACGACCTGGTTAGTACTCTTAGAGGAAAATTAAAAAAAAAAAACGATTTTTTTTCTTTAAATGCTTTGAACATGTCCTGAAACACTTTTTTGAAGAGAAATACGATATGAAAGGCATTTTCTCATGTGAGTAAAAATTTGAAGGGAAAGAAGACCTTGACGTTTTTAAAAGCTTAAGCAGCTTTGGTGGCTTTGGTATTCCAAATCTGCCATTTTTAAACATTCTAAAACTTTGAGTGCATAAGATTTTATCTTTAAAAAAATTATTACCTCCTGTTTCTTCTTTTTTATGTTTTACACATTACATAACTTTAAACGTTTTGCAAAAATTCAAAAATAATTATATTTGAAAAAAAAGAAAAAAATAGGGGTTAATTATGCTCTTAAAAGGTATAAATTTGGGGGTAAGACTTTTAATATAAAAATATTTGGTTTTCGAATGGGCACTGTGGTGTATATTGTTATTTAGAGAAATTTTGCAGTTTTTTGACAAAAAGGGGATATTTCCAGGTTTCAATTTACCTCTGTTTACTACTAGGCAGTCTGGAAGTATCAATTGGAGCCAATCTCACGTTTTTTGGCCAAATTGTGGGACAGACAGGCGGTTGCCAGGCTGAATGTACTTGAGGCATTCGCATCAGACTCGTTTTTTTCGCAGAAACTATTCTTTCTCCAGAATTAATATGTTTCCTCATTCCTGAAAAACATAAATTAATGTTGTCAACGCGCCCAGTTTCACATTGCTAAACTCTCATTAAATTAAAAATCAAATTCACAGCAACTCACCTCTAGGATGGTCCAAAAAAAGGCTTTTTTGAAAAGTGAAAACACTTTTCGATTTTTTCAGAATATAAATAAAATTATGACTTTGACCCCTAAATCTAGAAGAACTTGATTGGATGCTTTTAAGTGCTGCCTCAAAAATTATTAAGTTAAAAACGGCGAAAAAGTCGAAAAGTGATCTTCACTTTTAAATTAATTTTATTATTTGTAGCAACAAATGAAACAATTATTATTGAGACCATCATAGTTATGGTTCGATTTCTTACAGCATAATATTGCCAGCAGAACCTTCTCCTCGGTTCCTGATGTACTAAAAATTTTTAAAAAATTTTCTTAACTATGTATATATTTAAGTTTAATGCATGTTCAACGAGTTTTCTGCAAGTTTCATGTCAATCAATTAAACCGTTCTCTTATTGTCACCATTATAGATTTTTTAAAAATGCTTTTCTTAGCGACAAAAGCTCTTTATCTTAAAAACGAAGTGAGATAAAAAAAGTTAGGAGATGAAAAAATAAGAACAAAAAAAGTTTGATTCAAATAATCTGAGGATAGTTTTTTCTTCTTGAAAATTCTTATTGTTTACTTGTATCTATAATTAAAAAAAAAGGGTTCAGCGAAACGTATAATAATTTGTGATTTTATAAATTTCTCTAATCATATAATTAATCATTAACTGATTAGATAATCCCTAATTATATGATTGGAGATTTTTAAAAAATTATAAATTATTACACATCTCGCTGAAAACCTTTTTTCAATCATAGACACAAATAAACAATAAAATTTTTCAAGAAGAAAAAAATATCCTCAGATTATTTAAATCAAAATTTATCTGTATTTTTGCAGACATTTTTCCAAGGAACAACTTTGCTCTTTTGACATGTTTTATATCTCACTTCGTTTTCAATAAAGACCCGAGAATTCGATTTTTTGAAATTAAAATTGGATTTTTATTCAAAAAAGCCCGGACAAAGAATTCGTTTTTTATCGGAAAATAATTGTAAGACATCCTAGATACAACATCGACAAAAAATTTTTGGTGTTCGCACCTTTGGGTTCAAGTCATTTCAACCGAACCGTGAGGTACTTTTATTGCAATCTGTATACACATATCGTAATTAAGTAAATTATCTCAAATACAAAAATCGTATAACTGGTTTTCAACCATTTTTCTTGTGTATTGTCATAGTTGAGATATAAAACTGAAAACAGTTTTTACTCACAATTTTTTATATTTGATAAGCTTGTTTGAAGGAAAACTGTTCTTGGCGCTCGGAAAAGCATTATTTCGAATTTATAATTTATTATTTTATTATTAATTTACACGTTTTTTTGCAACCTGCAAGGAGCGAAAAAGGTCAATTTTTTAGAAAAAATATCAAAAAATGGCAATTTTCTGGGCTGATTATCTTTGTTTAGTAACTTCAGAAACTGAGGAAAATGGTTTGCTAGCAATATTATGCTAAAAAAACATGCCGAATGTAAATCTCTAACAATGACAGAACAGCAATAATTTTCAATTGCCTATAGATGTCAAAAAGTTGAATTTAATTAATATAGGTGACATTATTTATAACTGTAGTCTTCCTATAAATTGTCCCTGATGAGGAAGTCTAAATTGGCTTTGAACCGTCTCCAGCAGTATAAAAAAAGACGGGAAAAAAAAGAATAAGAGGCTGGTTTGGTTGACTCTTTCTTTTTCTTCCTCTTATTTCATTTTGTTGTACGTTTGTCTCGAATGAACCGTAAGGTAGGTAGTTTCGAAGTCAATTTTTGATTTGTGGATTTTGTGTTCTATTTCAGTACATAAAATTTTCCATAAGAAAGTAGATTTCATTTCGATCTTCAAGAAATTTTAAGAGGGAGAAACTGAGCAAAGATTTGTTCCAATCTGCAGGATTGCCTATGAATACTATCAAGATTTCTTTTAATTGAGGTATTAATCATTAACTCAATTTACAAAAAGATATCTATTTTCATTTAAATATAGTATACAAATTTGAAACAGTTAACAATTTTCAGAAATGTGTTATTGTTTTGGATTATTAACTTTTTCTATTCTAAAAAATTGAATAATATGAATAGATTGGTGCTAAATCAACCTCTCAAATAAAAAATTTGATCCAATTTTTTTCTTAGAACTCTAATAGATGTCCTAAATGACGTCCCCAATAATTTTTTATTCATTTATTGCTACGAATAAAATAATTCATTTAAAAAGGAAGATCATTTTTTGACTTTGTTGCACCTTTTAACTTAAACAATTTTGAGGCAGCACTAAAAATCATCCGATCGAGTTCTTCTAGGGGTCAAACTACATTATTTGATTAATATTTTGAAAAAATCGAAAAGCGTTTTCACTTTTCAAAAAAAGTCTTTTTTTGGACCACCTTACTCACCTATAACTACGAAATTCTTGAAAATTAAAAAAACCAAGAATCCACCGATCAAATTTGGACAATGCACTCTTGAATGTCTCCATTCAAATTAGAAGAAGGAAAATAAAAAAAAAAGAGGGAAGAAAAAGAGGGAAGAAAAAGAGGGCAACCTCCAAATCATTTTCCTTCTTTTTTTTTCTTTTTTAATCACAATCAAAAAACATTTACAAAAATCTATCAACATCCTGGTGTTTAGTCAAGACCCTTTGAGGGTAATAAAAACAAATTTTTCAACAAGTCAAAACCCATGAGAAAACCAGAACGTTCTCTCCATGAGATCTGACTGAAAACTGGTTTTCTTATGGGTTTTGACTTGTTGAAAAATTTGTTTTTATTGCCTTCAAAGGGTGTTGACTAAACACCGAAATGTTGATAGATTTTTGTAAAAGTTTTTTGATTGTTATTAAAAAAAAATAAAAGATCAAATCCATTTAAAATCAGACAGGTTTCTACACTTTATGTCGCACAATCTCTCAGCGACGAAATATGTTATTTTTAAGAGGAAATTAGGTTACACCACGGTAATAGTACGAAAGCAAAAAGACAATGCGCGCGCGAATGAAAAATGAACCTCGAATTTTCGGACATAGTTTGGAGGAGAACGTACGCTGAATTGTAAAAAGTCGCCTCGTTTTGAGTGGAATATCTGCGAGAGAAATGAGAGAAAAATGTTTGATTATTGGTTTGTTGACGGTGAAATTTGAATCATGAATAACCAACCAAAGAAAGACCTCTCGCAGATATTCCACTCAGAACGAAGCGAACCTTTACAATTTAGCGTACGTTCTCCCCCTCAATTACGCCCAGAAAAATGACGACCAAATTTCTGACACACAGTTTGGTCTCCTTACTATTACTCCATGGGTGACAAGTGTTTTTCCGATTTGACAAAAAAAAATTCCATGAAGTTATGAGTATTTGAAATTTGATGTCTATTTTTCAAACAAAAAAATTTTCTTTGAAATTCTGTAGTTTTTGATTTAATTCAGATATTATCATTTTCTTTTCGGATCCTGGTGAGTTTTACCGTCCTCTTTTAAAATCCGTCGGCTAAACCATTTTTGTGGCTGGGAGAATATTTTTTTTATAAAATCGAATTTTCGCATTTTTCTCGGAATGAACAAAAGATACAAAAAAATTGAGATAAAAGTTTGCATATCTAGAAAAGTTATACAAAAAATGCCTCTTTTCTTCTTTTTTCCTCTTTTGTGATATCTTGCAACGTTTACGAGAAAAATTTGATAAGGACATTATATTTAGCCCACATGAAGCTGATAGGATGCCTTCCTTATATAAGCAGAAACTTAAAAAAATATTATGAAAAATAAATAAGGTGGAGTTTTCCAAAAAATCTTCTTTTAATGTTTTTAAAATTCGAAGAAAAAAATACAGAAGATATTGTGCAAAACTTCAGCTTCTTTATTTTTTGTGCAATATTTAAAAAAAATTTCTGCTAATATAAGGAAGGCATCCCATCAGCTTGAAAATATAATTTTCGATTTTTTTTTTCGTAAACGATACAAGATATCACAAAAGAGCAAGAGGCATTTTTTGTAAAACTTTTTTAGATGTGCAAACTTTGATCTCAAATCTCTTTCTATCATTCGTTATTTCCAAGAAAAATGCGAAAATTTGATTTTATGAGAGAAAAAAATTCTCTTGGCAACAAAAATGGTTTAGCTTGCATAAAACTCACAGAATATTTTCCTTGCAGAAGGCCAAATTCAACGAAATTGGCAAAAAATATAAGTGTGGGTTGTTTGTAAAATTCGACGTTTTATATTTTCAACAAAATCGTTGCCACTTGGCTAATTTTGAACATTTTTCAAATTTCCCGACGGATTTCAAAATAGGACCGTAAAACTCACTAGAATTCAAAAATGAAATTGGAATATCTGAATTAGATCAAAACCTATACAATTTAAAAGAATTTTTTCAAATAGACATCAAAATTCAAACATAAACGTAACTTCCTTGAATTTTTTTTCCGAATTGGAAAAATAAGTGTCACCTAATTTCCACTAAGAAACAATATATTTCATCACTAAGAGATTCTGCGACTTCAAGTGTGGAACCCGTCCGATTTAAATTAAATTAAAAATTTTAGAATTTTTTATTTTTGGTAAATTCGCTCTGTTGAACGTCGATATTTTACTAGTTAAGTGTTATTTTACGAGTTTAGGTATATATAATCACAGTAAATAATGTAAATTAAAAGGTAACAAAAAAACCAAATATTGTTATCATAGATTAGACCTTCCTTTACACTTATCTTACATGATGAGTAACTATTTAATTTTTAATTGCAAAAGCAGATGTTTGAAACACTTTATTATTTTATAAATGTGAACATAATTTAAAGAGTTTATGAATTCTGATATTATATTTAAATTTAAACAAGATGGTTGTGAAAAAGGCCATCAGCGCGGCAGTTTCGTATTTTTCCCGCTGAGTCAAATTGGGAACTATAATCATAATAATCGTGGCATGCCCCTGTCAAAAATAAAAAAAGGAAGAGGAAAAAAGAAGGAAGGGGATTTCGAGGTTGCCTTCTTTTTCTTTCCTCTTCTTTTTTCTTATTTTAGTTTTTTTAATTTGAATGGAGACACGTAAGAGTGTGTTGTCCAGACTTGATCGTTGGATTCTTGTTGTTTTTTTTAATTTCCAAGGATTTCGTAATTGAATTTGAATGCTGAATGCTAAAGAAGAATCTAAATTTTGATTGATTCTAAATTCGATTTCCTAAATTTTAACTCACCTCTGTTCCAAGAGGTATTCGTTTGTTGACCTAAGATTTGAATAGGGGCAGTTTTTAAAGTACAAAAGCTCTCCCTCGTGGATCGAATAAATGGAACTGGACTGACCACAACCTTCTCATTGAAAACAGTCCCTAGTTTGTTTCTACCTAATTGGCATGTATCAATTTCATCTTCCTCGAAATGATGATTCATATCAGCTACGTCTCCTTGATGTCTCCCAGAAGTGTCTCTCTTCCTAAAATCAAGCAATTAAACAATGATTTAAAGACCCCTGATTTAGGTCATTTAAATTGTTAATTAATTTATTTATTATTCAGCCTACCAAGAATATTTCTCGTTCTCTCTCGTTTCGCTTTCCATTTTGCTCCTCGAGGAAATTTTCTTACTGTCCGAATTGCATCCTCGAAAATCATCATCTTTATGAATTTGTCTATGTGAGCTAGCAGTACTACGAAAACTATTAGTAGGGGCCGGAGTTATTGTCAGAAATTCTTCTAAATCACGACTTAAAGAATTCTCCTCTTGGGTCTCTTCTCGAAAAATTAAAGTGGAATTCACATATTCCATCAGTTCATCAACAACATCCTCTCTTGCTCTTTTATTACTCTCAGGGGTAGAGCTATCTGAATCCTGCAAATTTTTTATATATTTTTCTGTCTATTTTTAATTAAACCTCAGGGTTGCTACAAGATCTGGAAGACCTGGAAGAGTCATGGAATTGTGAATAAGTTCTGGAAGACCTGGAAAAGTCATGGAATTTTGTATGAGTGACTGGAATTTTTTTAGTCGCACCTATTTCAAGTTATTAACAATGATTTTAATACTTGACGAAAAATTTTTAAGTTCCGAAATTATACGAAATGACTTTTTTACTAATAAAAATAATGTGATCGACTAGTTGATCACTCTTAAAATTTCGTATACAAGCCTTCGTGAAATCTTTGATATCTTTTGAAATCTTTGACATATTTGTGAAATATTAACAATTTTTCTGAAATATTTGCGAAATCATTGAAATCTTTGCAAAATCTATTGAAATATTTGAAATCTTTTGAACTTTTTGTAAAAGCTTTGAAATCTTAACAATCTTAAAAATCGTTGAAATCATCTGAAATATCTTGAAATATTTTTAAATCTTTGAAATATTTGTGGAATCTTCGAAGCCTAAGTGAAATCATTAAAATAATCTTTATGAAATCTTTTGAGAAATCTTCGAAATCTTTTGAAATTTTTCAAATTTTTTCAACTCAGACTTCGCAGCCCAAAATGCTCTCAAAAAAAGGGAAATAGGATGATTTTTCACGAAAATAGGGGAATAAATTCTTTTAAAAGAAAATGAATGTATAGGTACCATATTGAATTCTACAAGAAACGCTTAAGATTTCAAGTCGAAATATATTGCATTTTCAACAAAATAGTGCAATTTTCAAGCAAAAAAAAAAAAATAATTTTCTACAAAAGAGATGCATTTTCAACTAAGAACGATAATTTTCCAACCAAATAATTGAATTCTCAGAAAATAAAAAAAATGATTTTGGACCAAACAGTTGCACTTTTAAACAAATAGTTGAATATTCAAGCCAAAAAGACGAATTTTTTAGAAGACAGTTGAATTTTCAATCAAGAAAGATGAATTTCCAAACAAAAACTTTTCTACCAAAAAAGATAAATTTTCAACAAAGAGGGACGAATTTTCTATCAAAAAGACAAATTTTCAACTAAATAGTTGAATTTTCAACTGAAATGATGAATCTTCAACAAGAAAGTGCATTTTTAACAAAAAAGTTTAACTTTCAACCAAATAGTTGAATTTTCTATTAGAAAAGATTAATTCTCAACAAAGAACATAAAAGGTGATATTTCAACCACAAAAAGATTTTAATTTTGAATAAAAAACAGTCGAATTTAACCAAAAAAGATTGGATCTAAACGAAATGAGTAATAGTTGATATTTCAACTAGAAAATATTTTACTTTTAAATCAAATTCAGTTGGAAAAACCCCAAAAAGACGAATTTTCAACAAAACAGTTAAATCCCCAACCAAAAAAGATTAATTTTTAACCTAACAGTTACACTTTTAACGAAAAAAGATAAAATTTCTACCAAAAGAGATGAATTTTCAACTAAGAATTTTTCAACCGAAAAAGTTAATTCTCTAACAAGGAATAGAATTTTCAACCCAAAAAGACGAATTTTCAACAAACCAGTTGAATTATTGAGCTAAAAATACGAATTTTCTATAAAACAGTTGAATTTTCAATCTGAAAATATGAATATTCAACCAAAAAGTTAATTTTCAACCTAATAGTTAAATTTTATACTTAAGAACGATTAATTTTCAACCAAAAATGGAATAGTTAATTTTGCAGTCCAAAAAATTGATTTGTAACAAAAAAAAACGGAGTTTTCGACAAAATAGTTGAATTTCAACTAAAGAAATGGATCCCCAACTAAAAAATGAATTTTCAATCAAGCAGTTCAACTTTCAACCATGTAGTTAAATTTTCCATCAAGAATATTCATTTTCTACCAAAAAGACGAATTAACAACAAAAGACATAAATTTTCAAACAAATAGTTGAATTTTCATCTAAAAACCATCAATTTTCAACCAAAATAAATTAGTTAAATTTTCAGTAAAAAGAATTAATTTCAAACCAAAAAAAGTAACAATTTTTATCAGAATACATAGTAGAATCTTAAGCAAGTAAGATGATTTTTTTAACAAATTAGTTCAACTTTCAACCAAGTTGTTGAATTTTCAACGAAAAAAGATATATTTTCAATACAAAATTTAAAAGTTAAATTTTCAACTAAACACGATCAATTTTCAACCAAAAAAAAAGATCGATTTTTTTACAAAATAGTCAAATCTTGAACCAATAAAATGATTTTTTAACAGGGTAATTCAACTTTTAACCAAGTTGAAGAATTTTCAACTAGAAACGATCAATTTTCAGCCAAGAATGGGTTAGTTATATCTTCAGTTAAGAATAATTCATTTTCAAGTGAAAAAAAAGATTTTCATAAAAATTGTTAACTCCAACGAAATAGTAGAATTTTCAACCAAAAGAGACGAATTCTGAACCAAAAATATAAAAGTAGACTTTTTAATAAAAATTGATGAACGTTTAACGAAAAATAGTTGGATTTTCTTATAGGGGTCTACTAACTTAGTTCGCACTTAAACGAAAAAACGAGAAAAAGGGGAAATAGGGGAAGTTTCTTGAAAACGGGAGGAAAAAAGGAATTCATTAAGAACGAGAAAATAGAAGAATAGAGGAAAGAGTGTGAAGTCTATAAATCTTTTTAGATCTTTGAAAGCCTCGTGAAATCTTTGAAATCTTTGTGAAAGCTTCTGAAATCTTGAAAAAAATTGGAATCTTTGAAATATTTTCATAAACTTTGAAATCCTTCTAAATTCTTTCAAATTTTTGAAATTTTTTGAAATATTTTGAAATCTTTTGGATCTTTCTGAAAACTTTGAAATCTTTAATATCTTGAAATCTGGTGTACACTCAAAAATCGTTACGCAAGAACACTTCGATATGATTATAGTAGTTCCAGACTTTTAAGAAATTGTATATTAATATTAATGAGAATTGTTTCGAATTCAATAATGGATAAAAAGCCCTTTACATTTGCATTAAGTAATAATTATATAAGAAATCGTTAATAAATAATTCTGCGATGGGTAGAATGTTTTGAAATTGAATTTAATTGACTGGATTTTTTTGGAGAAGTGGACCTGGAAAACCTGAAAGTCATGGTATTTTGAAACCAGACTTCTGTAGCAACCCTGGACCTAGAAATTAAAGAATAAGGTCATCGCTTACATCTAGTAGAGAATTATCTGTCATTAGCTCATCGCTTTCTTGAGTATGAAAGAACTGTGGTTTCCTCTTTAAACTGGAATTAGGTTCACTTGCTAACTCAGCTGGTTTTATTCCAGGATTTTTTCCTACTAATCTCAAATGAGGCAGTTGATTTTGCCACTGTAAGCATTCGTCGAAAACTGGACCGAGTGGAAGCTGATCGTTTTCATTAAATAAAGTTCTTTCCACTGTTTCCCACTGTTGAATTACTTTCCTCGTAGCCAATTCTTCCATATCCTCAGGCCATGAGACAGTTGTCCCACTTTGACGATCCCAGCTTTCGGATTCATTGCGAATTGTAAAGGACTGATTTCTTCGAAAAACTGGAGACAAAATTCTGCGATTGTCCCCACTCCCTTCGGCTACAGTCATTCGTGCCAAATGCTGTGGTAATTTGACCTTCTCCTTCGGAGGACTAAAAGAATATTTAAAAAGTAATTTTTTGAAGTATAAAATTATCAGTTCCTAAGCTTCGGATTGTACGAAATTTTTTACATTATCGACTTTTTCAAGAAAAATCTTTCAAAATTGTACCATTTTAATTTATAACACGTATTGATTGAACATTTTAAAGTCGAAAACGTCCGAAATCGAGTAATTTCAAATTATATTATTAAAAAGTGACCAAATTCATATTTCAATCAGACTGTTTCAAAGTATAATTTCCAAATGAAAGCTTTAATATAATCTTAAATGACGCCTTGTTTTGATTTTCTGACTGGTTTTTTAATTCTAATAGAATTAAAACTTAAAAAATTATACCATTTCAATTTGAATGTCTTAATAGTTAAACGGTTTTAAATTGAGAATATTATAAATTCCACAACTTCTTATTGATATTTTACAAATAAGACTATTAAAAATTAATTGCGTTTGACATTGAGCTATGTGCGATTGTGTGATTCCTCCGAAAGTCTAAAATTTTATTTCAAATTGCAAGTCTTAATAGTTGAAAATTTTTGTCCAAAACATTTTAAATCAAATAACTTTCAATTATCAAGGAATGAGTCATTTCTATTGTAAAGTCTGAAATTCTCAATGATTGAGTAATTTTATATTTGAAGTATTCAAAATTGAATAATTTAACATTTTAAGTCTGTGCAATTACATAACCTGGAATTGAAGGTGTTTAGAACTGAATAATTTTCAACTCAAATTGTTTAAAATTAAATCATTTTTAATTAAAATCTTGAAAGCGTTCAAAACTGAATAATTTTAGTGTAACATCAAAATATATTCTGCTTTCGAAATTGTATTGGTATAAATTTAGATTCAGTTTGATGAAAGAAAAGATGTAATAGTTGAAAGGTTTTAAATTTAAAAAATGAACAGTTTAGAATAAAAGCATTCATCTTGTACAACAGAATAACAAAAACGTGAAATTTGGGCTTTAGTGTTTAATAAGAATTCAAATAGAAAAGATTCGAGTTTGGAACATAATGAAGTTATAATTAAATGGAACAGAAAGTAAAAATTTTTCGACTTTCAAAGAAGTTGAAAATTGAAAAAACCTTCAAATTCACAAAAATGATTAATTCATGCAACTGAAGTTCAAAATGCATATGAACTATAAACTTTTCTCACTTAAAAATGATGCAAGTCGATGAGTTCAAAATTTATGAAACAAATGTTTTAGACGTGGATCAATCCTTTCATTGAAAAAAAATTAAGATATAGGCGTACGTAAAATTGGAAGCGAAATTTATTTTTGAATAACTTAGAGTGTGTACAAATTCCTGGGATTTAAAAACACTTCAAAATTAAATTGATTGTATTTGGAGGAAATTTATTTATCTATTTTTTTTGAATTAGTGAAGTAGGAATTAGTTTTCAAAAATTTTCTTTATCTTTACAAATATTTTTGATCAGAGTTCGATTAGTTTCATTTTATAAGATGATTCTCCTTCAATAAAATTTTTCTCTTCCTCTAGAAGTCTCTAATTTTTCTGGAATGGAATTGTCAGCGTGAGGTTTATACTTTTTTTTAAATTAAATTGCCTTTGAAAAAACCTGCGAAAGTCCGGGAATTAAGAAATCAAAACTCTGTAGCAACTCTGGTATAAGGAGTTGAATTAAGAAGTTTTATACAAAATTTCATCAAATGATAACAAAATAGAAAAATAACACTATAAATAAGGTTTAGAATTTAGATAATGAAATCTTTTATAAATTCAAAATACCTCCATAGAATGCAAAATAATCAATATAATATGGAATTTCTTTAAAATACTATTTTGATCAATTTTTGCATGCTTTATAACTTCAAAAACAAAATTGAATGTTTAACAATTAATTTCATTTGTGCAAATATAAATTGCAAATCCATAGACTTTCACGCTAAAAGAAGAAAATTCCAGTTACAAATGGTTTATTATTTTATTTATTTTTTTCCCACTGGACCGGAAAACCGGGAAATGACCGGGAATTTTTAGAGATCGGGAAAAACCGGGAAATGAAAGAGAATTTCTTTTCTGACCGGGAATTTTACAAATTTTTAAAATAAAAGTCTATCCAATCACTTAAAATGTCACAAATTTCATATCAAATGATAGAATGCAATTTAAAATAAGTTCGATTTCAACTTTTTTTAAAATGTCAAGTTCAGTTGTCAATTTTTTCAATTATGAAATCATTCAATTCAAAATGCGTAATTCGAAAATCTTATACTATAAAAATTTTCTATTTTAGGCCTTCATTCTTGAGCGTACATTTTCAATTGAAAGAATTTTAACATACGGTTTTGAAGACTTAAGCAATCAAAAATTAAAAGCGTTTGAAATTGAAAATTTTCAATAAAAAAGGTTTCAAGTTAATCAACTGTAAATATAAATTAATTAATGATTTTTGAAATTTAAATGTAGTTCGAGTATTAAAAATTGAACAATAATTGATTTTACAAGACGATTTCGAATCTGTCCCAAATTAAACAATTTACACATTTTAACTTTAAAAATTGAACTGTTTCAATTCGAAAGTCTTAGAAGTGAAATAAATGGAAAACTTGAATTGAAAACCGAATTAAAGTTTATAAACTATTTTAATTTAAAATAATAGATTCATAATTAAACGCTTTTACATATTTGATTTTAAATCCTATTCAAATATCGTTTCAGTCTAAAATATTCCATTTTTAACCCATTCAATCTGAAATTTTTTCAGTTAAAAAAAGGAACAATTTTTTAATATTTAGCAATATTTGACTGTTCATTTGAAATGAGCATTTATAAATCAAATATTCTACACAATTCGAAACTCATTTGTTTGAAATAGAGAGCCTTGAATCGTTAAAATTTCAGAGTGCTAAATTTAAACTTTGAACATTATAATTGTATCAATTGAACATTATTAATTTGGAACGACTTAAAATTAAAATAATTTAACTCATTTAAAAAGTGTTCAGTTAAAAAAAAATTAAGCGTTCAATTTTTAATGTTTCTAAATTCAAATTGCTTAAAATGATATTATTTTGAATATTTACAAATCTATTGATTCATTCTCCAATTTATAGCATTGAAAATAATAGCGTGGATTTATATTTTTCAATCGGAAATCTTTGAACTGTTCAATGAGCGTGTCTACCCGACGGATGATTTTAAGCTCCCGATTTTCTCCCGGTCAATTTTTCATTTTTCCCGATCAATTATTCATTTAAATATTTACAAACTGAAGAAAGCGCAATGTTTATTTTCAAGGCAACCTATACTTCCCAAAAGCAGTCAAAAATAATATTTTTTGTAAAAAAGAAAATAACGAAAATACAGTACCGTCACTTAATATGTGGACATCCATTTTTTAGTATTTAAAATTTGTTAATTTTGGATTGTTAATTTCATAAATTCTGAGTTAAAATTTTTTCTCTTGAATGGGTTGAAGGATATCTAGATTCTAAATAAAATGATGGCAAGATGAAGTCATTTCGAAAAATTTTTAAGAATATATTGAAAAATTAGTTGAAATAGTAATGTTTTAATAAATTTCAAATAACACCTAACATAATAAACATTTTTCGATGTTTGTGTGCTAATTTGAAACGTATATTTCTGTAAAATCGCAGTAACTTGTCAAAATAATTGTCAAGTAATCTTCTTTCATGGTGCAAGCAATTCAAGTTGGAACAACAAACATAGACAAATTAAAATTTTCTTTTCTGATCAGAAACACTTTTTTTTAAATGTATGAAATAAGTAATCATGAATTTTCTATAGAAATTCTTTAAAATATACATTCATTTGATTTTTCTTATTATTTTCCTACAAATCAGATGACTTCAAGTTTTCATAACTTTTTTATCTCAACTTCAACTTCTTGCACAGTGAAAGAAAAAGAACAATTAAGTATGTTGATACGTCGCTGTGATTCTTCAGGAAATTACCTTCAAGATGAGCACAAGAACATTGCAAATTTTTATAATTTCATATTTTATTTTAAATTTAGGAAAACATTAAACATTACAATTTGCACTAATTTTGCAACAGCTTCTTGAGAAATTGACAAAATAACTTCACCCTTAGTTAATAGTTATTCATTTTACGAATTGAACAGTTTCCTAAATAATATTCAATGAAAACGTGACGAATAGAATTGTAAAGAATCTTTTAAGGTTTCATATCTAAAATTCTTTACAATTATCAATCGGTCTTTTTTGTCTATTTTATGAGCCAATTTAAAGATTCATCAATTTCAAGCTTGACTGTATGCCTAGAACAATTTGAACGGTCATTTTCCGATTTCCCGGTCAGGTAGACATATAAGTTAAAAAATTTAAAACTTTTCAGTTTAGGGGCATTAAATTTAAAATAGTTCAACTGAAAAGAGTTAAAAGCTTATATTTTCTACCTGTAAATTATTGAACGGTTGAATTAAAAACATTACTGAATTAAACATTTTTAAGCCTCAAATTTAGAAGTTTAAAATGCAAAAGAATTCCAGTTTGAGATGTTTAATTTGCAGTTTAGTTTTGATAATTTCAAATGAAAAATTTTTTAGCTTCAAGAGTTTGAATTTTTTAATTTCAATGACCGTGACAAATTTTTGCGAACCTGGAAAAAAGCGGGAAATTGTCGAGAATTTTTGTCCTCGATTATAAAGGCCACCTTGGAATGGCGTTTGATCTTATAATTTTCTTCGTTAAAAAAAATATTACAAATTGGAGTTCTTTATCTACAACTTCTGCTCATTATTCCTAAAAAAAGAAATGTTTCGAAATTAACAAAATTCATGCCACTATTTTGCTACTATTTTTTTTAAATTGATGCCACTATTGACAATATGTTTAATTTTTGAAGCGAGTCCGAGCCCTGTAATTATGAAATTCAATTATTTAAATTTATAGTAGGTAATAGAAAGAAACACTACAAATTCACTTTCGGAGCAACAAGCAAGATTCATATATATCACTCCAGTGTTATGATTTAACAATTATGTTAATCCCGCCGCAAGACCATTGGATTTAACCCTCTAAATTCTAATTAATATTTAATATCAGAAATATTACTCACATGCTTCTCTTTGTCAGCTTACGCATTTCATTCTTTTTCCTCGAGTCCCACTTGCTTTAATTTAAAAAATCGATACAAAAATGTAAAAAAAACCGCGCGTTCTCTCAGGTTGACGGTTTGGCCAGGTGTTCATCGTAGCCATGTAGATAATCGATTTGTTTTATCAGAACCGACCTTCAGCATACGGTGGATCAGCATAGCTGTTCAGGATTTTTGAGGTTATATTTTCAACTATAAACAAACTTCCTACTTGTCACTCACTTGCCATTCATTTTTTCATTTATTATTTTAATTCACCGAACCGAAACCTTGCTCTTTCCTGCCGAAACGAAGCAGGTACGGGTGAGTGTCAAAATGGTTGGACAGCTTTCAACAAATTCGAGCGTGCGCGCGGTATTCTATCAACATTCACAAGGCCATCTCCAATCCAAGTTGATCAGCTGATTTCGCTTGTTATCGTCCGTACCTTTCGTTCACGAGTTTCAGAAATTCGTTGAGCAGCTTTTTAAGCACGACGAAACACGCAAACCGGATTTGATTACGTGGGACTCTACACGAGTTGCATGTTTAATTTTGTAGTGAGATCTTGATTTCAGCGAGAACCTCTTTCTTTGCCGCTTGTTGGGTTTGTTGATTTGGTATAATGGCAGCAGAGGAGAACTTTGAGCAAGTGAGTACAAGCCTGCTTTTCTCAGTTTAATCGATCGTTCCTGTAGTTTTTCGGTAACTAGAAGCTCTTATCGTTTCTTGAATCTTTACAAACATCCTTGCATTGGTATAATAGAACGCCGCAAGGGATCGAAACTCGAGCTGATCCAAGCTTGAGGTTATGTTTTAGCGTCATAACCTCTAATCAGCAATAATTTTTTTAGTTATTGCTGATTGAGCGATTATTGTTGGGCTAAATTAGTTTCCAGAGTGGTTTTATGGCGAGATTTTAATTGCTGAATTAATTAGTTAGATTGGCAAAGCGGGGAATGGACGAAAATTGTATTTTTTCTGGGTTTCGTGGAGTGGTAGCTGGTAGCAGTGGTAGATTAATATCTTCGGTGCGGTACACTTAAAAAAGGCTCAAATTGTTAAGAAGTCATGAAACTTGGCGTATGTGTTGTTTTGGATATGAAAAAGGTTTTATGATAGACTACAAACAAATTTTTAAAAAGTTTTAAAACGGGCATTTTTGTTGAGAATCTGGTATTTTTCCAAATAATGAACATAATTCCGTGGGTTGATTTAGAACCAATATATTCAGATTATTCAATTTTTTAAAAGAGAAAAAGGTAATAATCGAAAACAATAACACATTTCTAAAAATTGCTAACTTATTCAAATTTGTATACAATGTTTAAATGAAAATAAATATCTTTTCGTAAATTGAGTTAATCATTAATACCTCAGTTAAAATAAACCTTAATTGTATTTATAGGCAACCCTGCCGATTGAAACAAATCTTTGCTTAATGTCTCTTTCAACATTTCTTAAATATCGAAGTGAAATCTACTTTCTTATGAAAAATTTTTTGTGTACTAAAAAAGAACACACAAAAAATTTACAAACAAAAAATAGACTTCGAGACTACCCGCTTTTCTGGCTCATTAGAGACACATGTACAATAAAAGTACAACAAAAAAGAAAAAAGAGGGAGAGAAATATAGAGTCAACTAAAACCAACCTCACACTCTTTCTTTTCTCCGTCTTTTTTGCATTACTGGGGACCAACATGTTTCGAAGCCAATTTCGACTTGCTCATCAGGGGCAATTTATGAGAATACTACAGTTATAAATCGTGAAACATATATTAATTAAATTCAAATATTACAAAAAAAAAAATTTATTACCAACTGTTATTTGGTCAATTTTTCTATTTTCTTATTGAAATCAAAAATCTTTAAGATTAAATGAAATTCCCTTTCTTATGAAAATTGTTTTGTTCTAAAATAGACAACACCAGAAAGTTCTGTGTATCTGCACATGGCAACATTTTTAACCAAATTGAAGATGGATTTCTTAAATTTATTGGTATTCTCATTAAAGGTTTCTTCGTCTTGCACTTTATCAATAAATCCCTCTGTAATCCATCTAATCTAAGTTTTTACTAACTGAATAAATTCTTTAATACTTTTCACTGGTCTTCCAATAACATCCATCATAAAATCACGTTGCCCTGAATGTTTATCAATTTCACTGAAAACAATAATACCAAAAACAGGAAAAACTTGATACATAAAATAATTTTTTTTCAACTTTCTGCGTAGCAAATCCAATAATTGTAATCCAGAGTCTTGTAAACAAATCACCAGAACACTAATGGTACTCACATTTCAATTATTTATTAAAAATGTACAATTTTCTTAATTTTCTTTTTCTTTTTGAACATAGTGACAGTAATCCACTTTTTAAATATAAATTTTAATTTGTGAGAAAAAGATTCTTCACTGTGAAATTTGTTATTGATATCATTATAACCATATTTCTTAATCTCTTTTTTTAATGTAACTTAAATTTTCAAACTCTAAAAGTTTAAACTGAGATTATTATTTGCCAACTAGTTGCATATAAAGTCGATGTTGGCAATATTGCGCCTTATTATTCATATTCTTACTGTCGTTTTGTAATTAAGTTCAATAAGTTTTTCAAATTTTGTTTTAGTAAGAAATTATAAATTTAATAATTCAATATTGCCAACTTCGACTCTGTATGCAACTAGTTAGCAAATGATAATCTCAGTTTGACTCATAACACTGTAAAAAAAGTGGTTGAAAATTGCAAGCAGATTCGTCAACGTAATATTACCACATGAACTACTTTACAATAAAATTTGTAAAAAAAGCAAGAATGAAATGAAATTTACCACGTTAAAGCTATAGTTTGTACACTTTTCTGGTAGAATTACCATGTTAAACACTGGTATTTTTATGTCATTTTTTACCATGATTAATGTGGTAATCTTTATTTTTTATTTTAAAAAGAACTATTAGAAAGTAAACAATTTTTAATTGAAATGTACAAAGTTAAATAATTAAAAAATGGAATATTCCAAATTGATCCACTGCAAAGTTGAATATTCTAAATTGAACAATTTAAAGTCAAACATTTTCAAATTTTATTCTTAAATCTTATCAATACAAAATTTATAAATGTTTATTTGACCGTTGTCAAACTAAACCATTTAGCATTTAAGTAAATATTTTTTCGCTGAATCAATAAAAATTGAATACTTTTGAAATGTAAAATATTTTAAGCTTTCAAACTTGAACTATTTTTTATTTGAAATGAAGAGCATTGAAGAGTGTAGTTTCAAATTTACATCCAAAGTATTAATTATAGTAAGAACGACATGACAAATCTTGAAAAGACACTTATCCCCTACTTTTCCCCTATTTTTTTGAAAATCCCCCATAATCCCTGTATTTGAGAATCTTTGCCATTTTTTCCACTTGACCTCCCTTTTTTTGAAGCAGCGATTAATTTTTCAAATAGAAACCTGTAATATTCAAAAATGCGCATTTTTCTCCTTTCAATTCTCAGTTATGAGTAGAATAAAGTTTTGATTTCTAAATCAATAAATATTATCAACAATAAATAATTCAAATTGTTTTCAATCATTTGATTAACAAAAATATTAGACTGTTGACTTGTATAGAATACGTAATCTGTAAATTCGTTATAGATAATCTGCATTACAATATTCTAATTCATAAAACTACTAAAGCGATTTAAAATAATTTATTAAATTAAAAATAATTGAATAAATTTATAATATTTAATTTAGAATAATGCGAGATTACTTGTATTGATGACATGATTTTCATTAATGGCATAAGTATTACGAACAGAATATTTTCTTCTGTGCGAAAATGAACAAAGTCTGATATATTTATTGGTTAAATTATAGCTATTACATATAATCACTAGAACTTGGTTCTGATAAGATTAGGCGAGAAAAATTAATGCCTTTCGTCAAAAGACTCGAATTTAGAAATTATTTACACTAAACAACAATAAAAATACTAATAATAATTGTTTATTGGTGATTTATCTGTTGAAAAATGATTCAATACAGTTATATAATGCTTTCTATCATAAAGGATGAAATGTAAAATGTTATTAAAAAAAAAAAATCTACACAAAAATGCCTAACATGGGTACATGTTTATAAATTTGTTTATAATAGTCGTAATTATTTTCAGATATATTTTATCACTTCAGCAATCAATATTAAATTTACTTATGGTAATATGAAGTATAAAAACAAATTTTTCAGTAAGAAAAAGCCTGAAATAGGTATTTTATTCATTAAATTTGTTATTACCAATTAAAATATTTAATTAATAAAATGAAAAATTACTTTTTAAACGATGCTATTAAGGTTTAGTGGGAAATAAAAAATCTGTCTCTGAGTAAACTTGCCAAATTGAATATTTGCTGGTAAAATTGTTAATAACAATAATTATTGTCAATTATAAAGAGTTTTTAGACACCAACTATCATTTTTAAATATAAGTCTCTGCAATTCCAGTTGAAAAAAATTTTCCCACAGAAAACGATACAGTTGACTGTTTATATGCCAAGTGTTCATACAAATTAACTTCAACATTAAATGAACTGTTTATGTTCTCCAAGTATATCTACATTAAATATGATACATAGCGAGTTTACTTATTCATTTTCTTTCGAGAAATAAAATCAAGTCTGCAAAATTGTTCTTCTTGCCACACTTTGCGTTAATTAAATAATTATATAGCAAAAATTGAAAGGAGGCTTCAACAATTTTCTTATAAATTTAATACTGATCATATCTAAAAAGGAACAATTTTCAAGGTATCAAGGGCTACTTCGAACGGCCTGATGTGGCCCATCCAATTTTATGCGGGGTTATTGAATATGGAATCTCAATTTTGAAGAATATTATTTGCGAAAATTCAATTTTGAAACTTACATATTATAATTCCTAATACAAAAATTATTTTTTATTACCATAAAACTAGTCCTGGGCTAGTCTTGTACCTGATTTGCTATATCAAAAATCTTTAGCTTTTTTTCATAGGTATGTACCTATGCAAATATTCAAATAGGTTTTATGTTTTTATCAATTAATACACCTGAAAATTCGAAAATTATTCTTGGCAAACATCGAAGCATGTACTCACATCACTCTCATAAAAATAGTTTTTAGTATGTAGTTTCAATATTTTAGTTTTCTTTATTAAGAAATTAGAAATTCAAATATATTCATATATTCCAAAAAATTACCGCAAACTTTAGGTGATTTTGACGCAAACTGGTGGGATATCTGGGCGCATTTTCTCGAAGTAGAGAAAACTGAATTATGCAACATTTCGCTAATAGTTTCACTAATGAATTTTTCATAAGATGTTTCAGTACAATATCAGACTTTACAGACATTCTCCTATTCCCTTTTTTTCCTCTTTTTCAAAAGTTACCCCTTTTTTCGTAAAATTTTCCCTATTTTCAAGATATTTCCTCTATTTTTTTCATACTTACATACTTTCTTAACGCTTACTTCAAAAACTACTTCTTTGAAAAAATGTATGTACCCTAGGGTGCCCAGCCAAATTTCGATTTTTTTATTTTCTAAAACCTTGAGGCGGAAAATTTTTTCTCGTGATGAGAAAGTCATTCTGTATTTTTTCAGTTTTTGAAAAAATATTTAAGGGTTGCTAAAGTTGTTTTTATGTCCGATATGTGACTTCTATGAGTTAATAATGTTAACGATTTTACAGTTTTGAATTTTTTAGCAAAACTAAATGTATTCTTCGCGAAGATATGAAAGTTTTTCAAAGTTTTTGATGTTGGAAAATTTTTTTGAGGGGGTATTTAACATCCATAGAGCATCAACTTTGTAATAGACTTCAGTTTTATGGGTCAAATTTAGCCTTACTTTCTTTTAAATGTGAAACTCATGGCCAATATTTATCACTTAAGTAACAATAATTTCATGCCGTAAGCCATGATTCAAATAATTAGTTTAGTTTCAAATTAAAATTGCTTATAAATCAATAAAATCTCTCAAATCTAGAAGTTAGTAAGGGATTAAATTTTTGGCCATAAATAATGCATATAAATCAATTCAAATACCTACAAGAACCGTTTCTAATCGTTTTTCAATAAAAAAATGTCAATTTACTGTATAAGTTGGTTCAGTTATTTGGTTAGGTATTTAAATATATCTATATGCATTGTTTATCATCAAAAATTTAATTTTTTCAATTCAATCCCTTACTATTTTCCATATTTAAGCGATTTTATTGATTTTAAAAAAATTGTTCATATACTAAAAAGTTAGCTGAATTGGGGCTGAATTTTCAGCTGTTGAAAATCGAAGGAAATATAAGAAATTGAAGATGAAATTTTCAACAGTTAAATCGTTATATATGCCCGACATCGAGTAAAAGTGATTTTTGAAATAAAATATGATAACCAAGAGTTTAGAGGAAAATTATAATTTTATATTTGCAACAAATTTTCTTAATTCAATGAATTTTTCAATATGCTGTCTTTCGGTAGAGATATTGGGATTAAACTTTTTTGGCTCTTGCCCAACATCAAATGCAAGTAATTCGTGCAATAAAATACGAGAACCAAGTTTCAACAGGAAAGTTAGCATTTTTTGAAATTTTAACAAATTTTCTTAATTTAATAAATTATTATAAAGTGATAGTCTTTCGGTACGGATATTGTGGTAAAACTTTTTTTTTGCTGTTGCCCGACATGAAATACAAGTAATTTGTGAAATAAAATCCAAAAATTGAGTGTTTAGGGGTAAATTAGAATTTTTTTAATTTAAAAAAGTTTTTGAAATTTAATAAATTGAAACCAATAGCGGTCCTCCAGTCGGTTTGTGAAATAAAGTCTGACAACCAAGCGTTTAGAAGCAAATTATAATTAAAAGTTAAAAAATTTGTACATTAGAGTGCGTGGGTGGATGAAACCTAGTTGCAAACTTTAGTTACATGTACTATAGATTCAACTTTATTTCTAGCCGAGGCTTCAGTTAAAAGCAAATAAATACTGAATAAAGATATTCACATAAGAATTAAAACTTCTGAAAGCGAATGATGCAGTCATAAAAGTTGGCTATCATCACTGAAATAATATTTTTATATCTTTATATTATGTCCTATATAATAAAACATGATCGCGAACCAGTCTGGTATACATACCTCTAATATTTACGTAACTTATAATGGAAGTTATATAAATGTACCATAAGTAAATGCTTAATAGCTAACGCTTTGCTTAATTATAAAACAAAAATATAATTTTGAAGAACCTAATTAGCTATAATTCAATTTTGAAACTTACATATTTATTCTTTATGTAAGAATTACTAATTATTATAATAAAATTAGTTCTAGGCTAGTCGTGTACCCAATTTACTAGTTTCGCCTTCAGCAAGTTAAAAAAATGAACTTATCGTTCATAAATTTTGCGAACTTCAATTAGATTTTTTAAACATAATAATTCTGTAGTTTTATACAGAGTTACAGAGTATTTATTGGACTTTTGAATTTCAGAGACTCAAAAACCTTGTTTTAATACAAATTATTCAACTCTCTTGACCTATCGACGTCTATGTATGGTGAACAACTTTTTGTCCATGCTGATTTCGCAAAAGTAAGTTCGAAAATAGCGCGCATTGAAATATTTAATTTTCTAATCCGTCATAACCCTCATTTGGTCGTTTATTTCAAGAAATAATTAAGAGAATACAATTGTTTATAGTGGAATATTGATTTCGAAATTAATTTGGCTGTTCATGCAGACCAACGGAACGATAGTGTTTGTATTTCCCGAGTTAGAATGATTTTTATGGACACAAAAAAATTAGTTTTTTCACCAACCTATAAAATCGAAATTTTCTATAACATTCCCTGTTGGTCCTAGGAAGTTGTAAACAATGTAAATCCGAGAAAGGAAAGCCGGAACTACGTTAATTTAAACAAATACTTTTTGAATGAAAAAAAATCCAATTTTCAAAGCTTTCTTGATTTGTAGGTTACACAGGAAATATTAGGATTTTAATTCCATTCAGAAATTCAAAATTTCCTAAAAGATTCTCTATTCGTCCTGCAAACTCTTATCTTTTCCAGAAAGGGGAGTTGGAACGACGTTCATCTAAAGAAACATTTTTTGAATAAAAAAAAATGTAACTTTCAGAGTCATAGTGATGTATAGGCCAATCTAGAAAAATTCGGGTTTCAACTGCACCTGGAAATTCAAAATTTTCTAAAAGATTCTCTATTAGTCTTGCGAATTTGGATATCTTCTAAAAAAGGGAGTCGGAACTACGTTCATCTAAAGAAGCATTTTTTGAATGATATAGGTACCTATTACGGGTAATAATTTTTACTCTCTTTAATATTTTTATAATTTCAATTTAAACTTATAGTATTGCATGAGTAAATCTAAAACGATTTTCTGTTTGGGACCTTGTAACTAAAGTTGTTTAGCTTCAAAGGCTTGAAAATAAAATATTTCATTATTGTATTTTCAATAAATAAATCATATTTTTTGAAATTCGGGTATTTTCTAGTGTCGGAAATTTCACAATTTCGGATATTTTATAATTCGGAAATTTTCTATCGGCAAATTTATATTTCGGGAATTTTTAAATTCGGTAATATTATAAACTGTCGGAAATTTTCCAATTCGAAATTTTTATATTTTTAATTTTATAATTTCGGGAATTCTCTATTACGAATATTTTCTTTTTCGGAAATTTTATTTTTCGCGATTTTTCAGTCCTCCCATTTCAAACTCAACTTGAAAAAAATTTAAAACTCAAAAGTTTCAAATTAAAATTGTTCAATTTATTGGAACGCTTGTAATTATAAATAATACAATTTCATTTCCATTGAATTTTAAATGAACCAATTTTCAAAATTATTATTTGTAATTGTTCAATTTTGAACCATTTGAGATTGTCCTAATTTTAAAAGCTTTGAATTAGCAATGACACAATTTAAACTCCTTTCAAACGCTTTTATTGAGAAATTATACAAGTTCAGTTCCTTTTCTTTCCATTCGAAATATGGTCCCTTTTTTTTAAATTTTACCTTATCTAAAATTGTTTAATTTGGAACGTGTTCAATTCGAAGTTGTTCAACATATATTTTTTTCATTTCAAACTTTTTTAATTCGAAATTATTAATTATTAATCCTTGTTTCAAAATTTTTTTAAACTCTTCTTATCAAAAAATTTGTTTAATAATGGATTTTTAAATTGTTCATATTTTTAGTGTTACGAAATAAAATTCCAGGGATGTAAACGCGCGCGCGTGCATTTACTGAAGGTATTTAATGGAAAAAAACGTAAGCGTTCTTTTCAGGCAAAAAAAAGGAAAAAGAACCCTTAGTACGAAAAAGGTCTAATTTATAGTTGATACACATTTTAGAAGGTCAAATGTTTATTTTTTCAAAAAATGCTTATGATTAATGAAAACTTTATGAAAAACCCTATCAAACCTGTAGAGGAAAGTAAATTTTAATTGGCATCAACAGAGTTTTAAAATCACCAAAATAGATGGTAGTTAAGAAATGAAGGACTTCTGATTTTTAATTTTACAGTATTAAAAATTTCATAAATTGATGAATGAAATTTTTAAAATTTTAATTTTAAATAATTTAAAGTCAGAAGTGTTTTGATGCTTTGAAAGCTTTGGTTTTTATTTAAGTATTCAATATTTAAAGTGAGAATTTTTTTAGGTTTGAAAGATTAAATTTTTCAATTTGAATGACCTGGAAAATTGTTTGCTAATCGGGAAATGATCAGAAATTGGTTTTATTTTCAGAAGCAACTGTGAAATATTTTCGATTTGAAGAGTCGCCGGGCAAAAGGGCGTAAGTGCCAGAATGCGAATTTTACAGGAGACGCAAAAAACTGTCAACTTAAACGCATTTAATCTGTTTTTTGAAAACAAAAATTTCTTTCGAGCTATTATTTAGCTCTACCGAACCATACAAAGGAACATCCTAAGTGACGCAACCATCTTCGCGAAATATTTTTTCAAAGGAACAGCATGTCTCAAAAAAACGCCGATTTTGACTGAGAAAGATTTGCATAACTTTCTTATTTTTTAATTTAAAAAAAGTACTTTCAAGCTATTACTTACCTCTATTGAATCGCGACAGGAACACTTTAAAAAAGCAATCATCTGCAAGAAAACACTTATCGAAGAACGGCACGTCCAAAAAGACGCCGATTTTGATTCAGAAAGAGTTGCATAACTTTCTTATTTTTAATTAAAAAAAAAAAATTAATTTCGAGCTATTACTTAGCTCAATTGAATTGCAAAAGGAACCTCTTGAAATATGCATCCACTTCCAAGGAATACCCTTGTCAAAGGTACGGCGCGTCCCAAAAAACGAAAATATTGCCACACAAAGAGTTGCATAACTTTTTTATTTTGAATTTAAAATAAAAACAAGAAATTACTTTCGAGCTATTTGTAACATATACTGAATCGAGAAAAGAACAGCCGAAAACAAGTAATTATTTTTTAAATTCACAAACATGGGTTTTGACCCTCTTCAAAATCGAAGTTCGTGCTCCTCACAATAATATTGCGTCATTAGTGATTCCATCCTGTGGGAGAAATATGTGGAGAATTGGCAGCGCCTAACATATTGGGTTCCTGAGCAGACGATCCTGCTCCTCCTGATCCAAAAGAAGGATCCCATTCTTCGAAGTACGGTATGTTCTGAGCTACTTCTGGGAGCAGCTGCACATTGTTCCAATCAGACTCGCGAACTAAAATTCCGAAGTGATTTTTATCAAATATTGGTCTAAGTTCACGATCTTTTATTGCTCCAACGATGAAACCGTCTATGACTGCGTGATTTCCATTCTGTACAAGATACTCGAAGTTCATCTTTCCAGTAATTTTTTTACTTAGTGCGTAAAAATAAACACCCTTACTAAAACATGTTGCTGTTTTGAGCTGCTGCAACTGAAGAAATAGTTGCTGTCGATTCGATTCTGTAAGAAAAAAATATAAAAGAATGAATTTTAATATTTGACGTGTATGCCGTTCGTAATGCACCGTAGTGTCTGACGTAGTTACGTATCAAAGAAATTTTATTCCTTTTTTCCTGGATTCTTTCAAAGTCTAAACCTGAACAACAAATTCGTAAAAATTCAAAGTAAAATCATTTATAAAAGAAATATAAAAAAAACAATTTTGTTTCATATTTTTTTTGTATTATTTTATTTAATAAATGAGACATGATTAACACATTCATATTTTTGCGTTAGTTGCCTCTCGATGCTTTTCAAGAGCTACCATCTGTTACTCCATAGGGTTTTAGTCGCTTACTTTGTGATGGTCTAGGAAGTTTCTCACGATGCGACAGGTGTTTAATAAAACCTCTTGTTGAGCTGCTGCCAGTACTTTACTGACTCCTAGATATTCGAGATTTTCAGTGCAACTTGCGTGCACATTGCCTGGAGCCGAAATCACGATAGGATGAACAGATGCATGTTAAACATTCCTCCATATTGTTTTCTTCATGCATTAGCTCGCTATACTTATGGATCGTGGCTCTATCGGTTGACTGCAAGTTCCGATTAAATGGACAAGCAATCTCGATGATATAGACTCTTCCACCTTTTTTCTCACGCATCACGATGTCGGTTCTATTGGCTTGGATATAATGATCTGTCTGGATAATAACATCCCAGTATAAGATATAGTCTTCGTTTTATAAAACGGGCAGTGGAATGTATCTATAGAAAGGCATCCATCCTGTTAAGAGTTCTAGGTTTAGGGCAAGTTGTTGATGTATAATGACCGCTACATCATTATGTCTGTGCGTGTTCTCTTTCTGAGCCATTACGCGACAACCATCAATAGTGTGCTCGATGGATTCGTTGGTATCTCCACACAATCGGCGCCTAACAACCCTGTCCTGAATCTCCATTTCTGGAAACAAGACGCCCTTTTTCAGTCAGATAGTGGATGTCTCTCTGCCCACTTCTTGTTGATCTAACGTTTTGGGATTCTCGCCGTGGATAGCTCTTTGTCTCCATTGCATTTCAACTTCCTCTATGGTTTCTGCTCTGATATTCAAGGCTTCCTCTGAGGACAAGTTCAAGGGCGTGTAATTGAGATGGAACACCATCTGTGAAGCAGATCTCGATTACACGCCCT
>JAUMHM010000031.1:57029308-57044977 GCA_032362435.1 Melikaiella ostensackeni
ATCGATGCCAAAGAATCGATTCTCAAGCGCTAGGAATCGATTCCTCCAAGGAATCGGACTCGACTCCGGGATCCCTAATCTTTGCCTAATGGGCGAACCGGCACTGTCTATAATAATAATGTACGTGGCTTCCTAATGCTGTCCTTCTATCCGTTGAACATGAAGTTGCTGAATTCCTGAATTCTTTTGTTTTAATATTTGTTCATTACTGAGTATTGAAGTCAGGCTGGGTCGACTCCCATGAGCGCGTATGACAACTTATATTGACAGTAGCGCATCTACAAGGAAGTCGCGAACTAAAAAAATGAACGAAATAATGCAAAATTTTACAAATTTAACACGAAAAATGTGACATTTAACATTGTTCGGGATAAATTTGTACAATTCTGCATTAATTCTTCAATTCATGAAGAAATGCAGAGCGCATGAACTTGACGATGACATGCAGCTACATTTGCGACGTAACCCCACGAGGCATCAAAATGGTGGGTGCGAAAATATTTGAACAAAATATTACCCCCACTTGCCGAGGGGTTGATCGTTCGAATTTGAAGTGTACATACACCAGATATTAGGATTTCAAAGATTTCTAAAGATTTCGATGAATTTCAAAGGATTTCAAGGGATCTTAGACCGATTTAAGAGATTACAAAGAATATTATGGGATTGCAAAAGATTTTCAGAGATTTTAGATAATTTCTAAAGACTGTAAAGAATTTAAAAAGATTTCAAAGAATTCCACAGAATATCTATGAATTGCGATTTAAGAATATTTTAATAAATTTTGCGAGGGATTCAAAGCGTTTTCAATGGGTTTAAAAATATATCAGGTGTCACAAAACTTTTAAAGGATTCAATGGATTCCGAAGAATTTTTGGAATTGCAAGGTATTCTGAAAGATTTTAGGGATTTCCAAAATATTTCAAGAGATTTTATCGCACTTCCAAAAGAACGTATGGATTTCATCTAATTTTAGAAGACTTCAAGGAATTTAGAGAAATTTTAACGATTTCGTATAAGTTTTCAATCGGTTTGAAAATATTTCACGGGATATTACAGAACATGTAAAAGTTTTATGTGGTTTCAAAAGATTTCAAGAGATTTTTAGAAACCCCAAAGTATTTGAAATGATTTTAAGAAATGTAGAAGTATTTCATAATATTTCAAGGGATTTCAAGTTATTTCTAAAGATTTCGAGGGGTTTCACAGGATTTCGGGTAATTTATAAACATTTCAAGGAACTTGCAGGGCTGCCACAGCCTAATTTACATGAAAAAAGTAAAAAAAGTGAAAAAGTAACTAATCTATAAAGTGAATCCCAGGTGAATTTTAAAGAATTCAGGATGAATTCCTGAAGATTCAGAATGAATTTAAAACAATTCAAAAGAAATTAAAAAGTGTCCAAAAAATTCCATTGAATTCAGTAAAATTGAAGTGAACTCCAAAGAATTTATAAGAATTTAAGAGAATTCAAGATACTTGATAAAGTTCATAAGAATTTGAGTGAATTGAACAAAATTGTAAAAATCAAAAAATTTACAAAAAATTAAGTAAAATGGGAGTGGACCGAATTCAGGGCAAATTCCAGAATTTAAGTGAATTGAAAAAAAAATTTAATAAACAAAAACGAATTAATTAAATAAAATAAATTTAGAATTTAGAGGAATTTAAAGGAAATGAGAAGAATACGATGAAATTCATAAGAATTGAAGGTAAATTAAAAAAAAATCAACTCAAATGAAAACAATTCAAGAAACCATTGAATTTAGTGGAATTGAGTGAACAAATAACATTTTTCGTTTCTGGAAAGTCGCTTTTTTCTCATTTCATTAATAATATTTTTATTTATAAGTAACAGAAGGCGAAGACTGTGAATCTATTTATAAGAATTTCTAAAAACGATGATAATTATGTTGTTGAATGGCAATCCATTGTGTCAGGATATTATTCTTCAGATGAAAAAAAATGACTCTGCAGAAAAGAAACATTTTCTTTTTTTAAAACAGTGATGTAAGTGTATTTGTCTATAACAATTGTTTATCACAATGATAATTGTTGTTGAAAGACAATCTATTGGGACGAGATATTATTTTTTAGATGAAAAGAAATGATTCCGCTGTAAAGAATTTTTTTTTGAATATCTGTGCATAAAACTAATTCTACGACATTCAAATAACAACCGTTTGAAAGTTTACATCCTGGCGTTGAATCCGCTTATGTTCAAGTTATTTTATTAGACGATTTAAAAAATATGTAGCTTCATAGTCCAGGGTTTTTCCAGCAAAATCATCGTTTCGAAATCTTGCGTTCAACTCATCGCCAAATCTAGTAAATTGTTCCTACAAAATTTTTTAATTCATAAAATCAAGAGCACATCATACCTGAAAAATAAATATTTGACTACACTTTGCCGAAGTTTGAGTGGATCGGAGAAATTTGTTTTTTAAGGCGGGGTCACTTAATAAATGATGCACCATATGCACTCCTTTTTGGATTTTGAAAATCTAACCATTATCCTTTAATTACGATAATATTTATTAAGAGTTATTCGCTTTTTATTAGTAACCAGGAAAGAATTTGTCTAAATTATTTCATTCAACTACCGCAAAAGTTTAGCAAATAAAAAATGTATTATTTGATTTTTTAAATAAAAAATGGAGCGATGAGATGAATGCGCAAGATTTCACAAATTATGATTATGACGCGAGATTTCCTAAACTTTTAAACGGTAATTGAGGTACAAGCTTATGCGTCTCTGAAATGATTCATTCAATTTAAAACATATTTTTCTGAATTTCTGAATATTCATCAGTCAATACTGTAATTTTTGAAATACATTTTCAATTTTCACAGCGAGGATATATTTTTAAGTACATCAGATTTTTAAGCTATTTGACTGTGTATATTATTTTATTAATTTTACCAGAGTAAAAAACCCGGAATTTGTTACTCAATGAACTAAATATCTTCTCTCTATTCTCTTTGATTCAAATGTTTAACTTTTGAACTTTTTAGGAAAACTACAGTTATAAATAATGAAACCTATATTACTTAAATTCACATATTACCTGAAAATAAAAATAAGGAATTTAATATCAAATGTTGTTTGATCAATTTTTATATTTTCTTATTAATATCTTTGAGATCAGAATGAAATCTACTTTCTTTTTAAAATTCGTTTGTACTAAAATAGAAAACACCAGAAAGTTTTGTGTATCTATACATGGCAAACTTTCTTAACCAAATTCAAGATAGATTTCTTAAATTCATTGGTAGTGTCATTAAAAGTTTTATTGTTTCTTTTATTGCTAAAGTCAAAACATACTTTCTTGTTAATCTCAAATATCTTTTTTGGAAAAACCCATGAATCTTGCACTTTATCAAGAAATATTTCTGTGATGCATCCAATCTCAGTTTCTTACTAATTGAATAAAATTCTTCAATATTTTTCACTGATCCTCCAAAGACATCCATCACATTCCCCCAATTTTTATCAATTCCACTGAAATCCATAATATCAAAAACAGAAAAATCAGAATAGATAATTAACTTCCGGCGTAAAAAATCCAAAAATTGTAATCCAATGTTTTGCAACAATTCACCACAACACTAATTGAACAAACATTTTGATTATGTCAGGAACACTTTTTTAATACAAATTTCAAATGATGAGAAATAGATTCTTCACAGTAAAAATTTTTTTCGATTTTAACCAGAAAGAAACTTCGGAAATACGAAGTGCAGTGTTCCAAATCTCACCGTAAACTGACATTGACCGTCAACAAGAGACCTCAGAGAAAATCTCATATTTTGGGAACCCATTTCAAACCACTTGTAGGAGAGGCAAAACAGTCTATAGTATAGCATCTTTATCTGAGTACCACTTTTTATAGGTAACAGGGGGTACCATTTCTTTTACCTCAAGGTATGCATATTCTTTCTGGCAAACTTATTTTTGGATGAATACCAGGATTACATTTTAATTATATTAACAATATATTTGAAAAAACAAATCGTAACGATGCATTTTTAACAAAAAAAAAAGAGGAAATTTGTACCAAAAGAGCTAAATTTTTAAACCAAAAAGACGAATTTTCAACACAAGAGTTTCAATTTTTAACCAAGAAAAAATTTTCCGGTCTAGAAAGAAAAAAAGTTCAACCAAATTGTTAAATTTTCAAGCCAAAGAGATGATTTTTCTCCAAAACAGTTGAATTTTTAACTCGTAAATACGAATTTTCTACAAAAAAGTTCATTTTCAATCAAATAGTGATTTTTCAACAAAATAGTTGAATCCTGAACCAAACAGGTCAATTGCCTACCAAGAAGTTGCATTTTTGACCAAAAAAGATGAAATTTCTACCAAAATATATGAATTTTCAAACCAGAAAAACGAATTTTCTACAAAACAGTTGAATTTTTAACCTGAAAATGTGAATTTTTAACAAAAGAGTTAATTTTCTACGAAATAGTTGAATTTTCTACCAAAATAGTTGAATTCTCAACCAAAGTAAGTTAATTTTCAACCAAACAGTTCCACTTTTGAACAAAAAAGATGAAATTTCTATCAACAGAGCTAAATTTTTAAACTAAAAAGACGCATTTTCAACATAATAATTGATATTTCAACCAAGAAAGAGTTTTCTGTCAAGGAGGAGAAAAAACTCAACCATATTGTGTAATTTTGAAGCAAAAAAAACGAGTTTTCTTCAAAACAGTTGAACTTTTAACCCGAAATTATGAATTTTCAACATGGGTTATTTTACCACCAAATAGTTGAATTTTCTATCATAATAGTTTTATCCTCAACCAAAACTGGTTAGTTTTCAGCCAAACATTTGTATTTCTTGCCACAAAATTAATTTTCTACCAAAAGAGCTTTTTTGTCAAAAAGACGAATTTTCAACAAAAAAGTTGAATTTTTAACCGACAAAGATTTTTCTGTCGGAAAGGAAAAAAAAATCAACCAAATTGTTGAATTTTCAAACAAATAGTTAATTCTTCAAAAAAAAGAAATGAATTTTCAACTAAAGTGATGAAGTCTGAAGAAAATAGTTAAATCCTCAAATAAAACAGAATAATTTTCAACCAAAAAGTTGTATTTTTTGTAAAAGAAAAAGAAATTTATACCAGAAGAAAATAATGGAAGAGATGAATTTTCAAATAAAATGGACGAATTTTCAATAAAATAAATTTAAATTAAAAACAGCGGAATTAAACCAAAAGGAACAACGAATTTTTAACAAAATACTTAAATCCTCAAATAAAACAGATTAATTTTCCACCAAAAAGTTGTATTATTTACAAAAAAAAAAAGAAATTTCTACCAGAAGAGATGAATTTTTAAATCAAATGGACGAATTTTCAATAAAATAAATTTAAATTAAAAACAGCGGAATTAAACCAAAAAAAAAGAATTTTTTATAAAATCGTTGAATCCTCAATCAAAACCGATTAATTTTTGACCCAACAGTTGTATTTTTTACCAAAAAAAATATTATATTTCTATCAGAAGAGATGAATTTTCAAACCAAAAAGACGAATTTTCATCAAGAGTTAAATTTTCAACCAAGAAGGTTTCTTCTGCCAAGAAGGAAAGCAAATTTCTACCGAATTGTGCAATTTGCAAGCAAAAAAAACACGATTTTCCTAAAAAATAATTCAATTTTCAACCAAAAAGTTAATTTTCTACCAAAAGGGATGAATCCTTAACCAAAGCAGGTTGATTTTCAACTAAACAGTAGCATTTTAAACCAAAAAAGATGAAATTTTTACCTACAGAGCTAAATTTCTAAAATGGCAATGATTTTTTGAATCTCGTAAAATCACATGTTTTTCGACGAATTAAAAGCTCTAAAATGAAACCAATTAACTTTAAAAAGCTTCATTTTTCAAGGAGTTATGATCAAAAATATGTACACGTGTGATTTTTTTTGAAAAGTGAAAAATTAGATTTTTAAAAGTTTTATCTTTTTTACTTCTCTAACAATAGATGAAAGAAGAAAATACTATTGAGTATCTCATTTTTCGAAAAAGAACATGTTTACATATTTTCTGTCATAAGTCCGTAAAAAATTAGGCTTTTTTAAGTTGTTTGGTCTTATTTGAAAGCATATAACTTGTTGAAAAGCATGTGATTCTACTAGGTCTTTAAAACCATTTTCATGCATTTTTCATGAAGGCTGTTTAAAAAGAAGAAAACATAAATTTAAAACATTTTTGGTCAGTTTTGGTAGAATTGACCAATATTTTGAATTAATTTTATTTTTAATTTTATCATGCAGGATATGTCGGCAATAATATAGCTTCGATAGGCTTGCGATAGCTGAATTATTTTTTTTTTTCGGACTCAAATTTGCAAGATAAACTTGCTCGTCGCATGCAAAAACTTTTAGTCCCCGTGGAGTTTTGAAATTTAGAAAAAAATTTCTCGGCCCTCCCTAAAATCGATTAAGGGAATTGATTGACTGATGATAAAAAAAAAACACGAGTTAGGAATTTTAAACTAAATTTATTAAATGTCAACAGATTGTCACTACGTACTATGTACATCTGACGATTCCAACTGCGTATCACTGCTTGAAACTTTTCTTATTTTTAAAACTAAAATTTCTTACTAAGCGATACTAGACACAGCCTTTTTTGCTGAAAAAATTACGTCGTTTACTCCAACACCTTCATAAGAAGCACCACACAAATATAACGGAAGTTTATGTTCTGAGATATAATTTTTAATTCGGTCAACTCGTTCATAATGACCCACAGTGTATTGTGGAATGCAATCCTTCAGAATTGCGACATTAGAAGCGATAGGTGCTTGTTTTATATTCAGGATTGATTTCACTTGATCCAGTGCGACTGATAACAAATGTTCTTCTGTTGAACAAGTTCCAAAGTATTTTTCGAACCAGGCTCCTCCCATCATGATTGTCAGTACCTATTTGGGCATGAAGAAAAAAAATGATAATTAGTATTACTAGGAAGAATTCAGTCTGTCTGTCTGACCGGGAATCAGGGAAATGATCGGGAATTTGGTTCAGTGACCGGCATTTTTCGTTCGATTGTACTAAAATGAATATTAAAAGTGTTTTTATATTTTATTACACTTAGTTTAGTTACGAAACCATCAATGAAAAAAACTTTATTGTCGATAATGACGATAATATAAGAGATGCTGGTTGTCATTTTTTTATCTTTTGAAATCTTAACAGTCTTTAAAATCTTGAAATCTGGTATATAGTATACTCAAACTCGTAAATTAGTATTTATCTAAAATTGTAAATATGTATTTTTCAAATCAAAGAGAGAAAGATTTATGTTGTAAAGTAAAAATATAAAAACTGTAATTATGATTTGGAACAGGGGATATTTTCGAGAAAAAAATATAATACAGATCTGGAATAAGGAATAGGAAATTTTCGAGAAGAATTATATTCTGACTTGGAACAGTGAATTTTCCAAGAGAATTATAATTTTGACTTGGAATGGGGAATTTTCGAAAAGAATTATAATTCTCACTTGGTACAAGGAATTTTTGAAATTAATGATAATTTTGAGTTGTATCAAAGAAATTTCCGAAAGAATTGTAATTCTGAGTTATACCTGGATTAAAAAAATAAGTCTAATGAAGTATAATTCTGACTGGAATCAGTGAATTTTCAAGAAGAATGATAATGTTGAGTTGGAAGAGGAAATTTTCCGAAGCAATTATATGTCATTTTGAATTGGATCTAGGAATGAAAAAAAAATTTTAATTCAGGTCGGAAACAAGTAATTTTTCAAAAGAATTATAATTCTGGCTTGTGAGAGGAAATTTTCGAAAAGCATTATAATTTTGACTTGGAACGGCGAATTTTCGAAAAGAATTGTGGTTCTAATTTGGAACAGTAAATTTTCCAAAAGAATTGCCATTTTGACTTGGAACGGCGAATTTTTGCAAAGAATCATGATTCTGACTTGAAACAATTAATTGAATTCTCTGCAGAAAGAACGTCGGATCAACACAAGTTTTGTATCCATGGACTTCTATAGAGTTACGCTTTTTTTTTAAACTGCTTTTGTATTCCACGGCAGCGCTGCAATAGGCAAACTGTCAACAAAAATGTGAAAATTGAATTTGTAAATAAATGTCGAAATAGTCGTAGCTATTTACTTCGTATCAACCTCAACTCCTAAAATGTACATTTCTTAATCTAACTTACAATTAGAACTTTTGAACAGGGGTAGAATAAGAAAATCGAATTTATCAGAATGGCAAGTAGAAAAGAATGAAAGGGCTAGAGAGGCTTGAAAACCTATTTAATAAAAATAAAACAAAGTTCTAGAAATAAAACGTCAAAAGTTTAAAAGAAGAATAATTATTTTTAAAACTTCTCAAATTCAGTTTTTGAATTTTTTTCGACAATTTTGTAGCAATTTTCTGTTTTTATCTCTGTTAAAAATTTCTAAAGTTAGATTTGGAAAAATACATTTTTGAGTTTGAGATTGATGTGAAATAAATAACTTCGAGTATTTTGACATTTCTTTCCGAATTTTTGTTGACACTGTAGCGATTATAGCGCTTCCGCCGAATAGAAAAACAATTTAAAAAATAATATTTACTCTAGAGAACTCCATGGACACAAAACTTGTGTTGATCCAACGTTCTTTCTGCCGAGGCTTCAATTGAGATCAGGAACAAGAAATTTTCCAAAAGAATTATAAATCTGATTTGGAAGAGGAAGTTTTTTAGAAGAATTAGAATTCTGGCTTGGAACAGTAAATTTTCCAAAAGAATTAAAATTTTGACTAGGAACGAGAAATTTTCGAAAAGAATTATGATTCTGATTTGGAACAGGAAATTTTGCAAAAGAATTTAAATTATGAGGTAGGACAAAGAAATTTCAAAAAGATGTATAATTCCCAGACAGGGAAATTGAATTGCCCGGGAGAACACCGGGAATTTAAAATCATCCGTTGGGTAGGCACTCTGAAAAGTCATAAATAAAAAAATAAAACTTTCGTTGTATACCGTAGATTTCTGGGTGATAACACACGAATCAAAAATAACTCCCAAAATCGGCAATTCTTCTTTAGGCGGTATAAGAAATCCGAAGGCGTCCATAGGCAGAACTTGTCCAGGAAATTCGAGATTGACCACAGCCACAGTGACTAATGGAATCGCATCCAATTCATTTGCCAATTGTGGATGCTGATTCTCAACAAGTTTAGCAAGATTCTTCGCTGGTATACTCGAAACGACCCTCTCATAAGTTTTTGATTCTCCACCTGCCCGTAATTCCGCTCCTTCTGGTTTAAAGTGAATTTCCTTACAATCAATTCCCAGGCGAATGTGTAAATGCTTATGGTACAACTTGCTCGCTAAAGCTTGTGGCAATTGTTCTAATCCTCCATCTAAGGCCCAGATGGCCCAGTTAGACTTCTGAGCTCGTTCTGCAGAACTCATAGAGGTTTTTTCAGTTTTCTCAGGAACTGTCTCCCAAGGTTCTGGCTGTTTTGGTTTCATTTTTTCAAATAGTTTATCGTGAACCATCCCTCTGAATATAGATCCATGCACTTGTTCTGCTTGAAAAATAGATGGCATTAAAAACTTCACACTGATCTGCTTCGCATCTCCAGCGCAAATTCCACATATAATGGGACTTACGATATAATCAGCTATATGGCTGCCCACTCGCCTTTCTATAAAACTGTAGAGACTTTCGTCCTTGTTTATAATTGACGGTTGGCGAATCTCTCTCCATATTGTTGATATCAGAGGTTCGTTGAAGGGTGGACATGTTTTGAAGAGGGGTTTTAGTGAAATTGGCAGAGGTAGTAATTTGTTATTAGCGTAGATGTATTTGTTGACTGCGGCAGGATCAGTAACCGAAATAGGTCGAAGTTTTGTGCTCAGTTTCAAATCGTCGATTAAGTTTAGGGTATTTTGTCCAGCTTCTCCTTTGGGTCTTATCGTTCTAGGTCCTAGCTCGAAAACTGCGCCGGAGGGGGATTTTTTAGATGTCACCCACCCTCCCAGACGACTTGAAGCTTCTAATAAAATTACTGGACCCAGTCTCGGATTTTCGAGAGCGTAGTAAGCGGCACTCAATCCTGAAAGGCCCCCACCTAACACTGCCGTCATTTCTCCGACTGACCTGGAAAAATAATGAAAGAATGCATTTATTTATGTATCTTTTGTGGTAACTTTATTGCAGTTCAAATTACAGGGATCACAGTCCGTCCCCTTTTCCCCCCTTAAATTTCGAAAATCCCCTGAAATAACTAAAATAGAGAATGTTGACACTTTTTCCCACTTTTTTCACAAAATTTTGATTCATTTTTCAAGAATCATTAACAGAAATTTAAAACATCAGAAACAAGAGGCTTTTGAAGTGATTTACTTCAGTGACACCGATTTCAAGTATCTCCTAAACGACTTATTTGCTGATATTGTCGATTTGAAGGAACTCGACAGCTAAAAAATAGCTAACGATTCAATTTAGAAAATAAAACCGAAAAATAAATCAATTCTATCGTCGAAAATTAAAAACATCGTAATACCCTCGCAGTACCCTCAAAAATTGACTTCTTGAAGCTGGAATATTTTGAAAATATCTTTCTCTAAGAAACATTAAGGAAGTCGTAAACATTAGGTAGACATTAGTTAGCAAACTTCATATTTGAAAAAATTATTTTCTTCATAATTTTGTTATTGTTGTTAAAAATTTTGTTAAATTTCTGTTCCTTTTATACTATAATCTTTTTTTTGTCACATCAAAAAAGGTTTTGAATACGTATTTGTGTTTTTTCAAATTATTCCTTTCTAGCTTACTTGGAAAAATGCTTTGTACAATTTAGGGTTCTATACTGAAAAGAATACACTAGAATCAAAATATTTTGAAATCTTTGTGAAATTTTCGTAAAATCATTGTGAAATCCTTGAAATCTTTGTGAAATTATTGAAATCTTTCTTAAATCTTTGAAATCTTTGTGAAATTTTTTGAAATCTCTTGAAACATTCTTTAAAATCGAATGTTTTTTTTATTAATGATGGTAATTCTAGAAGAAAAACATTAACATAACAAAAAATTGTTTAAAATTGTAAATCTTCTTTTAAACCTAATGCTTTTTATTTAAAATAATCGATTTCCTGTGGAACTTTTAATATAAACTTAAATTGTTTCAATTGTTTCAAAAGTGTCAATCTTCTTCGAAATCCATATCGATATTTCCGGTGAAAACTGCTAGCTTAACCTAGAATTGTACAACATTTTTCTATCATTTTTGAAATCTAATAATTTTCTACTGAAAATATACCGATATACGATGTAAAACGTCAACATAACTTAAAATTGTTAAAAGTTGTATATTTCTTCGAAATATAAATATATATATTTTTTTTAATCAAAAATACCAATCTCCGACGAAAAACACTAGCTCAATCCAAAATTTTTCAAAAGCTTGAAAATTATATTACATGAAAACAAAAATCATTCTATTTAAATCTAATGATTTTTGTTTAAAAATACCAATTTCAGGTGAAACACACCGAGATAACCTAAAGTTGAAGAAAAATTGTAAATATTCTTTGAAATCAAATAATTTTTTATTAAAAATATCAATAACTTCCGACGAAAAACACTAACACAATCTAAAATTGTTTAAAAGCTAATTAATTTTATCACTTAAAACAAAAACCATTGGATTTAAATCTGACGATTTTTGTTTTAAATCACCAATTTCAGGTGAAACACACCAAGAAAACCTAAAGTTGAAGAAAAGTTGTAAATATTCTTTGAAATCTAATAATTTTTTATTAAAAATACCGAAAATTTCCGACGACATATACTAAAATAACATAGCATTACTGAAAATTGTTCAGAATTGTAAATCTTCTTCGAAATGTAATGATTTTTATTTTAAAATACCAATAATTTTGGTGGCTAACATAACCTAAAATTGTTGTGGATTGAGAAACTTGATGACAATTTATGTTTAAAAATGCTTGATTTCGCTGAAAACTAACACAATCTGAAATGTTAAGAAGTTTTAAGTCTTCTTCGAAACTTTGTGATTTTATATTGAAGTTCTACCTCAAAAACGATAATTTCCAGCAAAAAGCACTAACATATGACAAAATAATTTTTTTTTTCAAATTGAAAATCCTTACAAATAATGAAGTGGAAAACTCCCAAATGGAGATGCCCTTTTTAGAAGCGAAATTAATGAAGAAAAAAACTTTGAAAATATTTAGTTATGCAAAAATAAATAAAAAATAAATTACACAGTAACATTTTTCCGAATTTAAATGCTTTAACTTTACCGAGGACGTTTTCTCCTTCTTTCCCTTCTATAGATTTTTCGTAAACGTTCCCGGTGTAGTTAAAATTTTTAAATACGGAAAAATTTTGTTTAGCAATTAATTTTTTTAATCACTCTTGCATAATTGAATATTTTGGAAGTTTTTTTTATATTAATTTCGCTTCGGAAATGGTATCTCCATTTATGAGTTTTCCGCATCATTATTGACAAGGTTTTTTATTTTTTTAAAAAATTATTTAGTTATTTTGTAATTTTTCCTGTTTTTTATTTAAAATATTTTTAAACAATATGTTTTTATTTATATAATTGTGAATAACACGAGAACCAGGAGATTTTGAAATTTTTTATTTTTTTAGTTATTTCTTTTTTTAACTTTTTCAGTTTCTAATCAGTTTCTTAGGAAACTCAATTATTTATTATTGAAGTGATTATTTATCGTCGTTGTTCTAACCATATTTTACTATTGAATTTTAATTCCAGAAATTACGTTGAAATTCTAGAGTCTACCTGCGCTGAAACTTCTTATTAAAAGGGATTATTTATAGACCTAATTTTCAAAATTTCAAGTTTAAGATTACAATAAAACAACTTCAAGTAATGAAAAGCCGATCAGGTTTTCAACAACAATGATTGCGAGATTTTCGAGACATATCGTTACACCACTTTTTTGGATAAGATGAAATGGAAAACTCGGTAAGGACCATTTTGTTTTTTCCCTCTCCCAAACAGAGAAAATATTTTCCTTACGTTTTCAGTTTTTTGAAAACTAAGACTTTTTAAAGACTTTTTAAAAAAAGAATTTTTGTTATTGAATGAACGAATTGAACAAAAAAAAGTTTGCTTAAAAAAAGTGATCCAGTTTCGAGAAAATTAAAAATGAAATTAGGACTTCGAAATTGCGTAAAACTGATATTTCAACTTTAAATGATGATAGCAATTATAATTTGACATATTTTAAAGAAATGAAGAATTGGTTTGTACACTATTTAGTACTAAATGCAGGCGACAAGAGAGAAATTTAAAAGAATTATCCAGTCTCAAGAAAATTGAAATTGTAGTTCTTACTTGGAGTTTAGAAAGAGCCTCTCTGATAATTTTGGACAATAATTACTGTAATTATTATTTTGATTATATTTTTGTTGTTGTGAGCTTATTTCCGTTGAAATTAAAAATAATCAATTCATTATTTTATCCTATATCAGTTTGTATTGATAAATTGATAATGAACAAATGTGTATTTGAATTTTTCTGATTTTTCGAGCAAATAAACCCGATTTCAAAAATTTGGCGCTTGACTCCTTATCCATATTCACTAAAGCTGAGCGAAAAAAAAAGTATTTTTTTTTTCAAATTCGGAAGGGGTCCAAAATTTGTAGTTTGGTACTCGGATCTCCCACAAAAAGTTACAGATAGAAAAAATATATCTCATGTTCGCGCATACGCGATAAAGCTTGAAATAACGAATAATAGTGAATTTTTTGTTATTTTGATACAAAATCAATATTTTAATGGATGAAAAGGGTTCTAAAAATTAGTATTTACAACTAAAATTATCCTCCGACAACTATGAAGCAATAAAAACATCCAGATGCATCGTAAATTATTATTAAAGTTGAGAAAAGGAGAAAAATCACATTTTTGCTTGATTAAATGATAATTGTCTAATTGGTAACGATTTTTTCATTGATGGAAAGCGTTCTAAAGGTTGAAACTCACACCCACAATTATCCTTCGATAGCTACACATGAATAAACAAATTCTTATACATCGTAAACTGTCATTGAATTTAAATAAATTATTAAAAATGATGACTTTTAATTAGCAGATGTCATTTTTATAAATGCTTTATATTTAAAAAACAGTTGACTTTCATTCCCGAAAAGATAAATTTTCAACTTGAAAAGTTGAATTAAAACAAACAATTTTATAAGACAGATGAAATTTTAATCAAAGAAAGTTTTCTATCATAAAATATGAATTTTCAAACTTAAAAATGATTTCTTTTAGAAAACAATTGATTTCTAAACCCGGAAAGGTTAATTTTAACAAAAAAGATAATTTTCAACCAAGAAAGGTGAATGATTTTCAATCAAACAATTGCATTTACAACCAAATATTTGAACTCTCAAGCAAAAAGATTAAACTTCAACCAAAAGCAGTTGCATTTTAAACTAAATAGTGAAATTTTCAAGCCAAGAAGACAAATTTTTTGGAAGACAATTGATTTTTCAACAAAAAAGTTATTTTCAACCAATAAAAAAAGATGAATATTCAACCTAATAGTTGAGTTTTCAGAAGGAAAATAAATTCAACCAAACAGTTGCATTTGCAACCAAATAGTTGAATTTTCAACCTAAGAAGAGCTATTTTTTAGAAGAGTTAAATTTTCAACCTTAAAATTTTGAATTTTCAACAAGAAAGTTTTTTTCAATCGAGAAAGATGAATTTTTTACCAAAAATGATTACTTTTCTACCCGAAAAAGTGAATTTAACAAAAAAATAATTTTAAAGAAAATGGTTGAATTTTTAACTAAATAGTTGAGTTTTGAAACAACAAAGATGAATTTTCAAATAAATGGTGGAATTTTAGAACAAAAAGGTCAAGAAGATTAATTTTTTAGAAGGTAGTTGAATTTTCAAGCTGAAAAGTGGAATTATAAAAAAAATACTTTTATCCAAGAAAGATGAATTTTTAACCAAGAAAGATTACTTTTCTACCAGAAGAGATGAAGTTTCAACAAGTATAACTTTAAACCAAGAAAGAAGGATTTTCAACCAAGAAAGAAGAATTTCCAACCGAATAGTTGAATTTACAACAACAAAAATTATAACTTTCAACCAAAACGAGATGCATTTGTAACCAAAGATTTGAATTTTCAAGACAAGAGACGAATTTTTTAGAGGACAGTTGAAATTTTATCCTGCAAAGTTGAATTTTGAACAAAAAAATGTCTAACCAAGAAAAATGAATTTGCAACTAAAAAAATTATTTTTAGACCATAAAAAATAAATTTTCAGCCCAAAAAGACGAATTTTCAACACAAGCGAGTAATTTTCCAAGCTAAAAAATCGAATGTTTTAAAAAACAGTTGACTTTTAAACACGAAAAGTTGAATTTTCAACAATTATTTCTCATGTATAATAGTCAAGTCATGATTTTAAATAATTTATTCAAATTTAATGACAATTTATGATGTATACGGATTTTTTTATTATTGTACAGTTTTCGGAGGATAATTATAGTAAGTTGTAAATACTAATTTTAAAAATCCTTTTCATCTGTTAAAAAAATTTATTTCATATCAAAATAACAAAAAAATCGCTATTATTGGTTATTTTGAGCTTTATTGTGGATGCGCAAACAAA
>JAUMHM010000031.1:57045429-57064370 GCA_032362435.1 Melikaiella ostensackeni
ATGTATAGTTTATGCAATTTTTGAAACTTGGTACGTGAAATCACGAATGATAAAACTTGCAAGATTTAGGTTAGGAAGGGACGAGGGAAGGGAAGCGTTGCCGGAGCTCACAGTTTACATGACAGTATGTTTTTTTCAGTGGTCGTTTCTCTGTCATGTACCTTGTAAAAAGTTATTACAGGAACTGTAAACTTAAAAATAAATATTTTACATAACGTTTTCTACAAAACCTTTTTTGCATCAACATTGTTTTGTGATTATCTCGATAACCATTCAAATTATTGCAAAAGTAAGGTGATTTTTGGATTCTACGTTAAAAATGCATCGACTTCATGCACCCTGGGGCAGACCGAAAAAAAATATTTTTTTTTTAATCCAGAGGGGGTCCAAAAATTGTAGTTTGGTACTCGGATCTCCTACAAAAAGTTACAGATAAAAAATATATCTTACGTTCGGAAATCCACACGGAAAAAAAGTATTGGAAATTTTTCTTAACCGAGTGCGTGACTTCAGAATAGATCTAATTGAAAAATGAAAACGCTTTGAAAAATCGGAGGTACGCTGTGGGTATTAGAACTACCTACCCCTCGGCTAACCTAACACGCAGAGAACATGGTAAAAAATGTTGGCCTTGTTGCTCCGCGTTACATAACTTACTTCGAGACTCACTTTGCTATTAAGCAAAGCAGGTGTGGAAATGCTATACCAGGTGCCCTACTATATAATTGTTTATTTATATTACATAACAAATTGAATGAATTGTTTAAACAATTTTAGTTTAAATAATTTAAAAATTCTATTTTTTGTTACGAAAAATTATTTTTTGACCAAGAGATGATTTTACATAGAAAAATGGTACTTTTCAATTATTTAAACCAAAATTGTTTAAACAATTTATTTAAATTTTTTTCTTCAACCAATTTTATATGTAGTATAAATAAATAATTTCATAGTACTACGACACCAGATAAAATTGCTCACTTAAAATTAAATGATGTTATTTTTATCTTTGAAAGCTTAAGAATTTTCTTCCAGATTGAACAAATTAATAACAAATCAATAAAAAATAAAACTTTTTTGTCTTTTGCATTTTTTTCATAAGACGCACCGTCTTCAAGTTAAAGCGTTCTAAACAATTCATTTTAATAAAAGTTACATATTTGCGAAATTATATCTCAAAAACTATTGGTTAAAAAAATTTGAAACTTGAGCAAAAACTTACTCGAGTTTACACTCTTAAAAGATAAAGGAATTATTGTGATGGATTCGAAAATACTTTTATGTAAATTTTTATTAAAAGAATAGTTATTTTGAATGGAATTTCCTATGAGAAATAACAATTTTTCAACAACAATTTATGAAAAGTATTTTCAACTCTACAACAGAATTATTACTTTTTCTTTTAAGAGTGCTAACCTCAAATAAGTTCGTGTCCAAATGTCAATTTTTTTAGCAATAATTTCTGAAATACCATTTTCCAAACACGTCAGTTTTTTTAAAAAACCAATCGTTTATAACGGTTTAACTTAAAAACGGTGCACCTCACGAAAAAAGTACAAAAAATTTTTATTTTTGCTTAAAGAATCTGAAAATGATTTCGGACATTTTTTAGTAAATAAATAAGGAAATTGTTTAAAAACATTGTGAGCAACTTTTTAAAAAGAAAATTAAACATAAAATGATAACTAACTAAAAAATATAAAATAAAATAACTAACTTATTTATTTAAGTTTTAAATGTGAAGATAATTTTCACGTAAATCTTTTGGGAATGAAAAGAAATAAGAAACACTTTTTATTTTATTACTCGCCCCTGGATTTTTATTTTCTAATATGTATTAAAAACATAAACTATTAAAATATCCATCATATATCCATCATTTAAAATATTAAAAATTCTAAACATTTTTGAAACAGTTTGAATAATTTGATAAATGATTAATTGTTGTTAGAAAAATAGGTTTGAAAAAATTCTTACTTTCCTAATTTTGATATTTTCATGAATGCTTTTTTACACATCTGGAGATTTTAACTATCTTTTTACATTTTTACAGCTATTTATCAGCTGATCTGTAGCAGATAACTCATATCTAATAGACCCATGTTATTTAAACATTGTTAGTAAAATATTGGTAAATTTCAAATAGTAATATTTTTAAAATCTTCAATTAAAAATTGTTCATATTAGAAAAACTTACATGTACAATTGATAATTTAGAAATTGTAGAATTTTAAACGTCTAGAAATTTTCTAATATTACGAAATCAGAACTGTTTAATTTCAAACGCTATTAATTTAAAATTGTCTACAGTATCTACTTAAAAATTTTTGAATAAACGAAATAAAAATGAAAGACTTAACTATGAACATTTTCAAATTAAACCCTGAGGGATGAAACATGTTTTAAATTTTTTAATTAAGAAAAGACCATTTTTTGGTTTTATTTTGGTCTCAAAGAAAAGCTTAGGTATATTCATTTAAGAAACTCAAAGTTAAAAAATGGAATCATTACTTTTTATTCCTGAAAATAAGCGTTGATTACTTTGGTGGGATTCATCTATTTTTTGAAAAAATTTTCAATTATGTAAGCTTTTCAATTTTCCTCGAATTTAAAAATGTCACCAGGAAAATTTGTAAGCACAAAAAAAAACTAATCATAATTGGTGCGAGTCCTTTTGGAAAATTTCTTCGAGTTTCATAAACTACAAAATAAATGAGTGTCAGTTAAATCCACCGACAGCCACTTTCCCATGTATTTTGTGCAGGATCCATTTTGAGTTTTGATTGAATTAACATGATTAGCGAAATTCATCTTCATAGTGGGTCTCTAAAAAAGTGCGTCAAAGGATGATTTGATTTGTCAAATATTTCAAAAATTAGCGTGACTACAACATTCAGGTAACCCTAGAGACAAACATACAGACGAAAATAATTTCCTTATTTCTAATTGGAAACAAAACGAACCAATTAAAACTATGAAGCGTTCGAAATTAAACGATTTTAAACTTCGCTTAAAAATGGACAATGTTTGACTTAAGTTGTGAAACTACATACTCGTAAATCATTAAATTCATAAATCATTAAAATTAAATTTTCATTAGTTACGTTTTTAACTTCAGTTCTAATACCTAATACTAATACTAATACCTGTTTTTGCTATCTGTATAACTCTTACAATAGAAATAATAATTATAATATTTCTTATTTCAAAACGATTAATGAAAAAGGTGTGAAAAATCATATCACAACTATAGTCAAATATTGTATATCCCCGGTCAATATTTGTCAAAGTGACCAATATTTTTCCCATAAGCTACATTCCAATAGAAGTACACTTTTCAATATTTCAGTTCAATGATCCATTCGGAGAACTTTGATTTTTTAGTAAGAAGACTTGAGAAATAATTTCTCTATGTAAGCAGTTGTAGAAATCATTTATAACAGTAACATTTACGGATTGCACATTAAAAGTACAATGAGTCAAAAATATGTAATTAATGTCGGAAAAATAAAAATAAAAAAAATGTATCCCCATATCACTATCGGAGGCCTGCGATTGATCAAACCCGATAAAAAGAAGTCTTCCGATAGGGATAGTGGAATGAAAATTGGTTTGCTGTTGTCCGACATCAAATACAAGTAATATATGAAATAAAATCGGAGAACCGATCGTTTAGAGGAAAATAATAATTTTTTTTTTATTCTAACCAATTTTTTAAATTTAACAAATTTGTCTAAATGGCTGTCTTCCAATAGGGATATTGAGATGAAACTTTTTTGGCTGTTGTCCAACATCAAATACAAGTAATATATTAAATAAAATCCGAGAACCTAACGTTTAGAGGCAAATTAGAATTTTTTTCAATTTTAACAAATTTTTTAAATTTGATAAATTTGACTAAATGGCCGTCTTCCGATGGGGATACTATGATGTCAATTTTTTTCTGTTGTCCGACATTAAGTACAGATTATTTGTTAAATAAAATCCGAGAACCGAGTGTTTAGGGAAAAACGTAGTTGTCATAGCGTAATTACTGTGTAAAATAATTTATTACTTTATTTTACTGCTTAAAAATTTATTTACGTAATTTAAAAAAATTAATTTATATTTTCGTTTATAAACGTTGCGAACTTCAGTGACATATAATTTCATGGAAATTTCAATGGAGTTAGGACGGTTTAGCATTCCAAAACATTATAATGAAAAAAATACAACAAATTGCTGAGGAAATGATGTGAAATAAATATTTTTACATAGTTCAAAATCAAACAACAATTGATTTACAGAAAAAAATGGACCACTTTTATAGATATACATAACATTTAAATTTTATTCCACGTACTCACTATCAGAGATTTTTTGAAAGGCTATGATGAGGTTGGATTTGGAAAACTAATTGAATACTTTCCATCCTTAATGTTCCAAATTTAAAAACTCAAATTCTCCAAATATTTCACATCTTTTAATTAATTAAATTATGGGTAAAAAAGCATTAAACCTTTATTTTTACAATTAAATCGCATATATCAGTATAAAAAAGTGTTTTCCACACGAAACTCAATTTCGCTAAAAAGTGGAGTTGTAGGCAGTTTTAACATTCCATTGCTTAATTATTGGTGTATAAAGTTTTAGAACCCTCTCCATTTATAAAAAAATCGTTACCAATAAAAAAAATATCATTTAATCAAGTAAATACATGATTTTTTCCAAGTTTAATGACATTCAACGATGTATATGGATTTTTTATTGCTGCACAGATTTCAATGGATAATTATAGTTGTAAATACTAATCTAAAGAATCCTTTTCATCAACTGTAAGCTGGGGCTAAGCAGCGCATGTGGGGAAAGCGGCGTACCCTTGATTCTGCACAGAAAAACAGTGGGATCATTTTTGTTGAAACTCATTTGTTATGTTCTGGAAAAAAGATTTTTTTCTCAAAATGAGAATACTTCAAGTGTAAAACTGTAACATGAACATAGCTGCGTTCTCATTTTCCGGTGTCTCATTTTTGTGTCAACTCAAAACAACACCGAATCGGCGTACTTTTGAGGAGCAGCGTTTTTCCGTGTGCATTTCTGAATGCCATATTTGCTTCTTCTACGTAAAAAATATAAAGGCTTGCAACTAACAATTGTAAAACTTCATTTGAAAAACGTAGAAGAAGCTATATCGCGTTTTAAAGACAGAATTAAGAGTGCGCCGCTTAGCCCTGGCTTGCGGTATTAAAAAATTTGTTTTGTACAAAAAGAGCAAAACATTCACTATTACTCATTTTGAGCTTTATCGTGGATGCGAGAACATAAGTTTTTTTATCTGTAACTTTTTGCAGGAGATCCGGGTATCGAACTACAACTTTTGGACTCCCTCCGAATTTTAAAAAATATATATTTTCGCTCCGCTCTAATATAAACCCTTTAATTCTTTATAAAAATGAAAAAAGATTGCTCCGTTAGAAAAAAATCTTAATTCTTATTAAACCGGTGCGAAATCTGTACTGTGCTCCAAAATACTTCGAACATTTAATTGTCTGGAACTTAGAAAATCGGATACTTTAGTATATTTTATATAATTCTTTTTTTTTTTATTGATGTTAAAATACTTGTTAGGCTTCTCTGAAATAAATATGAAATGATTATACTTGTTAAGGAAAATTCTAATAGAGGTTATAAATTCTCACCTCTGCTGCTTCACCTTTCAAGTCTCAAATCAGTGAATAATGGATTTGAATAACTCACTTCCCACATTTGCAACTATACATGCATATTAAAAAAAAAATAAATAAATAAAAAACTTTCTTTTTTCGCCAAATAAATAAAGGTCTAAAGGACGAAACAGTTTCGATTTGCAATAATTGCAATGAGCTCATTAATCTTTAAAAGCACATGTTTTAATCCGACGTACCGACGTTAAGGGTCCATTCGTAACCATAAAAGTAACATAACCTCAAACTCGCCGTCATAACTCGTAGGTCGTATTAATCCACAATTTAAGTTTATTTACCGAAATAAAAATTAAACTTATTCGCAAATAATTCGGATTATATTACAATCCTGAATTCGAATCTTACATACACTTTCTGTAAATAATGACAAAGAAGGAAAACCTTAAACAATTTTTTTTATAACCTCTCTCGATCAGCTGATAGCTGTCAAAATCCTCACAGAGAGGATTGTGAATCGTTTCTAGAATTAGGAAACCTGGCTGTCAATTTACTTATGTTTACAATTGCAGACCTTCTGTGATATTTTTTTTGAAAAAATATATTAGTAAATACTCCCAAAATACTAGAACAACCCTGTGTGATTTAACTGTGATTTAATAAGCTCAAAAGTATTGGAAAGGCCCAAATGTAAATTCTCCAAAGTATAAGCTACAGCTTCAAGAAAATCAATAAACTGATTGTTTTGTTGTGCAACGTCATTTGTAGGGCTTCGTTAGCTAATAATAGAGAAAAAGGTGTCTTCGGTTCAGGATCATCACGAGTGATAATAAGTAAAAATTCTAATTATGAAGAATGGTAGCAAACTTTTGAGGTCGCTCCTGAAAGTTTCGGAGAAGGCTGCAAATATTGCAAGAGCCTGCAGACAAAATGAAGTTCTTTTTGAATTGCTCATTCAAGAAAAAACAAGCCTTGAAAAAAATCCGCGGTTCTTCCAGGATTTCAAGACACTTGCTGATGTTCTCATCCAGGAAACTATCAGGCACGACATCGGCGTTGAGGTAACTTAGTTCTTTTTTTACGACAAAGATTTTCAGTTCAAAGCGACATGGTCGGAATTTATTTGATAATTTTCTGTTTTATTCAGTTCAGAGTGTCCATAGATCAGGAAATTTCGGGAAATTATGATTGTCGCAGAAGTGTCATTTTTTGCTACTTTTCAAAGTGTGAAATGACCTTTTTAGCTCAAAAAAATCTAGAGCCTGTAATTTTAGTCCAATTTTGATTTGCTTTTTTTAAAATTGAAGTGCATTAAATTCTGAAGCGCCTCCTGCTCGAAACTCTTACCTTCTCCATTTGGTTAATCACAAAATCAGGCTTCGGTCTCACGACACTATTGACACTTTTGACACTTTTTTTTTAACGATGCAACTATTTTGCTACTATTTTTTTAAAAAAAACACTAATGCTACTGTCTACTCAATTTGTTTGCTAATGCAACTATTTCTTCACTTTGCATTTGAACATATTTTCAAACTTCTTCACTGATTGGCTAGAATAATACATACGGCATCTAAAAAATCGCAATTTCAAAATATTTCAAAGGTTTTCAACAATTTTTAAAATATTTCAAGAGATTTTAACGATTTTAAAAGGATTTTATAGGGGGTTTAAAGCTTTTATTGTATTTAAAAAGATTCCAAGGAACTTCAGAGAATTTCAAAGATTTCAAGGGATTTTAAGAAGATATCAAAGGATTGCAAGGGATTTTAGGCAGAAATTAAAATGGAATTAAATTTTGAGGGACTTCTATGAATTTCTACGGATGTCATGGATTTTATGGGGTCTAAGAGGATTTTTAAGATTTAAATATTAACAAATTTCTAAGAGATTTCAAATGATTTCGCGAGATTTCAAAGATTTCAAGGAGTTTTTACGGTATTTACAAAATTTTAAGGGATTTAAGAAATTTAACAATATTCAAGGGATTTATAAGATTTCAAAAGGAACTAAGATTCCATAAAGAATAAAATTTAACAAATAAAATGCAGATTGAATCCAAGTTTAAATTTCTGTATAACTTCCGACATTCCAATTTTACTACGATATTCTTGGAAATAAAAAAAAAACAAGAATGTAACGATCAAATTTGGACAACACACTCTTAAATGCCTCCATTCAAATTTTAAAAACCCAAATCAAAATAGAGGAAAGAAAAGGAAAAAAAGAAAGAAAGGAAAGGAAAAAATCTACCCCTGGGCCCCAAAACGTTGGTAGATTTTTTGTAAATGTTTTCTATTGTGATTTAAAAAAGAAATAAAAAAAGGCAAGAGATAATGAGAAGGAAGGAATGGGTGAATAAAGAAATTATTTGTATACTGTAAGTCCCCATGCATTAATTTAAGATGATATAAAGTGTAGCTAAGCATTTGTTAAAGCGTGAAAAATTGTTTGGTAAAAAATGTAACTTTTTTTATTCTGTGAATGAGAATTTTGTAAATAAACAAATCAGGATGGCCGTAGGTCAGGGAAAACCTGGAAATCATGGAAAAGTTAGGGAATTTTGTTGGTTAGGGAAAATCAGGAATTTTGAAAAAATACTTGCAACAGTCAGGGAATTTCTATAAGGGGCGCTTTTAATAACTGTCAAGAATAATAAATTTAAATTTTAAATTTTTATTCTGTTTATAAAAGACTCCTCATCAAAAATGATACAAGATTAGAATTCGGATTTTTAAATAATAATGATCAGCGAAAATAAAAAATTGGTCAGGGAAAAGTCAGAGAATTTTAAAAATGAGGTTTTGCGACCACCTTGCAAATAGAGAAGACAAGTTCCGAACTGTAAGTTCTTCAGAATTTAATACACTTTAATTAAAAAAAAAAAAAAAAGAAAATCGGATCAAAATTGAAGACTCTAGATTTTTTTGAACGAAAATAGGGCATTCTCCCACTGTAAATTCTCTAAATATGAGCAAATATTTGGTTATGCTATGGTCAGTGGTTACTGCTGAAGAAAAATTAACTAAATAGTTTAATCTAGACTTTTACACAAAAGCTCAGTTTCCAGAACTCGCAAAGATGATAAAAGGTGAAGAGAACAATACATTCAGCAACACACTAGGAGAAACTATCACTGTGAAGGTTTGTCCCACTTTAGCAGAAACAACAGAATTATTGGCAAAGGTTTTAGATAATGATGAAAAAACTGCTCAATTATTATCGAAGGAAGTCCATCGAGATGTTGTTTTAACAGATGTGCCTGTTAATATTGTGGATGTGCCAACTGATTTTGAAGTTGCTATCGAAGATCTCAGAATATGGGTTGATCCGATTGGTAAGCACGTTCACCTTTATTTTTTTCGATGAGAATCTTTACATGATACCCTGCTGGAAAATTTTTACCGGATTTGATAAAAAAAAATGTAGTACTTTTCAATCCATTTTCTGTATCCGCAATTATAGGAATTTCTTTTATATTTCTATCAAACGATATTTATAGAAAGTTTATCAAAAGAAATAATCTTCTCTGTCAACATTTTCCCATTTCTATCAAATCTTATCCCCACCAAAGTTGTATCAAATCATATGTCACTAGATTCGAAAATACCTCTATTAAGTCTTATCCATACCAAACTTGTATTAAATCCTATTTTCCAGATCCTGGAAAATTTATATCAAATTCCGATCGTCGAGAAATGTTATACTTTTATACCAAGATATTGTCGTTGAAACTCTATCAAGTCTTATGCAATGAGAAAATTTTGATAGGAAAGTATAATATTTCTCGACGGATAGAGTTGAATAAAAAATTCCAAGATCCCGGAACATAGGATTTGATACAAGTCTGGTGCGGTTAAGATTTAATAGAGTTCCAATGAGAAGTTATTTATAGAAAAGTATAATATTTCTTAATGAGTATAATTTGATATAAATTTCCGGCATTCCGAAACATAGGATTTGATACAAGTTCTGTGCCGATAAGATTTGATAAAGTTTTAATGAGAAACGGTTGATAGAAAAATACATATAAGATTTCTTGATGGGTACAATTTGACAGAAATTTCTGAGATTCTGTGTCACAGGATTTGATACAAATTTTATGCGGATAAGATTTGATAGAGTTGTAATGAGAGGCAGTTGATAGAAAAGTATACGATTTTTTAACGGATAAAACTTGATAGAAATATCCGAGATTCCGAAACATGGGATTTGTTGTACCGACGATAAGATTTGATAGAATTTTTATGAAAATATGATAGAAAAGTATAGGATTTGATCAAATAAAAAGTTTGATTCAATCTGATAGGATTCTTATCAAATGTGCTTATAGAATTTTATCCAAATTCCATGTCTTGATAGATTTTAATTGAATTGTACCTAAATTTATAGAATCCGATTTAATTTCATGTTTTCTCTGGATAGAAAGTCTATGAAATTCTGTAATTGTCGATACTTTTTTTCAGCAGGGTACCTACTTCGAAAGTTTTTCATCTAGTCATTAATCCACCTGCTTTGCATTTTCTTTCTTTCTTTGATTTTTAGCCTTTCCCAAAACAAAGAAGTAAATTTGCCTTTTTTTCAAGTCAAAAACAAAATAATAATTTTAGCCTTTCATTCATAGTTATTTCAAATCTAGCATTACGTCTCATCAGGTGTTTAATTGTCTATCATTGGAATGAAGAAAAAACCCTTTACAGACAACACCGCTGATTATATTCATGGAATTGAATCAAAAGACGAAGAATCTGGATTACATATGACTGGCTTGTACTGTGTTACTGTACTTATTGGGGCTTATTTACAAAGTACTGGATTGCCTGTGATAGGCGTGGTGAACCAGCCATTCTACGAAAAACGGGATATATTGTAAATATAGAAATTAAATTTCATTAAATTGTCTACACCAGATTTCCGGGCCTCGGACTTGCGCCACTATTGACGCTACTTGACACTTTTTATGAGCGATGCCACTATTTTGAAAAAAATGCCACTAATGCCACTATTTGCTCACACTTACCCGCCTCAAGTACATGAAATATATTAGAGTGATTCATTTCATAATGCAAAAAAAAAAATATTTTCGAAACTGATTACCTACACTTGTCTAAGTTGTACTTTTTTAGTCAAAAAATTTTTCAAAAACAATAATATCAAAATCGGATATGATTTAGAGGTCCCCTATTGGAATTTTGTCTTTTTTTCATTTTTCATTTTTTGATATTTTTATGTTCTGAATGGCTTGAAAATGCATGTATTAAATTTATATATATAATGATCTCCTTTCACATGACCATCATTGTACATAATTAAATGACAATTTTTAAACTCATTTTTATAGAAAATAATAATTTTATCTTACTTGTTTCACCTTTTTCTATAAGAATTTGACATGCGGTTACAAACTTTCATTAAATTATTTACAATGATGGTAATATAAAAGGCGATAATTGTAAATGCATAAAAATTTAATACATGCATTTTCAAGATATTGATAACATAAAAACAACAAAAAATATGTTTAAAAAATAAAACTGCAATAGGGGATTTCTAAATCAAATTTTATTTTGAATTTTTCTTTAAATTTGTTGACTAAAAAGGTACAACTTAGGCTAGCGTGCGTAACTGCGTATTTAGTTTCAAAAAATGGACGATTTCAAAAGTTAGAAATTTAACAATTTTGAAATAAATACGTTTCACATTGATATTTGAATGTGAATAACTTCAAGAACAAAGAAAGTCTAATAAAAGCATTATTTTTTTATTTATAATAGACATTTTTAATTTGAAAGATTTCTGTTTTGATAATAGTTCAAATTAGACATCCTTCTGAATTAATAAGGATTCCAATACTTGTAAAATTTTTAGCATTATTTCATAAGTAGACCTGGAAAACCTGGAAAAGTCATAGAATTTTGAAACCAGACTTCTGTATCAACTCTAAAATCATAATTTTGAGAATTTTAAGTTCTAATATAGTTTTCTGTTTTTAATAAGAATAGAAGTGGTCTAATCTTTGAAATCTTTTGGGATGTTGGAAATCTTTAGACATTTTTTCAAATCGCTTGAAATCTCTAGACATCCCTTGAAATCTTGAAATCTTTTGAAATTTTCGTGAAATCTTTGAAATATTTTGGAATTTTTATTATTCTAAAATATTTTTAAAATTGAATCCTAAAGAAGGATATTTTTCGAAATTTCATGCCACTCATGTCACTTATTGCATGAAATTTCCCTGAAAATCTTCTATTTTAGATAAAAATTCTAAAAAAGATTCGAAGGGTGGATTACTTTTGAAATATGGTGTACATTTCTTCCTCAAATCTTTTGAATCTTTATGAAATCTTTTGAAATTCCTTAAAACTGTTGAAATCTTTTGGCATTATTATTATTTGAAAATATTTTCAATATTCATGTTCACATAATTCTAAGTTTCTTCTCAAATTAATTAACGACTCCTCTCTTATAAATTGAAACTACAAAATACCATCATTATAATAAACAAACTAAATATTAAAAAAGAATCAGTGAGAATTGTTTTGTGTTCAATAATTATTGAAAAGTCTTTTTCATTGGCATTGATTAATAATTGTACAAGAAATTGTTGGTCAATTAGTCTGCGACCAGTCGAATATGTGCTGAAATTGAATAGATTTGACTGTATTTAAAAAAAAGTAGACCTGGAATTTTTTCGAAAGTAGATCTGGAAAACCTGGAAAAGTCATGGTGTTTTTAGATCTTCAATTGTAATTTATTATTATGAAGTAAGAACGATTTATTCTCGGATTTATTAAATTATGCACTTAATAGGAATTTTTTCCAGTGGATTAACGAATTCTTTCTTATAAATTGAAACTACAAAATACCATTATTATAATTAGCAAATTTAATTTTTTAGAAAACGAATCATAATTTTAAAAATTTAAAGTTTTAATATAGTCTTTCTTTTTTTTTGTACAAATAGAAATGGTATAAATAACTGTGAAATCTTTGAAACCTTTTGGAATTCTTGAATTTCTCTCTTGCTTCACTTAATACTCAATACTTTTCAGATGGAAAGGATCTTGTTATTGGGGATTACTGGACAATGGAATCAAATATTGTTCAATCAAGCAACCTGAAGACGAAGAGGAAGTTCCAAAACAGAAAGTTTTGCTCAGTCGTTCCGAAGATCCAGAAATAAAATCAAGACTCAGTGAGAATGGATTCACCATAATAGAAGCGGCCGGTGCTGGATATAAAATTTTGAGCGTTGCTATTGGTCAAGTCGACGCTTACATTTTGACAAAAGCTTCCACTTATCGTTGGGATACTTGTGGCCCTCAGGCTATTTTGCAATCTTTAGGAGGTGGTATTTTAGATTTTGAAGGCTGTAAAGAAAATCCTAACTTGATAGACTTGGATGTCAATTACTCGAATTTGGAACTTTCGAACAAAGGAGGCTTGATTGCTTACAGGGACGTAAATGTTTTGAGAACTCTTCGAGATATCATATTCCAATAGAAAATGAGAATTTTATGAGTGAAAGTCAGGGTGGATGTCTTGTCGAGAAACCGGGAAATGACCGGGAACTTTTCGAGACCGGGAAAAACCGAGAAATGACAATGAATTTATTCTTTGACCGGGAATTTTGCAAATTTTTAGAAGAAATATCTATCCGATCTCTTAAAGTATCAGAAATTTTATATCACATGATATAATGCAATTCTAAAATAAGTTTGATTTCAACTTTGTTCAAGTGTAAATATAAATTATTTAATGATTCTAAAAATTGAACTGTTGTTCAAGTATCAAAAATTAAATAATAACTTATTTAACAAGATGATTCAGAATCTGTTTAAGCTTCAATAATTTACAGATATTAATGTTGAAAATTGAACTGTTTCAATTCGAAGGCCTTAGTAGTTAAACAAATGTAAACGTCCGATTGAAACTTTATAAACTATTTTCAATTTCAAAATCATTTCAAATTAATATAGTCATAATTCAACGCTTTTATTAAATCTCAAATCCTATTCAAATATTGTTTCAGTCTAATATATTCCATTTTTAACCCATTCAATTTGAAATTTTTAATTAAAAAAAAGAACAATTTTTTAATAATTTAGCAATATTTGACTGTTCATTTAGAATTAATTTATAAACCAAATATTCAAAACAACAATTTGAAGCTGAATTGATTGACAAAGAAAGCTTTGAATCGTAAAAATTTCAGAGTGCTACATTTAAACTTTAAACTTTACAATTTTGATTGTTCTATTTTTTTACACATTTAATTTGTAATTGAAAGTATGGAATTTTGATGTATATATAACAATTTAACTATTATTAATTTGAAATGAGTTAAAATAAGAATAATTTAGCTTCTAGTTTGAAAAGTGTTCATTTAAATAACAAATTTTAATCGTTCAATTTTTAATGGTTCTAACCTAAAATTGCTTTAAATGATATAATTTTTAATATTTACAAATTCATTGATTCATTCTTCAACCTAGAGCATTGAAAATGATAGCATGGACTTATATTTTTCAACCAGAAATCTTTTAACTCTTCAATTTATAAAAGTTTAAACTTTTGTAGTTGAACCGCATTTAATTTTTTCAATTGAAAAGTATTTAAAGCTTCCATTTTTACGTGTAAATTATTGAACGTTTGAATAAAAAAAAATTGAAGCTTCAATTTTAAAAGTTTAGAATTCAAGAGAGTTCCACTTTTGAGTGCTTCAATTTGCAGTTCAGTTTGGATTACTTCAAATGAAACAATTTTCAGCGTTAAGAGTTCCTATCTTTTAATTTCAATGACCGTGAAAAATTTTCGCGAACCGGGAAAAAACTGGAAAATGACCGGGAATTTTTTTCCTTGATTAAAAGGCCACCCTGAAGGTGCAACGCAATTATTATTTCATAATTTTTAATTGCACTGTGACTTAATTTATTTTAGTTCTTAAAAATCTCAGTATATGTAACTTCAAAGAGAAGCTGTTCTTGCATTTTTTGAATTATTTTTGCAGGAATGTAAAAGTATTAGTTAGAATTCCTAGTTTAATTAGTAAAACATTCAAAGTTTCAAAGAAACGAGATTTTAGATAATCATAAAATAGTAAAAGTATCTTGAAGATACTTTTTAGGTGCTATAGTCTATTTAGTTCCGAGTTTTATCAAAACGACATTCAGTGCGATAGGGAAATTTGTTGTTAATACGTGGACCATTTTGACATGTTTATGTTGAAAAACAATATTTCTACCTCGTTAAAACGATTTTGAGAGTCTATTTGCATCGCATATAAAGTGTCAATTCCTTAAGGTTTCCCCTATTTTTTCAAAACCAGGGAAGAGAATATTTTAAGATATATTTTTCTATTTTCAACAGATTTTCGCTAAACTTTCGGATATTTTGTGATTGCATCTTTTGTGATACAAATATTGCATTTTGTTTTGTTTCCATTACTTCAATCAATAAAAAATGAAGTCGTAAGGTTTTATTAAGTGTAGAATAGGGTGACCCAAAAAAATATAAAAAATTGTTATCTCACTCCCTTATTTTCTTTAATTTGGTGAAAAAATAATTGTGCAATTTTTTATAAATTAAAAAAAATGGTTAGCCCTTGGTCCCTATAAAAGGTGTTTTTTCCACTTTCAAGGGTAGTATTCTGAATAAAATTAGGGTAAAATTATTTTCAGTGATGCCTACCATCATTTTATCGAAATACTTATTGCTTTTAAGTAATTCATTTGTCATTTTTAGACCAAAAATAATAATTAACACTTTTTAGCGTTTAAAGGCCTTGGACCAAAAAAGATTTTTTTTTTTGGTTCACCCTTATGTAGAATTAATGTACAAATATTCTTGAATGTCAACACCATTACAATTGACTGTGCTTCCCCATCTTTTATTGCCATATTAAATCAGATCGATTATTGGATTTATTTTTCCCTTTAGGATAGTTGTATCTTTATTATATGTTTTAAGATAACGCGATGCATTGTGCTAAGCGTCTGACAAATAAAAAAGTACTTATCATGGAAATTTGTATTTATTGTTTCGTTAACTTAATTATTTTTTGAAGAGATTTTTAAAAGAAAGGGGATTATAAAATTAAGAATTAAAAATCTGCCCGCTTCCTGGGCACATTGTCATTGCGCGCTTCGCGCTCGGTCTTATATGTTCTTCACGTATAAATTATTGAATTTGTATGGCATGGTTGACTTTTGTTTTTCTCCCTCTTTTTAAAAGAGAGATGCTAGGCTAAGATTTGTTCCAATTTGCAGGGTTACTTATGAATACTGTTAGGATTTCTTTTAATTGAGATATTAATGATCACTCAATTTACCAAAAGATATCTATGTTTATTTAGATATAGTATGGAAATTTGAGGAAGTTAGCAATTTATGGAAATGTGTTATTATTATTATGTGTTGTTATTATTGTTTTGGATTATTTCCTATTTCGAAAAATAGAATAATCTGAATTGATTGGTTCTAAATTAACCGAAAAATTTAATTTTGGCGCTATGATTTATTTCCTTTTTTTCTCATGTTCTGTTTACACAAATCTTGTAATAATTCTCCAGATTCCTACAATGTTACAATTAATTAAAATGTAAATCTGGTAGTTATCAAAAAATAAGGTTGAGAAAAGGCTTCATATACATTTTGTTAAAAGAAATGATACCCTCCTTACCTACAAACAATGGTACTCAGAGGAAGATGCCAGATACATAATATATGCATTCTGTTATTATGTACCATTGAGTACTTTATTGATAACTACATTTTTTAATAGGTATTTTATGTTGAAGTTTTTCTAATCTTATGGTTTGCACAGATGTTTCTTGGTTTTAAATCTATTAAATATATTTTTCAGTCTACTATATATTTGTGTTTCCGAATATACTGTTAATATAATTAAAAAGTCATCCTGGTACTTATTATAAATAAAATAAGGTTGCCAGAAGGATGTACATAAATTTAAGTATAATAATGAATACAATTAAAATGTAATTCTGGTATTCATCAAAAAATAAGTTTGCCAAAAAGGATTTTCATACCTTGAGATATAAGAAATGATACCCTCGTTATCTACAAAGAATGGTACTCTGAGGAAGATGCCACATACAAAATATATGCATTTCTTCATTTCGACCATTGAGTACTGCATTAATAATTTTTTAGACAAGTTTCTCGTTTTTAATTGTTGACATCTTTATGATTTCATATTTGAAGGTAAAAAGATTTTTCTATCATATTATTGTCTTTGGACTAATTTCTGAATCTTGATATTTGGAGCTAAAACTTTCTGAATAATTTTCCTGAAATCTGTTGGCATTCTTCGAAAATGTGATTTTTACGAGGGGTAGGCAGGACGATACAGTCGTTGAAAAGCGATTGTTTTGCCTCTTCTACAAGTAATTTGAAATGAGTTCCCAAAATATGAGATTTTCTCTAAGGTCCCCTGTTGACGGAGGTCTCCTGTTGACGGTTAATGTCAGTTTACGGCGAGATTTGGAACACTGCATTTCGTATTTCTGAGGTTTTTTTCCCGGTTAAAATCGAAAAGAATTCTTACTGTGAAGAATCTGTTTCTCGTTAATTAAAATTTGTATTAAAAAAGCGGATTACTATCTCTATATTTAAAATTTTTTTTAAAAAAACGTCAATAATTGTGGGTTGATTTAGAGCCAATCTATTCAGATGATTCCATTTTTCAAACCGAAGAAGGTAATAATTCAAATCAATAACATATTCCTGAAAAATTGCAGGTTGGTTGCAGGTACAGGTTTTTGGTAAAAAATTAATCTTTTTAGTTAAAAATGCAACTGTTTGGTTGTAAATTAATCTCTCAGTTAGCTATTACGTTTTTCGTTAAGAATTTATCTTTTTTTCTAGAAAATTCAACAGCTTGTTTAAAAGTTGAACTACTTTGTTAAAAATTCATTTTTTTTTGGTCAAAGATTCATCATTTTAGTTGAAAGTTCATTTCTTCTGTTGAAAATTTAACCATTTTGTTGAAAATTCTTGTTTTTTTTTGTTTTGTTGAAAATGTATCTTTTTAAATTGAAAATTCAACTACTTGGTTTGAAATTCATGTATTTTATTGAGAATTCGTCTTTTTGTAGAAAATTAATTTTTTTAGTTAAAAATTCAATCATTTGGTTGGAAATTCGTCTTTTTTAGCAGAAAATTAATCTTCTTGGTTACAAATACAACTGTTTATGTGAAAATTAATCTTCTTTGGTCGAGGATTGTACGGTCGGTGAAAAATATTAAAGAATTTTTCAATTAGTAAAAAACTGAGATTGGATACATTACAGAAAGATTTATTGATAAAGTACAAGATTCATGGATTTTTCCAAGAAAGATACTTGATATTGACAAGAAAGTAGGTTTTAATTTCAACAATAAAATAAATGAGGAAACTTTTAATGACACTACCAACAAATTTGAGAAATCTATCTGGAATTTGGTTAAAAAAGTTTGTCATGCACAGATACACAGAACTTTCTAGTGTTTTCTAATTTAGTACAAAAATATTTTTATGAGAAAGTAATTTTCATTTCGATCTTAAAGATTTTTGATACCAATAAGAAAATAAAAAAATTGACCAAATAACATTTGATATTAAATTCTTTATTTTTATTTTCAGGTAATATTTGAATTTAATTAATATGGGTTTCATTATTTATAACTGTAGTTTTCCTATATAGATTACCCCTGATGAAGAAGTATAAATTGGTTTCGAAACATGTTGGTCCCCAGTAGTATAAAAAAAACGGAGAAAAGAAAGAGTGAGAGGTTGGCATGGTTGACTCGTTCTTTTTTCTCCCTCTTTTTTCTTTTGTTGTACATTTATTGCACATTTGTCTCTAATGAGCCGTAAAAGTGGGTAGTTTCGATAGCTACTTATTATGATTTGTAAACTTTTCGCGTATTTCATTTTTAGTTTATTTTATTTTTATTTTTTTTTATATTTTATTTTTAGTTTTATATTTTTTTATTATATCTTTTATTATTATATATTTATGTATTTATTATATATATTATATATTTATATTTATTTTATTATATTTTTTTATTAAATTTTTGCTCGTTTTTTTCCTGGAAAAATTAATTTTGAAAAACGCAAAACTGGGAGGCAAGAAACGAAGCTGACAGAGGTTGTTGTTGTTTATAAATCATTTATTTAACACTGTAATTTTGCTCCGTGAAAAGGTACCCTATATTATCTATTCTTTTTTTAAGTAAACATACAAAATAAATAAAAAGTTTGTACTCCATAGATTTT
>JAUMHM010000031.1:57074429-57085423 GCA_032362435.1 Melikaiella ostensackeni
GCATCCCACTCCAGCCTCCCACTCCTAAGAAATTCTCTAGTGGGGACTGAAGCGTTTGCGCAATCTTACAGGTCCTGTTTGTTGGCAACTTAGAGAAGGTTTTTCATACATGTTTCTGGCGTTGCCTACTAGCAGGCTTTTTAATGTAACGTGAGGGTTACAATGTATACAGGTGTTATGGTAGACAAAAAATACTCAAGATCAATGTATTTGGTTATTGTTAACATTTAAATCATTTTTGTTATAAAATGTCATTCTTACATTAATACGAAGCTGTTTTAGCAAAAAGAAATTTTTTCTTGCAAATAATAACACTATTTGCCAATTTGTTTATAACAGTTTGATAGATCAATAGGTAAATCATTTGTCTTCTGTAAGCCTCCATGCATTGATTTAAGACAATATAAAGTTTACCTAAGCAGTTATTGAAGTGTAAAAAATTGTTGAGTTAAAAATGTCACTTTTTCCATATTTAAAGCGAAAATTTCTTGAAAAAACAAATAGAGAAGACAAAAGTTCCAACCTTGAGGCTCTTCAAAATTTAATGCACTTTATTTTTTCTTTGAAATTGAAAATCGGACCAAAATTAAAGGCTTTAGACTTTTTTGAAGAAACAAAGTGCGAAAAAATTTCTTTCATTAGGAATATAGAGTGAAAGTTTCAGATAAAGAACTCCAATTTGTAATATGTCTGGTTTTTTAACTTACAATTAGAAAATTAGGTCAAACGCTCGAGGGGCTGTGCACTAGGGCGTATCGAAAATCAAAAATATTTTGCCTTCATTTGTGGTTAGAGCTAAAAAGTTTCTGGTAGGTGCCAAAATAATTCCAGTAAAAGATGAGTTCAAAAAAATTGTCTTCAGTTCGCGAAAGGTCATTAAATGTCCAAAAAGGGAAGAATAATAGATTTATTATCACCAAAGGCTCAAAAATGGTTATTTCTGATCCAGATAAGCGGTAAAAATGCATATTGTATCCACATATATACTGAAACATTACAGAATTCAATGAGAAATTAAAACCCATAATGTTAAATGAACCCTACCTACAGGCATTGTTAGGAAAGAAAAGAGCCGAAAGTGGGGGAAATTCAAGGGTCTACAAGTCTAGTGAGTCGTGGTTACCACCAGGCTCTTTGGCAAAAGTGGAAACTGTCAGTTTCGAACACCGGCGATCCGGGTTCGAATCCTGGTCCCGAGTAAATTTTTGGGCAATATACGCAATCTCCGAACGTGAATACGAACGTCAGTACCCATGCACTGCGCCTTTGTCTATACGTTGCTGGTGTTTCGCGCTTGGTTGAACACCGATTCTCGCCCCGCGAGCTGAGAAACTGCGGGGGCCAGCAGTACTAGAAATCATTAAACCGGAGGTTTCTAACCGGGGTTTGAGTGTACATGCTTAGTATAGACCCAATAAACAAATTTCCTGCGCTTCCGCATTCATGCTAAAGTGACCTATAATCGTTAAATTGACGAAATATTAAATATTTATCACTATTACAAGCTCAAAAAGGTTATTTCTGATCCGAATAAGCGGCAAAAAATACAAGCTGTATTTACCAACTCAGGGTGTTTTTTTAATTTTTGAGACGTCGAAGTATCTCAAGAAATACGCATCCAACGAAAAAAATGTCCGTCACAAAAACTTTTTATTTTCAAGGGGAAAAAAACGACTCCGCAAAAATTTACCCCATACCCAACAACCTGGTGGCGGAAGGAGGGGGGGGGTAACTTCAAAATTTCGAAAAATACGTAAGTTTTATTCGAAAAATTTTTTTCGGTTCGCGCCAGATGGTGATGCATTTGCAAAAAATGACATTGTTTATTATTCAAGGAATGCGCTTCCAAACAAAAGTAAAAGGAAGGTTCTTATTTCTCCATTATATTTAAACAAAAGAAAAAAAAAGACTTTAAATTAATTTCCCCAGAATTTTAAATTTATTTCTGAATGGCGCCAGGTACAGGATTTGGAATGCGGGAGTCGCATCCACATTCCACCCCCGGTGAACAACCCTCGGTTGTGTCTGTGCCTGCCCGACTTCATCTACTTTAACCCTCTTCCCAGGTGGGTATAGGGTGTGTAAAAAATTAAATTGATTACAATTGAATAGCTCTACTGAAAACAATCAACACGTATTTTTTATGTTTCGTTTGGAATCTTGAAAAAAAAATATAGGTTCCCATTTGAAATTTTGAAGACCTCCCCCTTCCGCCCCACGGGGTGGGGTGTGGGGTAAATTTTTGCGATGTCGCTTTTCCCCCTCGAAAATAAAAATTTTTTATTACGGACATTTTTTCCGTTGGATGCGTATTTCTAATGTATGCAGAATCAAGCAGAACGCCCCCGAGGAAGACCTCGCACCAGATCTATAACAGCGAGAGGAAGGCCGAGATCACTATCCTTTTCACGGGGTAGATATGAATGGTGTTCGACCACGCCAGCTAGATCCATCGGTCGAAGCAGCAGTATAGAATATGTAATATAATGAGAGAAAAGTCTGTTTTTATTCTAAATTTACATTTTTAAAATACTATTCATACCTTTTTATGCCTTGATTTCACTAAAATTATACGCAATTTAAAAAAAGTTCATATCTACTCAACCAGTTCCCCTACACACATTCACCATTTTCGAATTGCAAAATGAATATACTTTTTTTTCATGACAAAAACTGCTAACACCATCTTATAGGTGGAAGTCTACAGTTTATGAATCACTTTGATTTTTTTAATTTAACGCAATTTTGAGAAAATACGACTAAAAAACGCAATTTTTGTCATTTTCGGAAATTTATTTTGTTTAAACATTCACTGTTTTTTGCCTAATCAAAAGATCAGTACCAAACTTATACAGCTGTATTCCTGACATTCTAAAGATTTTATTTCATCCCTGCAAAGTTAAAAAATATGTATTTTAAACAGTTTTCATCTCTGAAATACATATAAGTTATGGGTAGCTACATACCCAGGTGCGCCATAAACGGGACGCCAGAAAATGTGCGTCACCAGAGGGTTAAAAATATTTATTTCTGCTGAGAAACCCTCCTTTTTTTCTTAATGATAGATTTTAATAGTAGTTTGAAAAATATTTACTCTAGTCTGTGTACTTTTCCCATAGCACAAGCAATATATTCGTTGCGCCATCTATTCATCATTTTAAAAAAAACCTGCCTCAATTTACCGACCTTAACGCTATTAAATACAACCGTAAGCCACTCTTGTTAGTCTGCATAGCATGTTCAAGTTCGTACGCTCTGAAACTATCGTTCGTATGAAAAAATTTTCATCTGCCGAACTGGAGTTTTGCGAAACGATACCCTACCCATGCATACAATTTTTCATGATACCGATAATCGAAATTCGACTTGAGATGCCTAGACAGAAAAACACCGTCATTTACATGGATCTGTCACTCTCTTGCCTAGGGTAGAAAACTCTATTTTCGACCTGCTCCACAGACATCGAAAGTCGAATTCTCGATTGATGTATGATGAAAAATAAATCTAATGCTTGAATGCTCGAGTTTCAAATTAAGGTCATCAGTAAAGTTATCATACACTGAACAATCATAATCTAAAATCGAAAGAATGAGGCTTTTTACGACAAGAGGAGAATTCGAATGGAGGTGGCAAGAGAATTTTCGTTTCTATTTAACTGATGAAGGATTCGGAAAGTTTTCCTTGATGATGCACAGATCATCTCCCTCCAGAACAAAGTTCGATTTAATAGAAAGCCCAGATCCAAAACCGACTCGACTCCAAATATAAGCAATTTTTGCAAAACTCTGAGAGTTACGAATTTTTTAAGCTTATTTTTGCACCGCGGAACCTCATACCTTTATACAGGTTATAAGGGACCCAAAATTAAACTTTTCAGTACTAGGCTGTTTTTGATTTCCAATTTTATTTTTATTCGATCCACCCTGCTATTTATATTTTTTAATCTGAGGTATATGGAAAGATGAGGATGACAAAATAGACTTTAATTATAAAATATTATAGTTTACCTGTGAGGGGAATACCAGCAGTGCTAGTGAAAACTCGCTGCTCAACATCTGGAACGCATTGCCGAACTCCAGGAAATCTACTAAGGGCAGCTAGAAAGCCTGTTCGAAATCTTGGGTTCATCCAGCAATATATAACAGGATTGTAACAAGCATGTGACATAGCAAGCCAGTGGAGTGCCACAAAAAGAAATGGAAAACCTGGTCGACCTGAAAGGTCTTGGTTGCTTTCCATTACCAACTGAAACAAAAATGACATATTTTTTGAAATTCTAAATCGAAAAAAATCGATTTTTTAATCATTAAAATAGGTCTAAGAGCTGGTCTAAAAGTCTGCTCCTTATTTCCCCCTTTTTCAATTGCCAACCAACATTTTCTAAATTTCAATAACAATACAATGTTTATTATTTTTAATTCTATTCAAAGTTTAACGCAACTAACACTTGCGAGAACTCATCAAAATTTTACAAGAAAATTATTCTGGAAATGTGGTACACAATGTCATAAAATAATGCATAAATCAGCACTTCAGCTTTTAAAAAAGTTATCCAACTGTTGTCTCGTTCGTTCTTAGTTTTATATTTTCTTTCCTTTTATATCCGAATATTTACTGTTGTCTCCAGAGATGATAGACGACATCTGGGGGCAATTCTGTTTTTTCCCCATTTTCAACCGCTTATTCTGTGCACTCGGAACATGATCTTCTCTCATTTAGTGAATTGATTGAGGGTATTGATTAATGTGTCACGGACCCTTTTTGAAATTAGTTTTTCTTTACTGAAGGCAAGGTAGGCATAATAGTAGCACCGGTATCAAAATATTTTTTCAACATTTTCTTTCTGATAAAAAGCGAGCCCATTTTATTTTAAATCCGGTATTTCACAAAATAATGACGATAATCAAGTTTTTCTTCTTTGATTCTGATCAGGGCTTCCTGATTGTTTCAAATTCCGTCAAGAAGTATCAATAAAATGGCGATCGTTTTTCTAAAAATCATTTTTTTTTTAATACGGGAGATATCAAGTTTGCTACGAGACCTGGAAGACCTGGAAGACCTGCAAGATCTGAAAAAGTCATGGAATTTTGTAAAAGTTCTGGGTAATTTGTAAGAGTCATAAAATTTTGAAAAAAGTGACTGTGTTTTCTTATTTGTGCCTACTTCAAAGTTTCAATAATTATCTCAGCACTTCGCGGCGAATCCTGAATTTGCGAATTCATAAGAATTGATGTTGTTACTAAAAAAATAATATGATAATATGTGCATCGTGTAAAAATTTTGCAAATATTAATGCTGTGTCAGTTCGGGGTGGACGAGTATACTCCCCATTTGGAAGACCCTTAAAAGTTTGTCAGTTTTCACGTAACTTTCACTGTGTTTGAAAAATGTCAAAACTTAGGAAATCTGAATACTCTGGAAGAATTGTTTACGAAAGACTACAGTATTCAGTATTTTTCGAAAAATGTCAAAACTTGGGAAATCTGAATACTCTGGAAGAATTGTTGACGAAAAACTACAGTATTCAGTATTTTTCGAAAAATGTCAAAACTTAGGAAATCTGAATACTCTGATAGAATTGTTTACGAAAAACTACAGTATTCTACGGCGGTGATGTTTTCATATAAAATTGTAGAAAATTATCGATTTGATTTCGACATTTTCCTAATTTTTCATCGAAGTTTGTAATTACATATTTATTAAACTTAGCAGAAATCCGTAATTCATCAAAAATGCCTATTAAAAATTATCAAAAACTAAACATTCATTTTGAAGTCGTAGATTTTTCTATTTTTCCTGAGAAAATAGTCATTTATTTATAATTGTGTATAGGAATACGTAATTTTATTAGGAAAACTATGAAAAATACAAATCGACTGCTCTATACAAAATGGAATCAAGTTCGGGTGAGTCCGTATAATGAATCAGGTTTTAGTTGTTCCTTATATGGAATCAAGTCTGTTTTTATCGATTCTAACATTTTGACTTTTGGAGATAAGATAAACAGAAGTAGGCTATTCTGCGGCACGTAATAAAATTTTATAGAATTCTGTGAAATATTTACTATTGTGTAGAATTTGTTAATATTTCATTACTTGCTGCAGAACGGTATGCTTGTTTGTTTTATTGCGAAGAATCAAACTGTCATAAAATAGGCTTGATTCCGTATACGGAACAACTGAAAGCTGATTTTTTATACGGACTCACCCAAACTCGATTCCATATTCCATATTGTTTGGAGCAGTTGAAATATAGCTTTTCCAAATGTCAAATTTTCGTTATATTTTATAGAACTTCGTGATTTTCTGGAAAAACTTATCAAAAATTATGAAAAAATAAACCTTTACGAGGGTTGTTTGATAAGTAAGGTTAATTTTCCGCTAGATAGTACCAAAATGAACTTTGTATTTGGCCAAGAAAAAGCACTCTCTAAACTAATCTCTGCCAAGCTTCAACCACAACCGATGCTTAGTTTGCATTAAGCATACGTTTGACGTGAGTGTGTCAGTAGTTTTCGAAAAAATGGAGAAAGAAGAGTTCCGTACAGTGACGATACATTTTTATTTTAAAAATTGGACGGACGAGCAGATCAAAGCCGAGCTAGACAAAGTTCATAGGGAGTCCGCTCCTCCGTTGAAAACCGTTTATTTTTGGATGAACGAATTTAAACGTGGCTGGTTATGGGAGATCGCCAAACTTTTTGCGTCGATTCGTGACTGCGGACGAAACTTCGATCCACCACTATATACTCGAGACAAAGCAGCAGTCAAAGCAGTGGCCACAGTATTTTGGGATTCCCAAGGAATTATCTCCACTAATTAATTGCAGAAGGGCAAAACTATATTAAGAACGTACTATGCATCATTATTTGACCGCTTGAAAGCCAAGCTACAAAAAACGGCCACGACTGACGCCCGAAAAAGTGCTGTTCCATTACGACAACGCACCGGCTCACACCTCCGCAATCGCAGTGGCAAAAATGCATCATCTGGGCTTCGAATTGATTCCTCATCCACCATATTCTCCAAACATGGCTCCGTGCGACTTCTTTCTGTTCCTCAACTTGAAGATCTCGCTCGGTGGAAAGAGATTCTCGTCCAGTGAAGAAGTAATCGATGCCATAAATGCGTATTTTGCAGACCTCGAGAAATATTACTTTTCTGAAGGGATGAAAAAACTGGAATCTCGCTGGACTAAATGTGTGGCCCTCGAAGAAGACTATTCATAATTATGTGTAGAAATTTGTAATTTTTTAAGAACAAAATATGAAAAACTACGTCTCGTTTTTCCAGGCGTATATTTTTGTAAACTTTAATACAAAGATGTAGTTATTTATAAATCTTCGTAGAAATTCTCTGAAAACGAGGTTTTCGTAAAAAAATTTTAGTTTGTCGAACAAATTTTTTCCAACAGGGTTCGCATTGATTAATAATTGTACAAGAAATTATTGGTGAATTATTTTGCGTCCAGTAGTATGTATTGAAATTGAATATAATTGATTGGATTTTTTAAGAAGTTGAACTGAAATTTTTTCAAAAGTAGACCCGGAAAACCCGGAAGTCATGGAATTTTGAAACCGGGCTTCTGTAGCAACCCTCGATACCGAAAAAAGTCCAAAGGCAAAATTGTTTCACTTGAAGAGTTCTACAAGAACTCTCTTTTCCTTTTTTCGATATTTTAAACCGCTTTTTGAGTATTTCCTAAAATATAAACATTTAAAAATATTTTTTAGTGCAAAATATCGAAAAATGGAAGAGGAGCTTTTTGTAGAACTATTCGAAAAGGACAATTATTTCTTAGACATTTTTTTCCGTGTTCCGCATATTTAAAAAAAAATCCAAATTTTGTATATTCAAGAAAACAGTTCCCATTTTATTAATTCTCAGCTTTTTAATACTTATATTTGCAGATTTTGAAACAATGAGAAACCCCTAATCAGAACTAGGAGTACATTCCACAAAATCTTGTACAAATCCTCATTTTTATCTCCAATTTGATAAAATTGCTGTGAAATTCTCTTTTGAAACCGGATCTCTTGTCAATTTTTGTATCAAGTGTCTCATTAAATCGTAAATTGTTACGCTTTATCAATTACGGAGGTACATAAGAGCACTTTAGCTTTCAATACATAGTATAGATTTTTTCTTGATCAGGTGAGAATTAACACGTCGGCACTACATTCGATATTGATTTTCGTTTCATTTCCCAGAATTTCTCTCCTTTATCTATCACCCTATATCTTTTTATAAAATTTTATTACTGATCCTATATTCTTTATGTATCATACAACTTTTATCACACACACTTATCGTAAAATTCTCTAACGTGAATATCCGTCGAAAAACGTTATCTTTTCAAGAATTCAATATTGATAAATGTGCTGAAAATCTCAAGCTGTAACTTTCAGCTATAATTTTATGTGATCCAATAGAAAAAAAGTCAAAACAAGGGTTGTCAAATTGCACTCCAATTGCATTTTGTTCAATTCAGTGGGTAAGGGGAATCTTTTTTCCCCTAAGAAAATTGAATTTACATTTCAGTTTCATGTTCTACTGTCTCTAAAATTCTAGTCTTTGAACCTCATAAAATCGTGTTCACGTCCCTAAAGGGTTTTCTGAAGAGAAAAAGTGGAGTTAGAAAAGTTTTGCCAACAACTTTGCATCGGCTAATGTTGAATTTATATTCACAGGAAATGGCTTCCTAATTTCCAATTCCTGCGTACCTGAACTTTTTCAGGTTCTTTTTTCAGTAAAAGAAAAAGAAACAAGACCAGATTTTCTATTTAGAATGCTCTTTGAGAATTCTAAATGACCCTATGAAGTTCTACATTTACTAGCCAACAAACACGTGCGCCCTGTGCGAGATTTTTTTCTTTTTATTATTTCTTACCCATTTTTTCAATAAAAATGTAGAGTAGAAGTACCGTTTATGGCTACGCTTGTTCCATTAGTAGCCATTCATAGAATATTTTCATATTTTAAGGACAAATATATATTGCACTGGGAAAGGCTAAATTAGTCAAAAATACGTATTTTTAATTAATTAAGCTCTTCACTGATTAGTTATAAAACTTGAAATATGGCAATATATCTGACAATGGCTACTAACGGTTCACTGGCCACAAACCCTATAAGAACAATACAAATAAATATTTTTTAATCTTTAAATACTCATGCCTTAGTATCAAATGAGGGGTTGACCACTCTTGAAATCTTTTGGAACCTTTTAAACCTTTACAAATTTCCTAAAATGCCTTGAAATTTTCTGCAATCTCATGAAATCCTATACATTTTTCTGAAACCCCATAAAATTCCTTAAAATAATTTCGAATGCTTTAAAAATTTTCGAAAATTTGTTGAATCCGTCATAATCAACTGAAATACCTCATATTTGTGTTAATCCTGTTGAAATTACTTGAAGTCCTTCGAGTGCCATTGAAATCTTTTAAAATATTTCGAAATCCCTAGAAATAGCCTGAAATTCCTTCAAATGTTTAGAAATGACTTGAAAGCCTGTGAAACCCCTCGAAATCTTTGGAAATAACTTGATACCTTGTAAAATCCCTTGAAATATTTTTAAATACTTCGACAATCCTTAAAATCTTTTAAAATACTTTGGGGTCTCTAGAAGTCTCTTGAAATGCCTTGAAATCTTTTGAAACCACTTGAAACCTTAAGAATTTTCGTAATGTCCCATAAAATACTGTAAAACTCATTGAAAACTTTCATAAAATCGTTAAAATATTTCCAAATTCCTTGAAGTCTTCTCAAATTAGTTGAAGTCCATATAAAGCATGTGAAATCCATTCATAGGCTATGAAATCTCCAAAGATTCTTGAAAATCCCTTGAAATATTTTTGAACCATTTGAAATTTTTAGAAAATCTGTGAAAGCGCTTGAAATGCTTCAAAGTTACTTGCAATCGTTTTGGAAGTGTTGTAAAATCTCTTGAAATATTTATAAATACTTCGAGAATCCCCAAAAAATTTAAAAATACTTCACGATTCCTAAAAATTCTTTGAAATCCATCGAAACTTTTAAAAGTTTTGTGATATGTCCTAAAATATTTTCAGATCCATTGAAAACACTTTAAATTTCTCAAAATTCCTCACAGTCTCTAAAAATAATTTGAAATCGCTTGACATCTTTAGAAACTTTTGGAATCTTAATATCTAGTGTACACTGAAAATTCTGAAATGAATTGCGTTTTTATTTTAATTAAACAATTAAATTGACGAAGAATATGAAAATTAGCTGCTAAAACGATCCTTTAGGCATATGCAGCTGTCAGTTAGAAAGTTAGAAACTTAGTCGACAAATTGAGCTCACTTCTGGCACACGTGATAGCGAACTAATTACTTCCAATGTACTATTGTAATTAAACTTGTTTAGAAATTTCAGATTAGATGAGAAACGTGAATCATACGCAAAGTGTTACTAATTTCGAATACAAGGAAATATCGACTTACTATCAAAACGTTGAAGGGCAGCCAACAAGTTGTGAAGACTATCACGACAGTCACCATCATCTTCACCATCTGAACAGAAATTTTAGTATCATTCAAATTTTACCAATTGATATAATATTTAAAAAATTAGTAAAAGTAGGTGACATGCGTCTACAAAAACGAATTTCGTAGCCTATTTAATGTATTTAAGATGTTAAACTTCTTCTAACTCCCATTGCTTATGCCACATTTCAAAAACAATCATAGGTAAAAGAAAATTAAATTTTTTTATAGGTTTAAGTCTTTCAATTACCTAACTTTGAATTAACTTTTTTAATTTACATCATTCTCCTTCTAAAATTAAAAAAAAATTTGCCCGCTTCGCGCGCAGCTCACTTCGCATGCAAGTTTGAGCGCGCCTATGGCGCGCGATTCGGTCATCGCGCTTCGCGCTCCGAAACATGTGGATCTCGCGCTCGGTGTTATATGTTTTTGATGTACAAATTACTAAATTTGTTTTTGATTTCAAATGAAAAAGGAAATTTAT
>JAUMHM010000031.1:57120313-57135928 GCA_032362435.1 Melikaiella ostensackeni
TAAAATTTCAAAATATTAGGAAGGTTAAAAAAGTTTACAGGAAAATTCACAATTATTTCCAAAATTTCAGAAACCTTTAGACATTCAGAGGATTCAAGGATTCAACAAAATTTTTTTTAAGATTTTCATAAATATTTAAAAGATTTAGAACATTTTTTACGATTGAGGGTCAATATAATCCCACCTCTACATATTATAAAAATAAAGTTACGATTCATCCAGCACTCTTCTAATAATTTGGGATGTCAACTTTATGCAAGTGCCTCTTTGCATAATTTTTCAAAAGTGGTAAAAGTCATCAACTATTAGTCTTTTATCATGTTTTGGGGCCATTCCACCTAATTTTGAAGCCGCATAATATCTCATCAATTCGGGGTCAAATACAGCATAATGTATTTTTCGCATTATGCGCGCATAAATTCGCTATTTTGGGAGTAGCACGAGAAAAATGGTCAACTGAGCACAGCTAAATTCATTTTTTCGTTTAAAAAATTTGAAATTCCCGTCTTCAGGGCGCTCACGATTCTTCCTTCCACGGAGGGTGTGCGATAGTCAAAGCATCTGGTACTTTTACTCGAACTCGAGGCCAAAGGAGGGGTCAATATTCCTGCTCCAAAATGTCTAGAACATATAAATTGCCAAACCCGTTTTGTTGGGGGGGGGGGGGGAAGGTGCAAAAACTTATGTTTTTTTGATAGAATAGGATAGAATATTAGCTTCATTTAAAGAAACCCGCTCTTCTCGATCCATCCCGGATAACGACTCAGTTTGAAAATGCCGAAAATGGGAAAATTTAAGAGGACATAACTTGTGACCTATTTGAGGTAGGTCATTGTTCTTTTTTTGGAATTACTGCAAATTGAGTTGGGTTTGTCAATCGATCTGTTATAGAAATTCACTTAAATTTTTGTTTAAACAATGTTATTTGAAATGTAAAATGAGTCGATTTTTTTGTGCTGAAGGCTGATCAGTAGAGAACGCAGTCAGATTATTAGCAATCAAACATTTTTTACCCTCCTTTGTCACAAAATGATCCCTGCGAGTCAGTTTACGGTGCATAACAATGCATAACTCTGTATTTTAATGCGCATAATGTCTGCATAATTTCAGCACTTTTACCACATAATCACCGCACTAAAGACTTAAATTTTATCACATAATTCAAAATTCTCAAACGTATAAAGTTGACACAGTATTAATTTTTTGCATGAAATTTTTTCAAAGCTATGGTAGGCGATTTGGATCGATCTGTCGGAGATGTAGTTGCAGCACTTCAGAAGAAAGACATGTTGAAAGACAGCATTATAGTATTTTCAACAGACAATGGTGGTCCAGCAAATGGATTCAATGACAATGTAGCATCTAATTGGCCCCTGAGGGGTGTAAAAAATACCTTATATGAAGGTCAGTTATCTTTAAGTAAAGATCATCTATCTGTCAACAGACAATTCTTATATTAAAACAACATCAACCATTATACAAGAGAATTTGAAATGGAATAAACGGATTTCCTGATTGTCCAATTAACCTTATTGTGATATGCAGGGGGTGTTCGAGGTGTTGGAATTCTATGGTCTCCACTGTTAACCAGAACGGGTCGTGTAGCTAAGCAATTCATGCATATTAGCGATTGGCTACCAACTCTATTGACAGCTGCTGGGGGAAACATATCAAATCTAAATATCGATGGAGTTAATCTCTGGGATGCTTTGAAAGATAATACCGATTCTCCAAGAAAATCTCTCCTTCATAATATCGATGATATCTATGGCAATGCTGCCATCACGATGGGAGATTGGAAACTTCTTATGGGTATGATAAGTTCATTTTTATACCAGCGTAGGGCTCGGACTCATGCCACTATTGACAGTATTTGACACTTTTTTGAACGTTGTCACTATTTTGCGACTGTATTTAAAAATAATGCCACTAATTCAACTACTTCTTCAGTTTGCCTTTACAAATAATTTCGAAATTCGATGATTGGCTAAAATAACATGTCTACCATCTCTAGTACAGAAATATACATCGGAAAATAATCCCAAAGGCTAATATGTACAAAAATTCATTGAAAACACTATAAATTCATCTGAAGACAGAAGAATGACAACTGGAAAAAGAGCAAGCATGAAATTTCACAGGATGAACAAAAACAGTTTTCTGCGATAGGTTTTCTAATCTGAAATTTTGATAAATTGATAGAAGCATGTGTTTTCCAAGAACACTACATTGAAGATGTGAAAAATTTAGGAAAAAATTTGTTCTGTTCGGGTGGGGGAAAACCAAATGATCCATATCCAGTTTTCCATCTCATGAATTTTGAAACTGCTTATTTGTTTATAAAATCAAGAAAATATAGTGAGGACTTTTTCGGGCCTGTTAAAAGGGCGCAATATATGTAATTATGTATTCCTTGGCATGCCCAAAACTCGAAAAATATTCGCACTGGAATTTGAGGATTTATAAAAATGTGAAAATGACAAGTACATGAGGACCAAAAATAAAATTATATCTATGCCTTATGATAGAAAATTTAGTTAAAATTGAGACACTGAGAACGACAACTAGGTGAAGCCCACTTTTTTCGAAAATCGTTTTTTCCAGTTTCAAGTACTTTAGGTCAATACCTATCGATAGATGTTAGCAATATGTGAAAAAAAATTATTCTGCCAAAAAACGTGGTGAAAGTTGAGGTAGATATGGGGAAATGAGAATGACAACTGGGTAAAGCCCATTTTGTTTTTCCACCCTCTTACTCAGAGGTGATGAAGAGGATTTTTATGTTTTCTATTTCGTTTCATGTTTCTTTATGATAAAAGATCATTTTCGAATACTTTTTAAGTTTTTCATAAATTTAAAATATGAAAAAATGTACTTTTAAATAATCAAGAATGCCAACTAGGCAAAGCCCGTTTTGTTTTTTCTGTCTCTTACTCAGAGAATTCATGAGGAAGGCTAAACTTATATTTTCTGTTTTGTGTAATGTTTTTTATAAGAAATGATCATCATCAAGTAATTAGGAATGACAACTAGGTAAAGCCCACTTTGTTTTTTCTGTCTCTTACTAAGAGAATTATTGAGAAGGATTAAACTTATATTTCCTGTTTTTCATAATGAGTGATCATCTTCAAACACTTTTAATTTTTCAAAATAAATTTAAGACAAAAAAAAAGTTCTTTAAATAATTGAGAATGACAACTAGGTGAAGCCCATTTTGTTTTTCCATCCTCTTATTCAGAGGCGATGAAGGTGATTTTTATGTTTTCTATTTCGCTTGATGTTTCTTTATGATGAAAGATCATTTTCAAATACTTTTCAAGTTTTTCATCAATTTAAAATGTGAAAAAATGTACTTTTAAATAATTGAGAATGCCAACTAGGTAAAGCCCATTTTGTTTTTTCTGTCTCTTACTCAAAGAATTAATAAGGAGGGTTAAACTTATATTTCCTGTTTTTCATAATAAATGATCATCTTCAAACACTTTCCATTTTTTAAAATAAATTAAAAACATAAAAAAATGTTCTTTCAAATAATTGAGAATGACAACTAGGTAAAACCCAATGTGTTTTTCCACCCTCTTACTCAGAGGTGATAAAGAGCATTTTAATGTTTTCTGTTTCGCTTGATGTTTCTTCATGATGACAGATCATTTTCAAATACTTTTCAAGTTTTTCATTAACTCAAAATATGAAAAAATGTACTTTCAAATAATTGAGAATGCCAACTAGGTGAGGCCCATTTCGTTTTTTCAGTCTCTTACTCAGAGAATTAATGAGGAGGATTAAACTTATATTTCCTGTTTTGTGTGATGTTTTTTTATAAGAAATGATCACGTTAAACACTTAAAATTTTTTAAAATAAATTTATAACATAAAAAAATGTACTGTTAAATAATTGAGTATGCCAACTAGGTAAAGCCCATTTTGTTTTTTTTCTGTCTCTTACTCAGAGAATTAATGAGGAGGATTAAACTTATATTTCCTGTTTTTTTGCGATGCTTTTTATATGAAATGATCACCGTCAAACACTTTAAATTTTTAAAAATAAATTTATAGCATAAAAAATTTACTTTTGAATAATTGAGAATGCCAACTAGGTAAAGCCAATTTTGTTATTTCTGTATCTTTCTCAGAAGTGAAGATGAGGATTAAACTTGTGTTTTCAGTTTCATGTGGTATTTTTTTTTTATAATAAAAGATCATTCTCAAACACTTTTGAAGATTTTCATAGATCAAAAAAAAAAAAAAGAAAAAATGTACTTTCAAATAATTGAGAATGACAACTAGGTAAAGCCCATTTTGTTTTTCTTCCCCTTGCTCTGGATTTTTCTTGTAATATTTTCAAATCTTGAAAGTAAAACCAATAAAAACCACTTGCTTCTATAATTGTGGCCATTATCTACCATTTTTTACGAAGAAAAAAAATTGTTTAACGAAAATTTTTCTGTGTTCGAGGCCGGAAACACCAAATAATAGTCCTCATCGAGTAGGGTGACCCTTTAACAAATAGTCAAATTTTATTTTCAAAATTCTTTTGCTTTCTTTCATTTTATAAACCGAGGACTGCAACCTGTTTCCAAACCCAAAAAAATTAGTGTAGGGTAAAAAAAAATTTCGAAATTTTCAAAATGGCGGGCCCATAAAAGATGACCAAAAATTGTATCTTCTCTAATTTGCAACAAAAGGGACCCAAATTTAGTAAAAAAAGTCTTGTTAGAATCTACAAGGCAAGTGCTGGCATTTAAAATTAAACTTTTTGAAAAAATCTAAAATGACGGCTGTTTACATTGCAAAAAACTATTAATTTTCCCATTTTTCGAAGAAAGCCTCCAAAACTTGATAAAATGAGCAAGTGTATTTGCATAAACTATGCAATAATCATTGACAGCCGAAATTTTGAACAAATCTAAGATGGGGGCTGGTCAAATTTGAAAACATGTTTAATTTATCCATTTTTTTACAGAAGCCTTCCAAACTTGGCAACATGACGAAATTTATTTTCAGAAACTGTGCAGTAGACCGCGACAGTAGAAATTCTGAAAAATTCCAAGATTGCGGCTTTCCTTGAAAAATGAGAAAATTAATTATTTTTTCGTAATCTAAACAACCCCTACTTTGAATTTTTTCGCAATGTTCAACTTTTAGTGTCACCACTTGCTTCGTAGATATTACCAACATTTTTCACGAAACTTGGGTCCTTTTTGTTGAAAACTATAAAAATTACCATTTTTGGTCATCTTTTATGGGTCAGACATTTTGCAAATTCTACCATTTTCATTTGTAACACTTACTGGTTGTATATTTCAAAATTAGAAACGTCCAAAATCGAATATTTTCAAATTCGATTACTAAAAAATGAACAAATTCATATTTCAATCGTACAGTTTCAAAGCATAATTCCCAATGAAGGCCTTAAGGGTCGAAATATTTTTAATTGAATATCGTTCAAAAATTAATTATAACAAATTGAAAGAGTTTTAGAATCAGCAATTGGACTTCAATTCATTCAAGAGTAAAAAATATCAGATTGGAAGCGTTGAAAATTAGACTAGCTGTGCATTTGATCTCGGGCAATTCCACTTTGTGCATACTCATAAGTGTATATTTAAAATATCATAAAGCGCATAAAAAATGTTTGGGAAAGAATGAAGTTGAAATTAAACAACGGTACAGAAAATTTAAATTTTTCGACTTTGCAAAATGTCGAGGGGTTGATCACTTGATCACTCTTAACATATGGTTTACAAGTATGCGTTATATCTTTGTGAAATATTTGTAAAATCTTTAAAACCTTTGTGAAATAGTTTGCAATTTTTGAAATCCTTAAAATATTTTTAAGCCTTTTGAAATCTTCGTAAAATATTTTTAAGTCTTCATGAAATCCTTGAGATCCATTTGAAATTTCTATGAAATCATTGAAGTGTTCATCAAATCCTTCTAAACCTTCAAAATCCTTGAGATCTTTTGAAAATCTTTGAAATCTTCTGAAATTTTTAAAAATCTTTTGAAACTATTGAAAATCTCTGAAACTTTGATAAAATCTTTGAAATTATTGTGAAATGTTTGAAATGTTTGAAATCTGCCAAATCATTTGAAATTCTCAGAATCTTTCTAGATTCTTTGGAATCTTCTTGAAATCTTCTGAAATCTTTCGAAATCTTTTTGCAATGTTTGAAATCTTTTGGAATTCTTGATATCTTTGTGAAATATTTGAAATCTGGTGTACACTCAAAAGTCGAGTCATCAACCCCTCACAAGATGTGAAATTCTTGGGATTTAGAAATACTTCAAAATTAAATGTATTGTGTTTTGAAAGGAATTTATTAATTTTATTGTAATTAGTGAAGCAGGCATTAATTTTTGAAGATTTTCTTTAACTTTGCAAATATTTTTAATCAGAGTTTAATTATTTTCATTTTATATGATTATTCTTCACTAATGATATTTTTTTCTTCCTCTAAAAGTCTCGAAATTTTTTTCGATTGGAATTTTTAGCGTAAGGTTTAGAATTTTCTTCAATTACCTTTGAAAGAACCTGAAAAAGACCTGGAATCTAGAAATGAAAATTCTATAGCAACCCTGCATGGTATACAAAATTGAATTAGAAAGTTTTATTCAAAATTTCATCAAATGAGAAGAAAATATCAAAATTGTTGTATGCCGTATGACTTTAGGAAAAATTTTAATGGTTTTAACAATTAATTCCATTTGTGAAAATATAATTTGAAAATCCATAAGATTTTATGCTAGGAACAACATAATTTAAGTTACTACATACTATCATCAAATGAAAATATATGCTTGAATTTAAAGCAACTGTAAAATATGATGAATGATAATCATAAATTGAAATGAATATTAGAATAGCTGCATCGGCTTTGACACAATTTTAATTTTAATCGTCAACTTCTTTAATGTGGAATGTTTATAGTTAAAAATCATGACATTTTTGACATCTTTTTGAAGATTTGCAAGTGAAGATTCTTTAATTTTTAAGACTTACAATTGAAGATTCATTAATTTGGAATGCTTATAGTTTAAAATGATGTAATTTGAAATGCTCGTTTTTGGAATAGTTCAAGTTGGAAGTTTTAAAATTGAAATTTATTCAATTTCATAGATTTGCAATTCAAAATTTAGCGATTTTTATAATTTTTAATTAAAGATTTGTTAATTTGAAATTTCAACAATTTAAAGTTATGTAATTTTGCACTTTTTTTGGAACAATTTAATTTTGAAGATTAAGCATTGAAAATTGTTCAATTTTGAATACTTGCAACAGAAGACTCTTCAATATTTAATATGTTGACTAAAAAATGGTACAATTTTGAATTTTTTGTATAGTCAAATTCTGGAGATTTGAAATGGAAAATGATACAATTTTGAAGATTTAAAATTGAAATTTATTAAATTTTATGGATTGACATGAAATTCTTCAATTTTTACAATTCTCAGTTAACGATTCATTAACTTGGATTGTTTATAGTTTGAAATGATGTCATTTCAAAAGTCATTTTAGAATAGCTCGATTTTAAACATTCAAAATCGAAAATTTTTCAATTCTGAATATTTGCAATTGAAGACTTATCGATATTTAATGTGTTAAATTGAAAATGATGCAATTCTTATGATTCACAATTAAAGATTCATTAATTTGGAATACTTACGGATTAAATTAATGTAATTTAAAATGTTTTTTCTTGAAATATTTTAATTTCGGAGATTTAAAATTAAAATTTACTCAATTTTATAGCCTTTGAATTAAAAAATCTTCAAGTTTCACGATTTACAGTTAAGGATTCATCAATTTGTAATGTTTACGGGTTAAAATATTGTAACTTTGAATGGTTTTTTTGGGATAGATAAATTTTTAAGATTTATAATTTAAACTTATTCAAATTTGAAGATTTAGAATTGAAATTTATTCAATCAGATAGATTTTGCAATTTTAAATTCTTCAATTTTCACGATTCACAATTTCAGATTCATCATTTTGAAATCTTTATAGTTAAAAATGATGGAATTTACAATGTTTTTTTTATAGTACAATTTTAAAGACTGAAAATTGAAATTCATTTAACTAGATAGATTTTCTGCTGAAAGTTCTTCAATTTTCAGGAAAGATTCATTAATTTTGAATGGTTACAGTTTAAAATGATGTAATTTTGAATACTTTTTTTTTCAATAGTTCAATTTTGAAGATTTGAAATTGAAATTTATTCAATTTTGAAGATTTTGAATGAAAATTCTTCAATTTTTAAGATTTGCAATTAAAGATTCATTAATTTGGAATGATCACAGTTTAAAATGATGTAATTTTTAATGCTTTTTTGGAACATATCAATTTTGAAGATTGAAAATTGAAATTAATTTAAATTTCAAGATCAAGAATTGAAGTTTATTCAATTTGATAGATTTGCAATTTGGATTCTTCAATTTACACTATTTACATTTGAAGATTCATTAATTTGGAATGTTTATTGTTCAAAATTATGTAATTTTGAACGTTTTTTAAAATACTTAGTTCAATTTTGAAGATATACAATAGAAAATTCTTGAATTCTACAAATTTGTAATTCAAAACTCTCCAATAATCAATTTTTTAAATAGAAAATAATGCTTTTTTGAATTTTTTTTCTCGAATCGTACAATTTTGAAGATTTAGAATTGAAAGTTATTCAAATTTTGATATTAAGAATTGAAATTTGTTCAATCTGATAGATTTGCATTTTAAAATTCTTTAATTTCCACGATTTAAAATTGAAGATTCATTAATTTGAAATGTTTAGAGTTGAAAATGATGTAATTTTACGATTTTTGGAACTTTTGGAATACTTCAGTTTTGAAGATTGAAAACTCAAATTTACTCAATTTTATAGATTTCCTGTTGAAAGTTCGTCAATTTTCAGGGAAGATTCATAAATTTGGAATAGTTACAGTTTAAAATGATGCAATTTTGAATACTTTTTTTTAATAGTTCAATTTTGAAGATTTGAAATTGCAATTTACTCAATTTTAAAGATTTTGAAATGAAAATTCTTCAATTTTTAAGATTTGCAATTGAAGATTCATTAATTTAGAATGTTCACAGTTTAATATGATGTAATTTTTAATGCTTTTTTAGAATATATCAATTTTGAAGATTGAAAGTTTAATTTCATTCAAATTTCAAGATCAAGAATTGAAATTTATTCAATTTGATAGATTTGCAATTTGAATTCTTCAATTTTTACGATTTACATTCGAAGGTTCATTAATTTGCAATGTTTATAGTTTGAAATTATATAATTTTGAACGTTTTGTAGAATACTTAGTTCAATTCTGAAGATATGCAATAGGAAATTCTAGAATTCTAAATATTTGTAATTTAAAACTCTTCAATATTTAATTTTTAAAATAGAAAATAATGCTTTCTTGAATGTTTTTTCTCGAATAGTTCAATTTTGAAGATTTAAAATTGAAATTTATGCAAAGTTCAATACTAAGAATTGAAGTTTGTCCAATCTGATATATTTGCAATTTAAAATTCTTCAATTTCCACGATTTACAATTAAAGATTCATTAATTTAAAATGTTTATAGTTTAAAGTGATGTAATTTCACGATTTTTGGACATTTTTGGAATACTTCAATTTTGAAGATTAAAAACTCAAATCTATTCAATTTTATAGACTTTCAATAAAAAATTTTTCACTTTTTAAGATCTACTATTGCGGATTCATTACTTCGGAATGTTAAAAGTTTAAGATGGTGTAGTTTTGAATGCTTTTTTGGACTTGCAATTGGAGATTCATTAATTTAGAATTGTTACAGGTTAAAATGATGTAATTTTGATTGCCTCTTTTTTTTAATCGTTCAATTTTGAATACTAAAGATTAAAAATTAATCAATTTTGAAGGTGTAAAATAGAAATTTATTCAAGTTTCAAGATTTACAATTCAGGATTTATTACTTTTGAATGTTTACAGTTTAGAATAATGTAATTTTGAACGTTTTTTAGAATAGTTCAATTTTGAAGACTTGAGATTAAAACTTATTGAAATTTTGAAGATTGAGAATTGAAGATTCATTAATCTGGAATGTTTATAGCTTAAAATAATGGAATTTTAAATGATTTTCTTGGAAAAGCTTAGTTTTGAAGGTTTAGAATTGAAAATTATTGAATTTTGAAGATTGAAAAGTATTCAATTTTGAGGATGTCAAATTGAAATTTATTCAATTTTGAAGATTTAAAATTAAAATTTATTCAATTTTCAAGATTTGCAACTAAGGATTCATTAATTTGAATGTTTACAGTTTAAGATGATGTAATTCTAAATGCTTTTTTTGGAATACATCAATTTTGAAGATTTAACATTGAAATTTATCCAATTTGATATATTTTCAATTCAAAATTCTTCAATTTTTACGATTTTCGATTTAAGATTCGTTAATTTGAAATGTTAATAGTTTAAGATTATGGAATTTTGAATACCTTTTGGAATACTTGAATTTTGAAGATTGAAAATTCAAATTTATTCAATTTTGTAGACTTTCAATTGAAAATTTTTCAATTTTTAAGATTTACTATTGACAATTTATTAATATGGAATGTTTACAGTTTAAGATGATGTAATTTTGAACGCTTTTTTTGGAATAAATCAATTTTGAAGATTTAGCATTTAAATTTATTAAAATTTAAAGATTAAGAATTGAATTCTATCCAATTTGGTAGATTTTTAATTTGAAATTCTTCATTTTACACGATTTACAGTTAATGATTAATTAATTTGAAATATTTATAGTTTAATATGATGGCATTCTAAATACTTTTTTGGAATACTTTAATTTTGAAGATTGAAAATTCAAATTTATGCAATTTTATAGGTCTTCAATTGAAAATTTTTCAATTTTTAACATTTACTATTGAGGATTCATTAATTCGGAATGTTTACAGTTTAAGATGATGTAATTTTGAATGCTTTTTTGGAGTAAATCAATTTTGAAGATCTAACATTAAAATTTATTCAAATTTCAAGATTAAGAATTGAAATTTATCCAATTTGATAGATTTTCAACTTGAAATTCTTCAATTTTCACGATTTGCAATTTAAGATTTATTAATTTGAAATGTTTACAGTTTAATATGATGGAATTTCGAATACTTTTCTGGAATACGTCAATTTTGAGGATTGAGAATCCAAATTTATTCAATTTTATAGATTTTTAATTGAAAATTCTGCAATTTTTAAGGTTTATTATTGAGGATTCATTAATTCGAAATGTTCACGGTCTAAGATGACGTAATTTTAAATGTTTTTTTTTGGACTTGCAATTGGATATTCATTAATTTAGAATGGTTACAGTTAAATATGATGTAATTTTGATTGCTTTTTTTTATCGTTCAATTTTGAATACTTAAGATTAAAAAGTAATCAATTTTGAAGGTGTAAAATAGAAATTTATTCAATTTTCAATATTTACAATTTAGGATTTATTAATTTGAAATGTTTACAGTTAACGATAATGTAATTTTGAACGTTTTTTTTTTTTGGAACACTCAAATTTTGAAGATTTAAGATTGAAACTTTTGAATTTTGAAGATTTTAAATTGAAACTTATTCAATTTTGAGGATATCAGATTTATATTTATTTAATTTTGAAGATTGAAAATAGAAATTGATTCAGTAGACTGTCAGATAGACATGATAGAAAAAGTCGCGAGACAAAAAGCATGCGAAAAGCATGCGGAAACATTGAAGCTTCAATGTATTTCTAAAGAGATAAGTTTCTCGAAATTATTCCTAAATTAACTTATGGGACTCATCGGATATTTTTAAAAGCAATCTAGTCGATCCGAGGCCTGCAATTGTTTTACATGGATATAAATTTGTTATTTAAAGAATTCATGCCACTATTTTGCACCTATTTATCCAAATTTATGCCTTTATTAGCACAAGTTTTGATCTCTGAAGTGAGTCCGAGCCCTGCCAGCCAAATAATCTAATAACCTTTTGCTTACTTAAATTATAATAAAACCTATTCATAAACTTGCAAAATTTATTAAATGTCCATCCTATAGGAGGAACATATAATGGAACTTATGATGGACATTACGGCCCGGATGGAAGAGGATTCAATTACAATGAAGATAATGTAATTAGGGATGTAACTGGTTACACTCTTAAAAAAATAGGAATGAACCTAACAAAAGAAGTGATAAAAACTCTTCGGAATGAAGCTACTCTGCTTAAATGTCCACGAAGAAATTATACACTTCCCGAATGTTGGGCCTTGCAAAGGCCTTGTCTTGTAAACATCGCTGAAGATTATTGCGAACTAAATGACGTGTCAGACTTGTAAGTTTTATATTTCTAATTTGCTTTAAATTAATTTTCCTTTTCATTCAAACTCTTAATAATATTCTATCCGGAAAAAGGTAACTTGTAACAGTTGTAACCAGTCTTGGGAAGTAACGAAGCTCCTCAATAAGTTACAGTTACAGTAACGTTTGCTGTAACTTAGTTACTTTTTCAAACAAGTAACTTCTAATGTTACTTACTTCCAGATTTTCTGTTAACCGAAAAAAATGGTTTGATCCACAGAAAGTTCATAGGATGTTTCCCTTATAGAAGTACAAATTTAAGGAAAAGAATGCAAAAATTTTTTCTGAAAAACAAACTGAAAAATTCATATACTCACAAGTTTGCAAATTTTTTTTCTAAATTCTGAAAAATACATGTCACCTAATTTCCTCTAAAAAAGTACTTTTTTGTAGCTTTAATCTGTCACTTGTGACTTACTTTCAGTTATTTTTAATTTTAATATTTCTAACATACCGATCGAGTACCTTTAAGCAACAACTGCACTTGAAAGTTAATAAAAACTTCGGATAAGCCTTCTATTAAGTGTTCGTTTGTTTTTTCATTTATTTTTTAAAGAAATTTATAAATAATGTGATTAATACATACTAATTATTCAATAAGGCCGGAAATTCTGCATCGGCATAAAAAAAATGAACTTTTGAAGGAACTTAGAGTCACTTCAGTCGATATCTGTGACTAGTAACTTTCAAATTTTGTAACTTGTAACGGTATCGAGTTACTTTTCTCCAGAAGTAAGTATAACTTGTAACGAGTTCCTTTTTTTAAAGGATTTTCCCATCACTACTTGTAACTTATTCATGAGCTTTTCTCTTATCCGTGTCTCTAACACTGATCGGATTACTCATGTAGAAAATGAAACATGAAGCGAGATGCAAAAGTACATAAAAGTTACATTTCATATCTAGAGAAGCAAATAAAAGTGAATCTAAAATGAAACGAGAGTCTCTTTGCGTTCGGGATTATTACCTTTTGACGAATTTATCCGTAAAAAGAAGTTCAGTTATATAATGATGAAATATTTTTCGTTTGATCAAACTTTAAATTGTTCTGATTTCAATCATAATTATTAGGGTTATCCAAAAAAAACGAGTTTTCGAATTTGAAGATCTCAATCCCTCATTTTGTGTCATTTAGTGAAAAAAAATTTCAAAACTTGTTGAGATTTTTAGAAAAATTTTTAGAGTCAGCTATCGATCTCAATGCATTAAAAATACGAAGAGTCGTTTGATTTACGAAAGAATCGTACATTCTTCATAAAGGTGATATAAAATATTGGTATGAATAATAAGAAGGCTAAAAATTTCATTTTGTTAATAAATTCATCCCGAAATTTGTTAAAAGTCACACCTAAAGATACTATAACTCAAGAGTGTTTAATTTAAGGGTAGTCTTCTCTCCTCTTCTTTATTATATTCTCTTTCTCTCTCTAGTATTTTCTACCCCTCACTTGCATACCACATTCAAACCTCATTTCGCATCTCTCTTCCTCCCATTTCGAACGTTCCACGTTACCTCTCCCCTCTTTTTCCATAATCTGCTTCATTTTCTAAGCCATCCTCACTTGCTGCCTTGTTTCTTTTCAGCCTTGCAATTGCCTCATTTACCTCTTGCCTACTAATCTCGTTTCTCCTGTCCTCATCCTCCGCTAGCGCCTTTCTTCCTTCACTCTTCACCCTATTTTCTACGGCCCCTGGCTGTCTCTTGATATACTTCGTCCACTTATTCATCTCGATTTCCTTATTCATGCCCTTCCTTCCTCCTCTTTCTCTATTTTTCACTTCTCATCCGTTCCCTTCCTTTAACCCTTTCTCAACCACTTCCTTGTAGCTTACTTTCTCCCTCTCTCTTTTTTCACTTAACATTCTCTCGTGATCTTTTTTTCTCCTCTTAAGCTCCCATTTCTCCATTTCCCCTTTCCTTTAATTTATTATTCTCTCCTTCATCCTGTCTTTACTCCGCCTAAATTCGTCCTTCCACTAACCTCTTCCATCCCGTCTTCATCTCCTTTTGGTTCCACCTCTTCTCATCTTATCAATCACTTTTTTAAATTTCTAGCAGCCTGTCTACTCTTTTCTCTTCCATACTTCCTGCATCCTCGGTCTCCATTTTTTCTCTCAATTCTCTTAACTTATCTTTCCCCCAACTACTCATTTTCAATTTACTCTCCCCCACTCTTTTCTTCTTCCTCCTACCGCGCTTTGGTTCTCTACATCTCAATGTCGATATCACCGGGAAGTGCTCGGAGCTTATCTCATTGCCCACTTCCATTCTAACCATCAACTTCTTCCTTGTATCTTCTGCCAGCATGTAATCTATTGCGATGTCCCTTTTTTTGTCATTTCCCCCTCTTCATCTTCCTTATTATTACCGTGACAAACAAACCATCCCGTCTTTTCTAACAAGTCCAGAAGCCTCCTGCCCTCCCGATCAATTTTTCTATGTTTCGAGTTTCTTTCAAAGAGCTCCTTTTCCTTGTCCCACACCTCACCCTCTTGTTCTGGGTCTATTAATTTAGGTCTCCTTGTATCAGCACCAACCTCTCCTCTTTCTCCTCTGCCCATTTCCTTATCATTCTTAATCCTGCCTCTTCTTCTCTTGTACTCTACACGAATACAACAGCAAGAAACACTTTTCCTACTTTTAATCTTCTCACCATTGTTCCGTCCTTTTCTTTTCTATCCTTTTCCTTTTCTTCCTCTACCACCATTTCCGTTCTTACCCCTGACACCATGCCACCCATATCTCTCCGTTTTGCGTGATCCTTTCTCGCTGCTTGCATCTTCCACACATATCTTTTCGGTAATATTCTTTTCATGACATTCCACGTTCCTACTTTCTACAGATAGCGCTAGCATCGTTCCTTATTTTTTGTAGTTACCCGAGAGATTCGAATTTACAAACCCATCACAATTTACGATTCTTTTGTAAATTAAACGACTTATTCAAATTTTAACGCTTTGGAATCGATAGCAACTTCTAAAAATTTTTGTTTTATTCCGAAAAAATGAGGACAATTTTTTGTTGTTAAGTAACAAAAAATATGGGGGTGAGATCTTGAGAAATCAAAATTTTTTTTCGGACCACCCTAATACAAGGTATGTCCGAAAAGTATCAGACCTACGTTCATATCTCCGCAGTGGTGCTACTCTTTGTCATCCGGGTCGTGGCATCCTCCGAAGTAGTCCCCATTTGATTGAACCACACGCTCCCACCGGTGCTTCCACATCTTAAAGCAGTCCTTGAACGCAGAT
>JAUMHM010000031.1:57136028-57147298 GCA_032362435.1 Melikaiella ostensackeni
TATAGATTATATATATATATATATATATATATATATATATATATATATTATAGATAGATGAAAATTTGTTCGTTGAAAATTTTATAGGTCCTCTAAAATCCTTCCAAATCTTCTGAAACTCATTAAGACCGCATGAAATTTGTTTGAATACCTAAAAATCACTAAAATTCTTGCACATTTCTCGACATTTTTCAAATCTCTTGAAAATTTCTTGAAATCTTTTAAAATATCCTAAAAATGTTTAAATCCTTCGAAATCGGTGGGGAGGGGGTGGTCAAGTTTTACACAAATCTAATACCTTTTCTGATGAGAATGTAAAAATGTAGATTTATGAACAGTGATGGGAAGAAACTATGTAGTTCCTTTTAACTAGTTGCTGTAGGTCAGGCCTGTCCAGAGTGGAGATATTCTATAAATTTTCCTCGAAGCTGCTTAAATCGCAGATGTGAGTTTTCCACCTCCACTCTCCACTTCCCATTCTACCTCATGAGAGTAACCACCACACGAGCTTTCGAGAGAGCAGAGAGAAGTGGCGGTGGAAGTGTAACGTGCGGCCTTTGAGCAAATTTCTCCTCTCTGGACAGGCCTGCTATAGATGGATTCCAAACCGGACTCACACAAACCAGACCTCGACATCATCGATTTCTTTTAAACTTTAGCTACTTATTTGTTTGGTATAAAAAATATAGTTTGTCAAAAATTTCACTGGAAAATTTTTTTTTGGAAGTTACTGCACTCTTTATATTTTGGACACTTTTTGAGTCTCTAAAACACGAATTGCACCAGTTCACTAAAGGCTGTACCGCTTAGCACGGTTCTGATCAAATGAAGTGAAACTATTTTTTTTTAGTGTAAAAATGCCTGATGAATTCAAATCTTGTGGTCCTAATTGATTTCAACAGCTCCTTCATGTTTATCTTTCATGTTTTTTAAACAAAAATTTTCATTTTTTTAAAAACACGCTTCTCAAAAAATGCCCACCCTGATTTTCTTTATACATCTTTATTTTATAATTCAGAATGTCCTTTAAGATTTTCGGAAAAAAAAAATTTCTTTTTAATTTTGTCTGAAATATCATGTTTTTACTATTTGAACCAATTTTGTCTTTAAGTATCGAAAATAAGTTTTTGAAATCTTCCTGTTGCAAAAAAAATTGTTCGATTATATCTGTTTTACAATTGATTTTACAGATTTTCGATATTAGCACTAATTAAGGGGCATTTAAATGAGTCAGGGCTCTATTATTTTGATAAGAATGATTTTTTCTGTACTTTATCACGTTGTTTAGTAAATCTTTATACAAAAATAATCAGAAATAATTATTTTATAATTCATTTTATGCGGCAAAAAAAATTTTGTTTGAAACTGCATACGCATGCCAGCCCAAGTTGTACAACTTTAGCTAGCCTTATTCAAAAAATGTTTCGAAAAAAAATTCAATCGCATATGATTTAGAGGTCCTCTATTTGAGTTTTGTATTTTTATTGATTCATTGTTGTTTTTATTTTTTCAATGTCTTGAAAATAAATGTATTCAATTTTTTTACATGTAGAATTATTATTATTTTTTGAAGGTGTATTCCATAGTTTTGAGATTGTTAATTTCTATCACATTTTTTTTTAAACTTTGGTGTAGGATCTTTTGGTGTATGCAGCAAAAGTTTGTTGTAATTTTCTTTCATGGATAAAATCGTATGGATGTTTATTTTACAAATTTTCAAAATTGGGTCGTACAGTTCTTTGACAAACGGCACTACTAGTATTCTTTTTAAATCAATTATTTCTTTCGTTCTCTTTAGTTGTTAGATGTTAGTGTTGCAGGTTTTCAACCCTTGGTCTGTAGTTTTTCTCAATAAAGTGGTACGGGAAGTTATTGTTCAATAAATTTTGTGTAACTATGGCGATATTTTTAGGGTTGAATTCAGGTTCTGAAAGTTTTATAGCTCTGTCTAACACTGAGAAAATTATTCCTTTCTTATGGTTGAAATTTAGTGGGGTTATGAGCACTTGAAAGAAAAAATTTTTGACTTCTTAAATATGAGATCTACCACTTATTTTTGACATTTAATTTGGATGAAAAGTACACATTGCGGTGAGTTTAAAAATAAAATTAGTAAACGAAAAATGTATTTCACCGAAAATAGACTATACATGTATGTATATTCAAGACATGCTCCATTATTTGTTATAGTCCTGATGAGGCTTTGGTTCCACAGCGAAATGCATTGACTGTACTTTAGTTCTTGAATATACTATATGTCTTAAATCGAAATAAAATGTATTTTCTTATGAAAGTTTTTTGTGTACTGAAAAAGAACACCCAAACAGTTCACAATCCAAAAATGGACTTTAAGACTACCTGTTTTTTCGGCTCATTAGACACAGATGTACATTAAATGTACACAACAGAGGAAAAGGAGAGGGAGGAAACAGAAAGAGTCAACAAATTCCAATCCTTTTATTCTTGAATTGGAAATTGATTTCCGAAAATTCCAAACTATGCCATAAAAATAACGTCATTATATCCAATTGATGATTCCATCCCAAATTTTGTTGTATGTAGCAAGATCCCTTTTTAAATTAATAGCTCTATGTTTTGTAAGGACCGAGTAATATCTTGCACTTCTATGAACATTTTTTTTATGTTCATCTTTTCTCGTTCTAAGTGATCTCCTTGTTTGCTCTATGTAAACAACCTCACATTGTCTGCGTTTAAATTTGTAAATTATACATTGTTTTTCAAGTTTTTCATATTTGTCTTTACCTAATGTAACACTCAAATTGCTTTTGAATGGAACTCTATATATCGTATGTAATCCCAATTTTCGTAACATTGATTTCAAGATTTTTGAGAGTTATCCAAAATAAGGTTGGACAACCGTATAAAATCTATTGTAATCCTGTACATTGCTTCTGTTCTGATTATTACCTTTACTCTTAATCTGAACAGTTCTGTTATATATATGCTTGTCAATAAAAGTAATAGGATAATGGTTTAGAAAAAGAATCTGATTGCATAATTCAATATTCTTTTCATGGAATGTATGTTGAGATAATTTAAGAGCTCTATCAATTAAAGTTTTCACAATTCCTATTTTATTTTGAATGGAATGATTCGAATTAAAATTTAGTGTCCTTCCTGAAAAAATAGTTTTTCTGTGCCAATCAGTAATAATATAATTGTCAGGAGTTTTTATCAAGGTCATATCAAGAAAATTCAATCTACCTTCTGTTTCAATTTCAACAGTGAACTTTAATCTTGGATCTATACTATTAAAAACATTGAGTAGGGTATCTACATTTTGTGCATGTAAAGAAAATACAGAATCATCTACATATCTTGCATAAAAGTCAAATTCGAAACTAATTCTGTTAAAAACTTCATTTTCCAAATCTTCCATCCCAATTTCATCAATAATTGGAGACAATACTGAGTCTATCGGAATACCAAATTTTTGTTCATAGAAAGTACCATTGAATTTGAAATAAATAGAATCGAAAACACATTCAATAGCATCGAGAAATTGTTTTTTTTACAATTTTAGTCTGAAGTTTGATCGTATCCCATCTATTTTCAATAGCAAGTTTTACTCTTTCATTATGAAATATTTGGAAACATGGCTATTACATCAAGGGAAACAAAAATGTGATTTGTTGGTATTTTAACATTTTCAATTAATTTTTAAAAAGCAGCACTGTTTTTAATTGATTTTGCTGAAAGAGTAACTGATTCTTTGATAATTTTACTGAGAAGTTCTTCTAATTTTCTTGTGGGTGAACCTGTTGTTGAAATAACCGGTCGTGAAGGAAATTCTGCTTTGAGAGCTTTTACTAGACCATAGGCAAGAGATAGATTTGTATGAGTTGTGTCAATGTCGCACCTTTCGATATTGTTTCCCAAACATTTTTAAAGTCTTAATCTCTCTAGAATTTTAAATGTACTTTTTTCAATCATATTTGTAGGATCATTCGGAATAACTACAAACCTGTCTCTATCATTTAAGATATGCATCATTTTTTGATTATAAACATCTTTTAATATTGCAACTGTAATACTACCTTTATCAGCCTTAGTAATCAATAATTCAGGATGACGTTTTGAAAAAAGTTTTGTTTCAAATAATCCTTTGCTTCATTCTTTTTCAACTAAGGTTTGTGGAGTACCATTATTCAAAAATGCGTTTGATAAACCCATAAATCTTGTTTTGAATTCTTGTACTTTTTTTCTGGTAATTTTGAAATATTGGCTTCAATGTCCTCAATGTTTCCAAGCAATTGAATATACTTTTTTTCGCTATATTTGTTGCTAAAGCCTTCACCCAACCTTAGAATGTTAATTACTTTTTGTGGAATCTCTACGTTAGAAATGATTAAAAATTATGGGTCCGGGTGGTCTTGAAAATTTTACGAAGATCAAAGACCATCAATTACTATCACCTTCATACATTTATTCTTATAAATCGGTCTAATTCGAAAAACAAATTATGGATCAATAACAAACAAACAACTTGACTGAATAATCAATGAAAGTTACTGAATAATCAGTCATATTCATTGATTAATCAGTGAAAATATTTAAAAACATAAAGAATGAATGAGATTTACACTTGACTTTTGAAGCAGTCAACAGCCCTTAATGGGCGACAGTGAAAGTCCATGTTTTGTTTATACGTGGGTGATGGGGTAATTAGGGGATGAACATACGCGATAAAGTTTGGGGTAGAATCGACTATGGTGTTTCCCATTACAGACACCCCTCAATGATGGTATTGATTATACACCCTCCTAACAATTCGAAGTACCCATGGTATATCCACAATGGAAAATAGGGTGTATCGAAGGGTCATTCTTCGGTATCCACTAAAGTAATTATAAAACAAAGATGCGAAACTCCTCAATAGGAACTATAAACATTTACTTTTAAAATTCTAATTATAACTTGTAATGTAACCCATCAATTACGCAGGAAAAATGTTATAAATCTTAAGACTTGAAAGGATTACACTTATCTCGCGTTGCTATGCCGCCCGTTCTTGTGCCGGCTTCACGGTTGTTCACGCTTGACAGCTTCTGTCTTCTCTTCTGTTTACATCGCGACTCTCTGAGCATATACCTTTTCTACGGTATCATATCCGGTAGAAACTAGATTTAAATAGCACCCGTTACTGTGCCGACCAGATCCGAGGCCGGCACAGTAACGAGAGATCAGTGTATTAGGTAATAATTGTCTGTCATTTTGCGTAGTTCCCAACTTCACACCCCTATTAATTTGAAAAAATGTATTCTTTCTATGCAGGAAACACCAGAAGATTTACAATTTTATAATTAAAAATTATAGATACTCAAAAGTAAAAAATTTAATTTATGTCTTTTAAATTCAAAAGTTGAAATTTGAAGTATTCCGAACTTAACAATTTTAAAGTTCAATAATATAAGGTCGTGGCTAAGTGTACCGAAATTTCGGTACAAATAGCTGGATTTTTTCTGTACAAATAACACTGGAAAGGGGACTATTTTTACTGAAACGGAACGAATAGTCGGACTTTTTCGGTACACGTAGACACTTCCTTAAGAAAGTTTTTATTTGAGAGTGTTCAAACATAAACAATTTAAAATTTATAGCGTATAATTTGAAATATAAAAATTAGACTATTCCAAATTCAATCATTCAGATTCAGCATAATACAATTTCAATTTGAAATATTGAAATTAGTAATCTTCGAAAGTGAAATAATTTAAACTGGAAATATTTCAAAAGTGTACAATTTGAAAAAGTGTTTGAAATTTAAAACATTCAAAATATAATATTAGTAGCAGTAAATGCACGCGCGCGAAGCGCACGTTCACGTCTTTCTATTTTTATTTCCTGACATTAAAAATATAAACAATTTAAAAATCCATTATCAAACAAATTTTTAAATATTAGGAGTCTTGAAAAATTAAAACAATAATTAAAAATTTCGAATTGAAAGTGTTCGAAATTTTCAAAAAATATATTGAACGATTTTGAATTGAAAACGTTCCAAATCGATCACTTTTAGATACGGTAAAATTTAGAAAAAAGGAGAATATTTTGAATGGAATGAAAAGGAATTGAACTTGTGTCATTCCTAAATAAAAGCATCTAAAATTGAATAATTTTAAATTGAAAGTGCGTTTGAGGTTGAAAACTTTTAAATCAGAAGCTCACAAAATTGAAAAATTTAAGACTAAAGTTTTGAAAATTGGACAATTTCATTAAAAGTTGATATTGTATCGTTTCTAATTCAAAGCGTTCAAAATTGAAAAATTTCATTTTGAGTTGAAAAATCTCGAAATTGAATGATTTCAGATTAAAATTTCGAAAATAGGACAATTTTAAAACGTTCAACATTGAATAATTCCAGATTAGACTTTTGGAAATTGGATCATTTAAAATTGTATTATTCCTGATTAAAAGCGTTCAAATAATTTTAAATCTGAAACTTTTGAATTTAAATAATTTTCAGTTCGAAGCGATTAAAGTTTGGCAATTTTAAATTGAAAACTAAATTCAATGTTTCAAAGTCACAGCTTCTGAAATTCTAGAATTTTGAATTGTTATTACATTAAGGAAATTATTAAATAAATTATTCTGAAAAATCAATCAAAATGAAGTAATTTTAAATGGGCAACATTAATCCGAACTTCACTAAAACTGAAAAAGTTTTAATTACCAAGAATTGTATTATTTAAACATTTTGATACTGAAAACCCTTTGAAATTTTAATTATTTTAAGCAATTAAAAATCTTTAAAAAATAACAATTTTCAAATTGTTAATTATACTTTGCAAACTTAAATTATTCAAATCTGAATTGCAAAATTAAAATTCATAAAAGGAGGAAATTAAAAATTCAGGGTTTCACATGAAAATTAAGAACTCTAAAATTGTAACCACTCAAAATTAAAGAAATTGTTCACTTACTCAGGAATCAATTTAAGATATGTAGTTCAATTTTGATCTATGTATTTTGAATTTAAGAAACTGAATTTTTAACTTTTTATTTTAAAATCGTTCAATACTTAACACTTTATTCAAAATTATTATTCATTCTTTAAATCTTCCAATGAAATAATTTGAAATTTAAAATAATTCATTTTTAAAAGCTTCAACTAAAAATCGGACAACTTCAAGATCTTACATTGAAAATTAAAATAAGAAAAAAAAGATTATAAAGCAAGATCGCTATGATTTTCATTTTTTTACTTGCACAATTTCAAGTCTTTCAATTTCAAACTGTTTTTCTTTTTGAGTTGAGCTCGAAATGTTCATGTTTTTTAACATTTTAAAATGAAAAGTAATTCAATTTTCAATGCCTGGTCCTAGATTGTCTCTTTTTCAAGGCTTGAATTTAACAAATTGTTTTCTTAATTTCTCATTGTTTCGGATTTATTCTTCTTCTCTATTTTTTATGTTTGAAATTGAAAGCAAACAACTTCGAATATTAAAATCTAAAATTACTAAATATGAAACTGACTATCAAGGCCATCAATATGAAATGTTGCAATTTTGACAAATTTAATTGTGAAATCATCTTGAGAAAAACACGCGAAAAGCAAGCGGAAACATAGGAGTTTCAATGTGGACAAAGTGAATGAATTAATTTAAGAATTATTATTAGAAATTATTTAAAATGAGCAATTTTTGAAGTTTGAAAGCGTCAAGAGTAAATAATTTTGAGCTGCGAAACTTTAATTAAAAAAAAATTGTAGCACTTGAAACTTGGAATCTTGATATTTTATGCGCTTCTTAAAATACCAAAATGTTTAATTTTATGGTTCATAATTATTTAATAGGTGATATGGAAATTCGAAAAAGATATTCAGGAAATGTTAACAATATGAAAACTTAGGGATACAAAAAATGAATTGCAGACTTTTCACTTTGAAGGGTTCAGCAGCATACAATGTTTAAAATTGGAGAATTTCAAAATTGTTTTTTTCGAAATTCGAAACATTTAAAATTCAGCAATTAGTAGTATCAAAAATTGAAAATTCCACAATCAGAAACCTTATAAATTGGACAATTCTAACTTATGGACGTCAAAATGAAACAAAAATGTTCAAACGTTGCCAGAGAACTACAATAAAACCAATTAAAAAATCCAATTAAAAAATCTGACCTTCATTAATTAAACCATAACCATTCATTGTCAGGCGAAATTCTTGGTTTCGCATTCAATAAACCAAAAATTGTACCTTTTTAAAAACAGATCCGATGGATTATTTTATTTCTTATCTCAAAATCTTGTGGGTTACCAGAGAATAACAAAAAATAATTCTATTTGCATTCACATTTCACTAAAAGTTGATTCGGCACCTGGATTTTTATTAATTTTATTTAAAAATAATAATAATGTCTTTTATTAAAGATCGAAATGAAATCTACTTTCTTATGAAAATTTTTGGTTTCAACCAAAACCAACCTCACACTCTTTCTTTTTTCCGTCTTTTTTATACTACTAGGGACCAACATGTTTCGAAGCCAATTTAGACTTCCTCATCAGGGGTAATGTATAGGATAACTACACTTATGAATAATGAAACATATATTCCTAAAATCTATTGGAATTCTTCGAACTGATGATTCTTACAAGGGCTTGGGTCTGGTTATTGTCTCTCAAAAAAAAAAAAAAAAAATGGTAAAACGATTTGTTTGTCTAAGACGAGTCAGTCGCCGAACATCTCTCGTTCAGTACAGTTCGTGTTTCTCTAAATTTTCTTCCTGGTGATGAATTTTTCTCGTAATTTAAACATTCAACTTAAAAATTGAATAATTGGAAATTGAAAGTGCGTATGAAATTGTAAATTTTTAAATTTGAAGCTCTCTAAATTGAAAAACTTAAGACTAAAGTTTTGAAAATTGGACAATTTCATTAGAAAGGTGTTGAAATTGTATCGTTTCTAATTCAAAACGTTCAAAATTAAACAATTTCATTTTGAATTGAAGAACCTCGAAATTGAATGGTTTCAGATTAAAATTTCGAAAATAGGACAATTTCAAACCGTTCAAAATTGAATAATTTTTAATTTGAAGCGATTAAAATTTGACAATTTGAAATTGAGAACTAAATTCAGTGTTTCAAAGTCAAACTTTCTGAAATTCTAGAATTTCAAATTGTTATTAAATTAAAGAAATTATGAATTGAATTATTCTGAAAAAATCGTTCAAAATGAAGTAATTTTAATTAGACAACATTAGAATGAAGAAATTCGTACTACGGAACGCTGAAAATTAAATGAATCCGAACTTCACTAAAACTGAAAAAGTTTTAATTACCAAGAATTGTGATATTTGAACTTTTTCATACCAAAAACCCTGTAAAATTGCAATTGTCTCAAGCAATTTAAAATCGTTTAAAAAATAATAGTTCTCAAATTGTTAATTATACTTTTCGAAATTCAAACATTTAGATCTTATTTAGAATAATTTAATGCTTCTATCTTCAAAAAGAAAAAGAAAATCAACAAAATTTACAAACATTTTTGAAAAATAATTTAAATTTTTGGTCAATTAGCACTGTGGTAAAATGTTTGCAAAACATTGGATTTCAAATTTTCTGGATTTTATACACAGGAAGTTATATATAAAATTATTTTATCTATTCTCATTTTTATCTTTTTGTTAATATAATTTTCAGTGTAATTGATGAAAATTTGGTGGACTGTGATGTTATGATAGATATTACTGAAAGTCCGGTATAGGGTATTAAATGAATTTATTCAATTAGTAAAAACTTAGATTGGATGCATTACAGAAGAAATAATTATTGACAGAATGCAAGTTTCATGGTTTTTTCCAAAAAAGATATTTCTTATTAAGAAGAAAGTATGTTTTGACGTCAACAAAAAAAGAAAAAAAAAACTTTTAATGAGAATATCAATATATTTAATAAATCTATTTGAATTTGGTTAAAAAAAGCTGCCATGCACATATACACAATTAATATATGTTTTATTATTAATAACTGTAGTTATCCTATAAATTATCCCTGATGAGGAAGTATAAATTGGCTTCGAAACATGTTGGTCCCCAGTAGTATGAAGAAGGCGGAAAAGAGAAAGAGTGTGAGGTTGATTTTGGTTGACTCTCCTTATTCTCCCTCTTTTTTCTTTTTTGTTTATACATTTATTCTACATTTGTTTCTATTACCTATTTTACTTAAATATAGTTTATAAATTTGGTGAAATTAGCAATCTTTTAGAAATGTGTTATTGGTTTGGATTATTACCTTTTCTTGAAAAATGTAATAATCTGAATAGATTGAAAAAAGTCTTCTTACGTCCTAGAAGACAATGGAAGGTAGAGATAACAACAGAGAATGTTGTTAAGACCCAACTCAATCTGACAATTTATTTAAAAAAAATCAAAAGTATCCCAACGTTTCGAGAATACACTATTCTCCTCATCAGGGGTATTTATCATGAAGTTTTATAGTTAAAAGTTAAATATAACAATATAAGGTAAGTTATAACAGTTGAGAAATTCTTGAATGCAAAAAACTAACGATGTTCCAGTTAGAAGATAGTCTTGAGAATATAATCTGTATGACGATAAGAAACGCTAGCCATCATCTTTCGGAGTGAAAATGTTCCAATGTTTATAAGTTGTAAGGAAACGGTTATGAGGTTAAAAATTCATAAGAAATCTATGAGGTTATAATAAGAACTGTAAAATTAAAATTTGAACCTTGAAAATTTAATCTGTAAGAAAGAAAAATATGATAATTTAGTAAGCGGTTGAAAGTTAATATGTAAAGAGGTTATCTTTGATAATTATAAAATTGATAATCACCATGGTAAAAATCCACAAGTCCGTTTGAGTTGAAAATTATCAGTAATAATATTAAACAACGATCAAAACATTGATTCAGGTTGTAAAAAAAGAATAAATTTTTTTGATAAAAAACATTTTTTGTGTGAGCAGGAGCGGTTAGCATCCTGCTCTCATAAGTAGACTCCAAAAGTGAAGGCAATCGTAAGTCGACCAACGTGACGTAACGCAGAACAAGTGAGGCGCCAATATTTGAATATAAGAAATATCATGTGACAGAATACTTTTCATTATGAAATAAATTTAATTATGAAATAAATTGTCCGATTGAGTTGAGTCGTAACAACATTCTCTGTTGTTATTTCTACCTTCCTGAATAGATTGGTTCTAAATCAAACCACAATAATAATTGTAAAGAAGATGTTTTTTGATTTGGCATTAGGGTCTAGAATTTTTTCAAATATTCTATTATATATA
>JAUMHM010000031.1:57147398-57158822 GCA_032362435.1 Melikaiella ostensackeni
ATGAACGTTTTAGAAGAATTCAACGATTGTTAAAAAGTGTAGAAGCTTGTAAGGATTATTTAATTGAAGCGATTGTTTAATTATATAATCTCTGAAAACATAATCTCTACGACTGAAGAATCTATCCATCAAATAATAAAGTTTCAATTTACCGACACTAAAAATCAGGTCCGAGCTAAGCTACAAAAACCTTTTGTTGATTTCTATTTTGAAATTGTTTTCTCGGAACTCACATCTTACTTAATTTCTTACATCGCCGGCGAAGTTGAACTTTTACTTTCAACACGTACTTAAATAATTATATTTTATTCATTCAACAATGCCTTTTTTGAATGAATCATGACGAATTATTATTAAAAACAATGCGTATTATTTATTACCTGTCACGTTGAATAGTTTAAGTTGATATTCAGTTATAATAAGTAAGATAAATATCACACTTACCTTTAACTAGACGTAATATAGTTTTGATTTCAACAACACTTTTTCAACCTTAATAGAAAGTAAGATTAGTATAATTTATTTATATTGAAATTAGTTCTTTCATTTCCCAACTCCCACACGCTAGTCAGGTTACACCCTCTTCTCTTCCAATTACGTGAAATCACCTACATATCCCCCCCCCAACTCCTTTACCTAACCAGAAAAAAATATGCCATTTCATTCACAAACAAGCCACACCCCGTCCACCAATCAGAGGAGACCACGCCCTCTAATTACCACCCCTCACTGAATTACATTAAGCATCACCTCCGATTGACCAATCAGAGGAAACCACGCCCCTAATTACCCCCAGTTTAATCAATAAGGCCTCACCCTAATTGACCAATTAGAGGAGAGCACGCCTCCTATTTACCCCCACTACAACCAATTGGGCCACACCCCTTCGACCGTCAAGGCATGCCACGCCCATTACTCCCCCTTCCCCTCCCCTTAGGCAACGCCTCTTGACCAATCAGAGGCCGTCCTATGGCTCGGGTTATCTACTAATATAAGTACTTGAATCGTTTTTCTCAATACCAATCGCCTATCGGAATAAACATTCAGAAAAAAAGAAGAGATTTGATTGAAAGTAATTCCTGAAGTCAGTATATTTTATTATCTACTATTTCCTTCAAAAGTTTGCAGCTGAACATAAAGAATTGAAAAAATCATATATTAAAAGAAATGAGATTATAAAAGTGCATTTTTCGGGAATACTAGTCAAATGTGTGAACAATGCTAGTCATCCTGAAATTCGGGATGACTAGCCAAAAGCGCAAAATTGCTAGTCGTCCCGAATTTCGGGACGATTAGACGCAGCCCCGTCGAAATCAATTTCTCAATACCATCCTGTAACATTGAAAAAGCACCCCGAAACCAAAAGTACTGATAAAGATCAAGAAGAAGTATTGCATCAGTTTGGGATATTTTTCAGCTATCCGAAAACATCAAGCACTTTTCCAAAAACCATCCCTTATACTCAAAAACTAACCCCAACACTCAAAAATTACCCCGTAAAAGAATTTCAAATCAAACTTAGAAAAAAGTATATCAGCAATTCCTATCTTTCTCGGAACATGCTCAAACAATATATGCCTATCCTATAATTAAGGGCTCATTTAGCACTTATTTAGTAACCAAAAGCAAAATTTTGGGCTCTGCATTTTTTTTTAAATGCATGGTAATGCTAGCTTTACTTAAAGCTAGCAGTACTATGAAAAAAATATTTGTTCCATCAGCTTTTTTCTTTCACAGGAAGTGAGGGCTCATTTAGGGTTCTTGCATGACTCCAGGCGCAATTTGTATTTTGTATTGCATCAGTTTGGAATCTTTTCTAGCTGTCCAAAAATATCGAACACTTTTGCGAAAACTAACCCTAGCACTCAAAAAGCATTTCACTACAAGCAGCGTTTGACGCTGTTACCATTTTATTCTATAATGTTTCAGGATTCGTCAATAAATTTATTGTTTATTTTTTTCAGATTTGATGCAAAAAAGTTCTTTCATGTTGCAAGAAAAAATGAAATTCCACCAACAACATCTACGATTCAAATACTTGACTCTAAAGCTGCTAAAGACTTACAAGTATTCAATGGTTAAGGTAAAGTAGAGAAGAGGATGTGCAATAAATCTTAGTTATTTTGTTTGGAGTGGAAATATGCATTGAATCCCCCCATATTTTAGGATTAAAAATTCAAAAAATAGCTTTTTTCTTAGGAATTTGTTTTCAATTTCATTTTTGAAGTATTTATTTTCAGAACTCAAGGTTTTATAACCTTTTCCCGGATTAACCTTTGTAAGCGGTTAAGCAAATCTTAAATATCAGGTAGAATATAATTTAACTTAAGAAACGCGTTATAAAAGTCTTGAATGACAAGAACATGATTCATATAACACATTTTTTATATAGAGTTCCTTAAATCGAAATATTTAAGATATCAGGTAGGATATAATACAACTTAATTCTTTGTATAATAAGGATCTCAGTTCCCAAAAAATCTACTCTGAGAGCTTAAAAACAAGATTTTTCTCCAACTCTTCAAATAGCCAATATTTTCGAATTTATTCAACATTTTTGAAGTTTCTAGGTCTGATTTTGAAGGGTGTATTATACAATATTTACTGAAAATCATCTACAAATTTTTTGGTGCACTTCTACAGATTTGGCAAAAGTGAAACCTAAAATTAAAGGAAAATGAAACCTATATTTTTCGAAGAATGTTAACCTTCTGATAGGATTAAAAGGGCTTTTGGTTCTTTCAATCTGAAATTTACAAAGCGATTCAGGTTTTTGAGTTGAACGCGGATTCGTGGGTTGAATGTGGGTTTTGTCCCGCACAGAATTCTAACATTTAAAAAAAGGCCTAAACTCTAACATAGGCATACACTGATTGGGCTCGGTCCGAGAAAAGTAGAATTTGCTGATAACTTCATTGTTTGTTTGATCTCAAATTATTGTACGGGGTGGTTTTCGAGTGTTAGGGGTGGTTTCTAAAAAGTGTTTAATGTTTTTGAACATATAGAATACATTCCAAATTGACGAAATACTTTTTTTGCTCCTTATCAGTACTTTTGGTTACGGGGTAGTTTTCCAATGTTAAGGGATGGTTTCGGAAAATTGATTTCAGCGGCGCTGGAGAGCCTAAAATTAGCCCTTAATTCTGACGTACTCACTTATATTGCTGAAGAATATTTATTCCTCAAGGTTACTTTTAAGTGACTGGGGCTGTTTTTGACAAATTGCGCCTGGAGCCATGCAAGAGCCCTAAATGAGCCCTCAATTCCTGTGAAAGAAAAAAGTTGATGCAACAAATATTTCTACCATTGCACTGCTAGCTTCACGTAAGGCTGGCAAAACCATGCATTTTTTTCAAATGCAGAGTCCAACATTTTGCTTTTGGGTACTAAATGAGCTCCAAATGAGTCCTTTATTTTGTGACAGCCATATATTGTTTGGGCATGGTCCGAGAAAAGTAGGAATTGCTGATATAATTTTTTTCAAGTTTGATGTGACATTCTTTTACGGGGTGGTTTTTGAGTGTTATGGGTAGTTTTTGAGTCTTACGGGTGGTTCTTGGAAAAGGGTTCGATATTTTTGGACAGCTAGAAAATATTCCAAACTGATGCAATACTTCTTCTTGCTCTTCATCAATACTTTTGGCTTCGGGGTAGTTTTCCAATGATAAGGAATGGTTTTGATAAATTGATTTCGGGGGTATTGGAGAGCCCAACATGAGGCCTTAATTCTGATGTACTCACTTTTATATTCAGAAAATATTTATTCTTGAGGGTAGTTTTTCAGTGATAGGGGTTGTTTTTGTCAAATTTCGCCTGTGGCCATGGAAGAGCCCTAAATGAGCCCTCAATTTCAGTAAAAGAAAAAAGATGATGTAAGAAATATTTCTACCATGGTACTGCTAGCTTTACGTGAAGCTGGCAATATCATATTTTTTTTTTTTAATGCAGAGCCCAAAATTTGGCTTTCCGGTATTAAATGAGCCCTTAATTTTATCATAGGCATATATTGTTTGGGCATGGTGGTACTTCCAGGTTTACCCACTTTTTTTGCCCCACCATGTGCTGATGCCTATGAAAATACTTGCAGACAGTCAAAGAATGTTTTTCTGTTTCTCAGGGACTGTTTCTCTGACTCGTATTCTAGTGTTTTGTTTCTGAGTCACGAAATTATTCACTTCATGTCCTTGAAAATATGAAGAATTTTTTTATAACCATGTCATGACTTTCTACAATTTAGCTATGGACTGCCTAATAAAAAACCCAGGATTTTTGTTCTTTAACTGTGCTTGAATACTTCCATGACATTTCTTTGGTTTTCCATGAAAATTCATGTCACTATCGGAAATTTACAAAAAAATGGCGAAGTTCACACAAGGAACGATGTAAAATTACACGAAAAAAACCGAAATATTCTATAATTTTCCCTAAATGTTGTAAATTTACATCCATCTTTGCGGTAAAATAACTATGATTATTGATGTAAATTTTCCACAGCAATCACTAGTATTTTTATGTCCTATGACTGCACAGTGAGCTAAGAAACCCGATTTCTCGTGAGTAAATCGAATTTTCAAAATCTTAAATCCGTACGAAGGGTTAGACCATCGCAATCAGTGATAGTTAGAGTATCTATGACGTGATTTATTTATTGATGAAATCCTGCTCCTTGGCAGTTATTCAAAATAATAAAATATACTTTCATTTTCTATGTGCTTTTCGTTCAAATATTTGAAATATGCATTACTCAGCCATCAATTTGAAAATGATTGCTTATTTTATTTCTTCCATTGGCACAACTAGTAACAAAAAATTGTAATGAATTCGAAATTCATAAACAGTTTATATAGTTATAAACAATTTTTAGAACTATTAAGGCCTATGGCCAGCCCAATAGTCTTAACAAAAAAGTTAATATTGGGGCATATATTGGGGCAAGCGCATTTGATTAAAAAATGATTTTTTATTTGCTCAAACAATTTTCTGAAATTAGTGATTCACGTGAGGATTTACGGGAAAAGTGAATACGCCATGAGATTCTACGAAAAAAATTACATAGTGTTCATATATTGTACAAGTTTTGTATCCATTCAATTTTTTTTGTATTGCACTCATTTCCTGTAACTTTCCCGCCCGTTTCTGTGCCGGCTTCTCGGTCATTCACGCTTGAATGCTTTTGTCTCCAACCCCCCCCCTTAGCGTCCCTTGACGCCGAATACTCAAGGTTTTTGCTCGGTCACTCAGCGACGTATTAGAAGTTATTTATATCGCGACTCTTTGCGCATATACTTTTGTACTTGTGCCGGGTTCAGAGACTATAGATGCGGTCCTGAGTGTTTGCTATCTCGTCGCTATGAATCCGGCTCAAACTAGATTTTAATAGCCCCCGTCACTAGAGATGGGACCTGACCGGTGTGACTGAGACAATGTCCCTTGTTCAAGAATTATGAGCTTTTGAAAATCACGGTCGCCGCGGCTGCCAAAGATCTACCGAGTCGCGCACGGTTGATTTGACCAAGAGCCGCCGGTGCAGCGGTAAAGAGCCTGCCTAGCGACCACGCTGCCGCTGGTTCAAATCTTTTTGTCGACGTTAAGAAGAGACGTAAGAAGAGACATCTGCGGTTAAATTCGGAAAAAATGAGTGTGCGTATTCATTCTGCCTTTTTTAAATCCGATTTCGGACCCACTATCACGATTCATGGAAGAGGGGAGAGAGTCGGGCCAGCTGCTCCTGTCGTCGATTCCCATGCATGATATTTATTTTCCAATAATTCAGCTGTTTAAAAAAACGAAAATTAATCGCCGAGGAGCATCGAAAAATGATTATTTGACAGATTTACAATGCGAAAAATATAAAAAAAATATTTTCAAAATGTCGACAAAAAGATTTGAACCAGTGGCAGCGTGATCGCTAGGCAGGCTCTTTACCGTTACACCGGCGGCACTTGGTGAAACCAACCGGTGCGACTCGGTGGACCTTTGGCAGCCGCGGCCACCGTGCTTTCAAACTCTTATAATTCTTAAACAAGGGCCCACTTACAAAGAAGCCGGGACACGTGTCTAATTACTTTGACGTACTATCGATTGATGATAGTCTCATCAAAAAGTCAATGTCGCAGAGGAGGCTCCCCTTGTCAGACCATAGGAATAAAGTGCGAAATGTTGAAAGTACTATCTCTCTTATCAAAGAAAAATGTAGCTTTTGGTTATTTAATACTCATTTTTCAAATAAATAATGCCTGTTTGTTTACGTATGTGTAGACATTGCCCTTACTGCTTTGGAAAATGAACATATTTTTTTTTGAACGAAAAATATGTTTTAAAATATAGATAATTTGTAAAATGAACATTTTACAATATTTGGATGAACAATACCATATGTTTTAAAATAAAGATTGTTTATTTGAAAGGGATGAACCATCAAAATGAAATATAAATTTGTCGAAGTACAATGTAAAATATTATTTATTGTATGAAATAAGCATATCAACTCGATAGTCACTTTTCTAATTATATGAAAATTAGTTGAGCTTGTAGGGAAAAAGTGATATTTTTAAGAATATAATTTCTTCATTCTGCATTTAGTGCTGGCTCCAAAGATTGCAAGTTTCTGGAGATAATATAGACAATTTTGCCAGCTCTTCCAGCCCTTTACCTATTCCTTTTCTTGGGATGTATATGGCTATAAGCACTGAAGCTTGTAATGTTTTGTTCTGCGAATTACAATGTTTCTGAATTTATTATATATTTTTTTAAAAGAAAATATTTTCAATATTTCAAACATTGAAATATCTTCGAAATATGCATAATTAATAGGCTACATTAGGCTTACAACGATTATTCTTCTAACGTTTTGGTTCCTTGTATTCTTTTATAGATACACAAGTAAAATATAGAATATAACACTGAAAAAAATAAATTGAGGTTAATAGCAATCCGAGTTTGCTTGAGAATTTCTAGCTGAATTAGAAAGAAAATTGTACTGTCTCAGTCATACGAATTTGAGCATTACGACTTACGTATAAGAAAATCATCAAGGCTAATATGGCAAGGAAAGTTTGTTTGGCTGAAACGATAGTTGAGAATAGTGTCGAATAACCCATATGATTGAAATATCCAAATATTATAATGTAGGTACAAGCATTCTATGCCTCGGTCACATGGCCGTATTGACAGTATAATTGTATCAACTATCTATTAAAAACAACACTGCGTTAAAGTGTTGCATTGGGCATCTGGCTGGTTGCTTGACTCAGCCATACCAATCGATGTATGGTATTGTGCGCGCATGGTGTGCGCGATTGATCACCGGTCAAGTGCGCGTCGACTCGGCATCAGTCTCCGTCTTCAGGCTTCTAATTTTCGTTAGTTTTGTGTTTTACTTTTAATTATGGATGACTTCGTGGAAAATAAACTGCTAGAATGGAATTTGGCCAAACTGATACCACAGTTTGATGGTGTTATTTAATATGTGTCAAAAATACCTTATATTGAATGCAATTCTGAAACATAACCTCACGTTCATAGTAAGTTAGAAGCATCAAAACGCGTAAATAAACCGCAGATTATTATTTTCGTAATATTTTATAGCAAATGGGGTCAGTGAGGAGGCTTTCGAATGCCCTACTTCAAAATTTATAGGAGAGTTGTTTATGAATAAGGCTGGACCTCTAGCTGTTTTCACAAACAAGTGGCAAAAGTGAAAATCCTCCCTGCTTGATAAAGAAAATGAGACACTCGCTCTTAAACCTTCAGAAACGTTACCAGATGTAAGTATATGTACCTTTCGAATTTATTAAATTTTTTGTCAATATAAATATTGACCTTATTTTTGAGGCTTCGCGGGCTTTCCCCTTAGCTGTCATTAAATACAATTTATTCCCCTGATCGAATGCATTTCAAATCAGGCAGATTCTGCACTTCCATAAGCGGAATCTTTGAGTGACAAAATATGTTGTGTTTTTATAGGAAATAAGGCGAAATGTATTTTTTTATTCAGGAGAAAAAATGTTTCAAAAAATGATGATTATTTGGATTTTGACGTTTAATTTTAAAAAATGCACACAAATTCTTTCTTTAAAATTACAAAGTTTTTCATCTAATCCACATTTTTCAATTTTGTTTTCAGATTTTGGTGCTCATTACCGTTTATTTCAAAGTCCATCGAAAAATTGGTGAAAATTCAAAAACTAAGAAAGTGGCGAAGATTTGGTTGAAGATATAAAAATTTGATTGTCAAAGAAATCCACTTTTATATTTTATGCCAATTTTTTCTGAATTTCGTCTCCTATAAGGAAGTTTTCCTGAGAGCTTTACACACGCAAAACCATTTTTGTGGACAGGAGAATGCTTTTTTCATGAAATGTTGAATTTCTAAGTTTTTGTTTCAAATTCTAAACTTAAATTATGAGAATGCATTCGTCATGGACCTTTTTCATTAATTTCTTGTACTAACTACTACACAATTTCGATTTCGAAAATCCAGGCTTTTTCCACAGCCATTAAACAAATTCTAAACCTGAAATCAAAAAAATTGGAGAATTATGGGAAGAGAAGTATATGGTCAAAGAATATTCAATATAATAAAATCAAAATAATTAAACTCTGATTTTGATGGACTTTCAAAAATAAAGACATCTTTTCTGAAACTGTAGGACTTTCAGATTGGAGTTTATTTCTCATTTTTAAATCCTATTCCAGTTTGAATGGACTACAAAGTCCAAATCGTGAGTGCTTGAAATTTCATTCCATTTAAAGGACAAGGATTAAAATTCTAAAATTAAATTCAAATTGCTTTACATGCAAAATTTGATCAAATTAATTAGTTTGCTCCAAACCGGATTTAATTCTGAAGTAATTTTGTACCCCAGAAATTTCTAGACACTGTAAATTATTTGAAAATAAATTAGCTTAAAAATACAGAGTCCATATCCTAATTATTTTAAAATTGAAGTATTCCTTCTTTTTACAATATTTTTTTCTCAAATTTTGAACTTATAAACTTGAATTACTTTCAAATAAGACAAGTTTATAGTTCAATTCATTTGAGAACTTGAAATTTTGTTCACTCAAGAGTTCTTGAAATTTAATGGTTTTTTTAAAGGTTCACATTTTTTGTGAGTTGAACTTAAAATGCTTGCAAATTTGAAAGAATCTCAATTTTGTTTTCTTTTCGAATCTTTTTCATTCGAATTTTCATTAATTCGGAAGGATATCTAATTTTGAACTATTTGGAAAGAAGACACTTTTCAACTCCATTCTCTTTATATATTGTTTACAATTTTTAATAAAAATATATAATCACAATTGTTAATATATAATTTTTTTCAATTTGGTACTAATTTTTTTTCAATTTCAAGCGTTTCTGATTTGAAATTATCCTAATTTAAAGGTTCAATCTGCAATTATTCAAATTCAGTCCGCGTACAATTTTTAGGATGCCTTTCTTTTATTAGCAGGAATTTAAAAAAAAGACATTGCAATAAATAATAAGGTGGTTTTTTTCAGAAAATCTTCTTCATTTTTTTCTTCAAATTTTGAAAACATGAAAAGATGTAGAAAATTTTTAGATGTCCAATTTTTTATCTTGAAATTTGTATCTTTCGTTGTTTCTAAGAGAAATACATAAATTCAGTTTTTTAAAAAAAATCTCCTGGCTACAAAAATGGTTTAGTCCACGTAAAACTCACAGGATGTTTTCCTTATAGGAGGAAAAATACAACAAAAATTGTCCAAGAATATAAGTGTTTTTTCGTCGTGAAAATCTTGTCTTCATGTTATCAACGAAATCGTCCCCACTTTATTAATTTTAACCTTCTTCTAAATTTCCCAAAGAATTTCGGAAGAGAACAGTAAACGTTACCAGAATCCAAAAATAAAAGTAGGACACATAAACATTGAGAGATTCTGCTACTGAAAGTGTAGAACCTGCATAATTTTTAATAGATTCAATCGCCTATTTACTTTATTTTCGTCAAAAATAAGCCTTTTTCATATTTTCTCTTCTTATAATATTTTCCACTGTAAAGACTGCATTTCTTTTCTAGGAATGACTATCTATATGTAATATTCAAAACAACAAGAATGTTTGTTAGTATGTTTGCAAATAAAATTTTTTTGTTTCAACTAAATTTTGGTTTGCGTATGAAATCCAAATACAATTAATAATAACTTCCAAAATTAGTACACCTACGAAATTGAGCAATCACGAATAAAATCTGAATTTAATTTATATTTATTCTCAGGTTTTTTTGGAAGGCTTTGTTCTTGCAAATAGAGAGTTTTTATTATATTTATTTAGTTATTTAAAGAGCATAAAATTCTTCTGCACCGGAGATATAAGTATCATGATAAATAATTTTTATACATTTTTTTAATGATGAAAAGTATCTGCAAATAAACTTGTTCTATTTTGAATTAATTGTAGATCTAATATTTAGCTCATTCAAAAAATAATGTGCTACGATTTCTCAAGTTAATACGCAATACTTTGTGCTCTCAAAATCTCTGCATCAGGATGGAAATTTCAACTGAACATTGGTGTGTTAATTTAGAAAACAAAATATTTTTTCGATGTGTTGAAAATATTAAATTATAGGACAGGCTCATGAAATTGTGAAACCAGTACTACAACCACCAAAAGGACAGAACTCTCTGGATCATTTAAAAATAACTACCAGTCCTCAGATTAAAATCGAAAATACTTGCTCTGTAAATTTTCCAGACTTTCTAACTATCAAAGTCAGTGGAGAAATTGTTAAGCAGTCTCGCAGTGATAATAAATGCTTAAATGATTCTGAAAAGAATATGCTAAGCCTCTGCATTATTGAAACTGAAATCTTCAATCATCCGAAATGTTAGTAAATAAAAACGTATTATTTCATTTAGATAAAATGAGATTTCTCATTTATGACTTGAAACATTTCTCTAGCATTCCTACATCTAGATTTAAAAAATTATCTCTTGCGATCGAGGAAAAATATCAACCCGAGCAAGCTAGCATATACTATACCTGTATTCCATTCAGCAGAAATAAAGTTACAAATGAAAAACTTTTCTCAAAAGAAAAATTGTATAATGAATATCATACTCTTCGACGAAGGTTTCTGACTAACAATGTGATCCAAAAAAAACTAGAGGTAAAGGAAAACAAAAGGCTAGAGCAATTATTCTCGGCTTCCATGCAATTTTATCTCATAAAACGCCAGAAGAAGGTAAGGAACATCTATAAAAATATCTAAATTCAGATTTTGAAATAATGTTGTGGAATATACAAATATCGTTTAGTTTCAGCTACTGATGATCATAAAAAGAATATAGACGAAATGATAATTTGGCTAAAGACTAACCCAAGTCCTTGGAGTACGGTTGAAGAATATTGGTCTGCTACTTCCTTGCACCGAATTGAAGATTTATCTTCTAATGACA
>JAUMHM010000031.1:57168124-57184855 GCA_032362435.1 Melikaiella ostensackeni
TCGTAGTTTTGCACACGATTGAAACCCAAAACACCTCTTTTCATCATAATGAATCATCGTGAAAGCATTAAATCTATTAATTTTCTAAATGTTTAGATTCAGGAATTTTATGATTCAAAAATTTTCCTGTGCCGGAAATCTTATTTCAGGAACTATCTATTATTGGGAATTTATAAATTATAAATTAATAAATTATTATTTAGAAATTTTCCAATACGGAAATTTTAAATTGTCGGCAATTTTATAATTTCGGGAATTCTCAGTTTCGAATATTTTCACCTTCGGGAATTATACAGTTTTGGGAATTTTATTTTTTGGGATTTTTTAGTCATCCCGTAGAAATACTCTTGCACTCAAAATTTGAATTTAAAAAATTCAGAAAACTTAGCTCACTGGAGAAGCAATTAATTCAGGGTCTCTACATTTTAATCGCCAAAATCTTCGAATTTTTTTAGGTTTATTATGAATGCGATAAAGTTTCTATGGGCTCAAAAAATTTTTTGGACAAATTGCAAATCTTTTAAAAATTACTTCAGACTTTTGAGTTTCATAAAAATTACATTTTGTCCTAGAAAAACTGAAAATATTGAAATCTCAAAACATTTTTGACAATTGGGCATATTAAGTAGATTACGAACAAAAATTAATCTTAGCGATTTTTTCAAAGCTCTGAAAATTACTAATTTTTAAATCTTTATTTAATTCACAGTTTGGTTATTTTAATTGGAGATGACTAAAAAATCCAGAAAAATAAAATTCCCGACACTGCGAAATTCCCGAAAAAGTGAATATTCAAAATAGAAAATTTCTGACAATTTATAATATTACTGAATTTTAAAATTCCCGAATTTTAATAATTAAAAAAATTGTTTTTTAAACAATATTATTTATTTATTAAAAATACAATAATAAAATATTTTGATTGTTGAAAATATTTCATTATTGTATTCATTTATTGAAAAATGATTTTTTTAATTGTTAAAATTCGGGAATTTTTATATTTTCGGCAATTTCATAATTTCGAGAATTTTTTGTTTCGAATATTTGGGAATTCTTACGTGGATTGCCAAAAAAATTAATTTCAACTATTTTTTTAAAGCTCTGAGAATCACTAATTTTTTAACCTTCATTTAATTCAGGATTGGGCCATTTTAATTGCCAAAATCTTCTCATTTTTTTAGGTAAATTTTGAGTGCGATAATGTTCCTATATACTCAAAAAAATGTAAGGATATATTGCAAAGCTTTTAAACATTATTTTAGTTATTTGAGGTTTATGAAAATGAAATTTTCCCTGAGAAAAGCTGAAAATATTGCAATATTACAAGAACTTTAAGAACTGTGCATATTACATATGTAGATTAACAAAAAAAAAAAAAAAATTAGCGATTTTGTCAAAACTCTGAGAATTACGAATTTTTCAAACATAATTTTGCCCTGCTGAACCTCAGGATATTGATGGATCAAAATTTTTGTGTAAACTAAACTTTCAACGAAAATAATAAACAAATTAAATGGACTCAAATATACTTACATTTGCAATGCAGAGTGGTGTATCCTCAGAAATGTCTATTCTTTGCACGACATTAGATATCTGTAACGAAAGAAAAAAAATATTATAATATAAAAACTATTTAAATAAATAACGAAACATTGTTTCTTATTCACTTAATAATGCATTTTTGAATTAGTTTTATTGGTACTTACCACATCTACCCCAGAAAGATATTTGAACTCATCAGCCTGATTGATTACATTATTTAGTAAATCTTCTGGGTATGGGATATTTTCGCAAAAAGTTGTACCTTGACAAACAGGGACTGATGAGACTTTTTTCAAATTGTGATCCGTGTCGTCGTCTGAAGGAAAAACAATTCTCGAGTCGGAATCTGAAGTCGCACCTCGATTAACCGCTATAAATAAAAACCAAAAAATTCTTAGAATCACATCAGATTGAATATTTCTTTTCGGCAAAAAAGAGTAATTACCTGTCTAGATCAGGATGGCGTTTAAAAATTGAAAGTTTAATTTTCCAAAACAGTACTCATCCAATTTTTTCCTCTTAGTGAAAAAAGCTCACTGGAGTTTTTTCAAATTGCGTAAGAAAATTCGAGTAATAACGGGAAGTTTGTAAAACTTTTAAAATTGGTGCAAAAATTATAAATTTTTTTGTGTGTTGTTTCAAGTAGCAAAGTGAAAATATAAAATTGAAAATGTTGAAAAAATTCCTCCTGAATACAGGAATTCTTTTTGATGAAGAAAAAATAACTTTTTGAATTCGGCTAGATTAACGTTTATGTTTTACCTGAAACTTATTGAAGTTGAATTAGTAGAGTAACACGCCATGATTTTATATTTTCAAACAAAAAATTTGGTTACTGTGATTGTCGTGAATTTTTCCATTTATAGTGATTTTCAAGCTGTTATTACCGAGCGAAAAAATTTATTGAAAAAAATAATAAAATCATGGCTTGTTATTCTGATTTAAACCATGAATAGGTTTCAGGTAAAAGATTTTTTAATTTGCTAAAAAACCAATGTTAATCCATCCGAATTTTGAAGTCATTTTTTCCTCATTAAAAAAGAATTTCTCTATGTAACAGGATTTTTTTCATGATTTTCAATTCTTTATTCCTATTTTCTACCTAAAACACTAAACAAAAATAATTTTTATACAATTTCTGCACCTACAGAATAAATTTAAAAAATTTCGAAATCTTGAAAAACTTTCCGACATCACTAAAACTTTTTTCAAATATTTAAAAAAATTCCAGTGAGTTTCTGTCACTAAAAGGAAAAAATTGGAGGGGTAGCGTTTTGCCAAATTGAACTTTTAATTTTTAAGCGCCTCCTTTATCTAGATTCTTGTTAAGGCAGTTGTCGTGCAGGAAAGCTTTTCTCGAAAAAATGTATTTAATTATACTTTCGAAAATTTTAATATTATTATTGATAGTATTGTTGTCAAGAGAAAAGATTATTTTTCATGAAAAAATTTTAAACATACAAAACTTATTTATTATTTAACTTTCATTTTTGACCGAACTTTTTTTCATCATTTTTTAAAAAAATTTTCAAATGATGGAATTTTATTGAATGGAAGCTTATTTTCTCGAGAAAATGATGCTCTACAACCTTGCTGCATCCAATTTTTTAAAATTCATTTTTCAATTTCTAAAATCATCGACAAATTATTCAAAAATATATATTAAACTAGTTTTAATACTTCACATTAATTTATTTATTTTCTGAAAATGGAGCAGCAAAACTGTAGAGAATCTTTTTTTTGAGAAGGTAAGCTTTCATTAAAGAAAATTCCATCATTTTCAAAAATTTTGTAAGAAGCGATAAGAAAAAGAAGTTTTGTCAAAAATAAAAGTTTTTCGCTGAATTATTTTTGTATGTTAAAGATAGGAGAATCTCTGCAAGTTAATATTCACAGACATATAAATAACGACGCATGCAGGAAAAGTAAAGACAGGATAAAGGAAAGCGTAAGAAAATGGATTAAAGGTAAAATTGAGAAATGGGAAGTCAACAGGAGGAAAAGAGACCACGAGAGAATGTTGAGTGAAAAGGACAGTGGGAGAAGGAAACGTGCATGGAAGAGGTCGAGAAAATTGTGAAGGAAGGGAGGGAATGGGAAATGATAATAGGAACAGAGGAGGAAGAAAGGGCACAAATGAGGAAATCGAGATGGACGAGTGGACGGAGTATTTCAAGAGACTGCTAGGGAGCGTGAAAAAGTAGGGTAAAGGGAAGGAATAAAGAGGGAGATGGGGGACGAGGACATAGGAAACGAGATTAGTAGGGAAGTGGTGCATGAGGCAATTGCAAGGCTGAAAAGAAATAAGGCAACATGGCAGGATGGCTTGGAGAATGAAGCACTAAAATATGGTGAAGAAGGGGTGAAAGAAAAGAGAGTGAAAAGAGTGAAAGAAAAGGGGGGACAATATTGGGAACAGGAAAACTGTATTTACTAGCATACGCAAACGATGTAGTTCTAGTAGCGGTTGATAAAAGAGGGATGAGTCTGAGATTTAAGGAACATGTGAGTAACACTAAGAAGTGTTTTAGAAATAGGAAGTGTAGAGTAGAAAACAAATGGAAGATAAATAGCGAGATGGTAGAGTTGGTGGAGGAGTTCTGCTACCTAGGAGTTTGGTGTAAAGCAAGAGGAGGAAACGAGCTGCAGGGGAGAAAGAGATTGGAATGTGCGAATAAGGTACACTGGAACTCCACTATAGGGACCGTGTCGGGGGTACTTTAATGGCCTTCGTTCTATCTCGGAGCTCTCCAGACCATAAACAATCAGGGCCGTATGAACCATTTCTGTTAGAGTTTTGTCTCTAAGAAATATTTTTTTTGTACTTTCGCCTTTTTGGTTTTATAATATCATAATTAAAGTGAAAATTTTTGTGCTCGAAAATAAAACTTTATCAAAGTACTAATTTTTAAGTATGTACGTACATATATCAGCCCGCTTTCTTCATACACTCCTGCGTTGTTGTGGAGACTCTGCCGCTGACCTCGCAGCGGCTCTCTCTCGCTCCCTTGGATCCCTTGTCTTTTATATTTGGGACATTTATAGTGGGGTTCCAGTGTAATGGGACAAGTGTGGGGTATAAGGAAGAGAAGGTTCACGGACGACTGAAAGATGAGCGTGTGGATCTTCGACGTGTTAGTGTGGCCATTATTAAGTTATGGAATGGAAATTTGGGGATGAAAGGAGCATAAGAGTGTGGAAAGTCTGCATGAGGGATTTCTGAGATATGCTATGTCGGTCAGCTGAAGCTGTCCAGGTTATATGCTGAGGGAAGAAGTAGGACAAGAGAAAATGGTCATCAGGCATCTAAAAAGATCCTGGAATTTTCAAGAGAAACTGAGAAGGGGGGAGGGAAGCAAGGTTACACAAGTGTGTGCCCGGGAGATGATGGTCAAAGAGAGGAGGGGTAATATGGGATGTTCGAAATAGGAAAAAGAGAGATGCGAAATGAGTTTTGAATGTGGTATGCAAGTGAGGGGTAGAGAATGGCAGGGAATAGAGGAATGGATGAAGAAACTGGAAGATTTGAGAGAGGGCTGGTTGCATGGGGTAGGGAAAAGCCAAAAAATGACTTCTAAAGTAGAAAAGAAATGAAGTAGTGTTACAGAATAGAGCTAAATTTTCAGATTGGGAGTGGCAAGAGGAAATGGAAGCTCATGGCAAGGTCGCAAGCGTCTAGGAGTAAGAATAGTGGTTTAAGTCGATGAGTGAGAAATAGCTGGGAAGGTAGTATATAAGGATTGTCAATAAGAAAACATGTAATGTTTCTGTAAAGACTCTTAATCTCGTAAAAGGGAGAGAGTATAAGCAATATGTGACGCGATCCGAGAAAAGGGACCTACTAGACAAAAAATCGATTTTCGGATTATGATGCATTCCATAAGTTCTTTAACTGATCTTTCTAGGGGTGCAATCAGAAATTTTGTACCTGCATTATTTCACAAAATATAAATTATTCAAAGAATCTTTGAACACGTGCGCAGAACAGTAGACGCGAAAACTTGAACTCGATTGCCGGCGCACGAACGAGAGGAGAAGAGAGTGGGAAAAAACGGCCGAACTGTAAGGAGTGGGGGTCGGAATTCCCCTCTGAGACTTCTCCACTCCGCCGTCACGAGTTCGAGATTTCTTCAATCGCTCGCCCTGTAAAATTTCACTTTTGCCGTCCCTTTTCTCGGATCGCGTCACATATTACGAAATATTTTATTTTTGCATTCCTTTATAAATTAAAATCTCTTAAGCATAATTTAGTTCTAAAGAAATAAATATAATTTTACCAGGTCGTTTTTCTCGGTCCAAAACCTTTCTGTTTTGAAGGTCCCAGTCCAACTTGGATCTTTGAGTAGTTGCCGATCCCAGGCTTGAGGGAGCGTAACCAGAATTTAAATAACTCGATGAAGAGACAATTTTCCCTTCTGGTTTTGGATCCATTTGCTGATCAGCTCCTGATGATTAACAAACAAGGAAAAGTTCTAAAACGGAACCAGGTCATGAGGTAAAAAATGTTTCAAACAGGTTTTCAGCAACGGCAAACTCGTCTTGACATTTCTAAAAATAGGAAAATCAATGAAGTCTGCTTGTTTAATTTTATTAATTGAAAAGATAGCTTTGGTCGCTTTCAACAATTTCGAATTGAAAAATTCCAAAAACAATATATTGACCGATTTTAAATTGAAAACGTTCCAAATGAAAAAATTCTATATCAGGGAAAACTTTGAAAAAGGACATTATTTAGAATTATATAAAAAAAACATTGAGCTTGCACCATTTCTAAATAAAAGCGTTCAAGAGATTGGATAATTTGAAATTGAGAAAATATAATTTAGAAACTCTGTAAATTGAAAATGTTCAAACTTATACTTGAAAATTGGACAATTTCATTACAAAGGAGTTCAAATTGCATCATTTCTAATTCAGAGCGTTCAAAATTGAAAAATTTTATTTTGATTTGAAAAATCTCGAGATTGAATGGTTTCAGATTGGAATTTTGGAAACTGGATTATTTAAAATTCAAAGGAATTGAAATTATATTTTTTCTAATTAGAAGCGTTCAATATTGAATAATTTAAAATTGAAAACTTTTGAATTTAAATAATTTTCAAGTGGTAGCAATTAAAATTTGACAATTTCAAATTGAAAACTAAATTGAATGTTTCAGAGTCAAATCTTCTGAAATTTCACGATTTCAAAACTTGTTATTAGATAAAAAAATCATAATCTAACATTGAAATTGATTGGACCAATTTTTCTAATCAAAAATAAATTCACCATCATTTACGCCCTCTAAAAAATAAGTTTTAATTATAAAACCTTCAAAATTGAATTAATCTTTAAAAAACGTTTAAAATGGTAATTTAACATGGAATACATTGAAACTGAAAAAAATTTTACTAGGAAACGTTTAAAATTAAACAAATCCGAACTTCATTCAATATCGAAAAAAAGATTAATTACCGAGAATTGTGATGTTAAAACTTTTTTATACTCAAACCCTTTATAATTTCAATTATTTTAAGTAAATTCAAATCGTTTGAAAATTAACAATTTTCAAATTATGAATTATACTTTTCAAAATTCATCCATTTCAATTTGAATATGATTTTAATATGAATGAATTTAAAAAGAAAATGAATATAATATGAATTTGAAATTACTATTAACGATTTGGGGGATTTAAATTCAGTGAAAGCAACATTTTTTAAATTGATATTAAAAGAGTCATAAGTCGTTGGAGATTAAAATCTACTGAATGCTTATTTTTACGAATAAATAATGAAATGTTGATTCACTAACCAGAAGATGTTTAAAGAAAAAAAATGAGAGTTTTTCTTTCAGTCAAAAAAAAAAAAAAAAAAAAAACAACATTGTGAAATTTGAAATTGGAAACCTCCAAAAATTAAGAAATCTCAAACCAAACATTTTCGAATTTGAGCTTTTAAAGCAAAAAATTCTAGTTTCAAAGCCTCAAAGATTAAACTGTTTTAGAATTGCGCATTCTAAGCTATAGCTTTAAATTGAAATCACAGACATTTTAAAGATGGTAAATTTTATTAATAAGTATCATATCATGTAGTATCAACTAAAATTCTAAGTGAATGGATAGATTTTTTTTGCTAAACATGTGATTTCTGTCCAAAAAAAATGACTGTCATTTTCACCGTTCAAAATTGAAGAATTTTAAATATTGTGAACCTTTGAAGTTTAATTATTCTAAAAACCTTGAAAATGATATACTTCATAATTGGAAACTTTCAAAATGAATGAAGAGGAAAGACAAAAAGGATAAAGAACATGGGTTAAGGACGATGGATAACGCAGACTTAGAATTTTTTTTGGTTACGCGATTCAATGAGAAACAAAAGTGAAATATACTTCTAAATTTTTTGAGGACTACGCAACGGAAAATGACAGATGAAGAAGCAAGAGAAACCGATCTAGCAGCGCGTTCACAAGGCGGTAGCGGCCACTTTTTGTGCTAAAGTGATATAATCGCAGACTACCCAGAGAATCGCGGTCGGTAATTTATCTTTTTCCTCAAAACTAATCATCGTAATATATAAATAAAACCTAACAATTTTCGTTATAAATATACATCCTGAAATTATTTTTCGCAGAAATACAAAGATAAAATACTATTCATGAAGTTATTTACTAAGCTCACAAGTCATTTATAAATAATGCATAAGTTTACTAAGCTTAGACAATAATTTATTGTTAACTTCACAAGTCACTTTCCTTTATAAAGAAATACACAAGTCTTTGTTCCTCATGAATAAATAAATAAATAAATTACCAATTATTCAATTTGAATATGATTTTAATATGAATGAATTAATTATTTATTTCTAAACTCACAAGCCTATTTCCTTTATAAATGAGTAAATGGGCTTGTGAATTTGGAAATAAATAATTTCGCAAAGCTGGTAAATTTATTTATTTATTTATTCTTAAAGGACAGAGACTTGTGAATTTGAAAATAAATAATTTCGCAAAGTTGGTAAATTTATTTACTTATTTATTCATAAAGAATAAAGACTTGTGTATTTATAAATGAATAATTTCACAAGGTTGGTAAATTTATTCATTTATAAAGAAAAGTGACTTGTGAAGTTAGCAATAAATAACTGTCTAAACTTAGTAAATTTATGCATTATATTTATAAATGACTTGTGAACTTAGTAACTAACTTTATAAATAGTGTTTTGTCTTTGTATTTCTGCAAAAAATAATTTCAGGATGCATGTTTATAACGAAAATTGTTAGTTTTTATTTATATATTACGATGATTAGTTTTGAGGAAAAAGATTAATTACCAGCCGCGATTCTCTGGGTAATCTGCGTTCTTATCATTTTAGTACAAAAAGTGCCCGCTACCGCCTTGTGAACGCGCTGCTAGATCGGTTTCTCTTGCTTCTTCATCTGTCATTTTCCGTTGCGTAGTTCTCTAAAAATTTGAAAGTATTTTTCACTCTTGTTTCGCATTAAATCACGAAATTCGCTTCATAATTGTGAAGTTTAGTTTGTGGAGGGATGCTATAGAGAGCGTTTTTTATTTAGTGTTGGTGTTGTGTCTGTAAAATATGACTGAAGTCAAGTGTGTTTGACACTCGCTATCTCTTTTTCGAGATTTATCTGCTCGGTGTTGATTTCAACGTTTCAGGAAATGAATATTTTCTATCAAAATATTCATTTTCTCATGAAAAACGCGATGTATTTTACGTGATATGAATTCCAGGATTTCATCATACCCCGAATACTTGGTGAGTTTTTTTTATTTATTTAACAATCTACTTCCGAAAATGAATATAGGGCCAGGGTAAGAAAGGAACGGAAGAGAGGAAAATAAGAGATGTTGGGAAATAAAAAGTGATTAAAAATAAAGGAAGGGAAGAATGGAGGATATACTACTAAAATGTAGCTGACTTGGAAAGAAATGATAGGAAGTTTATGAAAAATTTGTGGTAATGAAAAGTCGTGGTGATGATGGAGACATTGCTAGGTGAGTGAGAGTGGGTGGGTGGGAGAGAGTAAAGGAAATGCTACCGTAGGAATACAGGTGGAAGGTACAAGAGGCAAATACAAAAAATGAAAAGGGCAGAGCAATGGGAAAAGAGGTGATGGGAATATGAAAAAATTTGATAGGGAAAAGAAATGATGGAAATGGGTTAAAAGAACAACTAGAAGGATTAATGGAAGTAGAGATAAGGATAGGAGAGAAGAGGTGAAATATAGTAGGGGTATATGTAAATAAGGATACGGAGAGGAAAACAGAAGAGTTAAGAGAGGTAATGGAAGGAAAGGAACAAGGGATGAAACTAATCTTAGGGAGAGACTTCAATCCAAGAACAGGAGAAAGAGGAGGAAAAGGATAGGTAGTAGAAGGAGATGGGACTGGGAGGAATTCCAAAGACAAAGTAGTAAGTGGAGAGGGAAGGAATTTACTGAATTGATTGGAGGAGTTAGGATGGTTTATCTTAAACAATTATATGCAAGAAGATGAGGATGAGAAGTACACTTACACGGGGGGGGGGGGCAATAATAGACTGTGTTATTGTTGACGACGAGGTAAGAAAAAACATAAGAAGGCTAGAGACAGTGGAGCACGTAGACTCGGATCATCTCCCACTAATAGTGACAGTAGAGATGGGGAAGAGAGATGAACGGAAAATAATAGAAGAAAATGAATAAGAAAAAAGAGTAGGAAAAGGTAATTAGTCAGGAGAGTGATTAGAAGAACTTAGAGAAAGGATAAAAATAGTGAAAATGGGAGTGGGAAAAAGAGGTAGCTGGGATGAGGAATGTGAGGAGGAAAAAAAGAAAGTGAGAAAGGAAATAAGAGAATGGAGAAACGGGAAGAACATTGCGGAAGAATAAAGAAGATAGAAGAAATAGTATAATGAGTTGTGCGATAGAAAAAAAAGAGGAAGAGAATGAAAAGTTTGAGGAGGAGGCAGACAAGGCGAGCACAGAAAAAGATGTATAAAAAGTAGTAAATGGTATTGTTAGGAGGAGCACAAAAAGAAATAACGGAAAGAGGGAAAGAGAGAAGGGAAAAGGACAAAGAAGAGTATATCACAAGGGAAGAAATAGCGATGGCAATAGGGTCATTAAAACAAGGAAAGGCAGCAGGTATAGATGAAATCCCGAAGTAAAAGTGAGAGGAAATGAAGAGAAGAGGGTTTGTAGGAGTAAGGCTAGGGTAAGAAAAAATATACACAGTGGTATATGCGGATGATATAGAGTTGTTGGCAGAGAAAGAGGAAGGAATTGGGAGTTTTATTAAAGGATTTGAAAAATACTTGGATAAGAAAAAACTGAGGCCTAATACGGATAAAGCAAAGATAAAAAGTTTTGGAAAGGGGGGAGGGAGAAAAAATATGGAAAGCAAGATGAGAAGGTGAAAAGTTAAAAAAGGTAAAGGAATTTAAATATTTTATTTTTATCGTGCAAGCGAATAGGGAGCATGGAGCACATATTAGGGAGAGGATTAAGAAAGTGGCGGGGGTAATGAAACGGATATGGGAGATAGGAAAAGGAAGATTTAAGAAAGATTGGAGTAGGTGAATAAGGTTGTTTCATACGTTCGCATGGCCAGTATTAGGCTATGGACAGAGATATGGGGATGGAAGGAGAGGAAGTAGATAAAGAAGTTGCAAAAGAGAGATATTAGATGGACATTAGGGGTAGACTGAAGAGCTCCGGAATATATGGTCAGAGAAGAGGCTCAAAAGGATATGTTGAGAACAAGGGCAGGTGATAGGGCGTAGAAATTCGGAAGGAAACAAAGAGTTGAAAATAGAGAGGAGTCAGCGAGAAAGTGTTGCAGAAAGGTGGAGGAGAGAGGAAAGATGTCAGTAGATTTAACGCGATGGAAAGAAGGAAGAAGAGAATTTTTTAGAGATCGAAGGATAGGAGAAGAAGGGAGTATAGACTATAAGGAACTGGAGTGAATATATAGAGAAAGACAGGTGGTAAACGGCTGGGGAGGATAGGGGAATCAAGATACGATAAATGGTATAAGGTGATGTATGGAGACTCGGAAATGAAGTCAAAGAAGCAATGTATTGGGACAGGGATGAGAAGAGAAAATGCAGAGCGTGTGAATTGGTAGAGGAGACATGGCAGCATGTATGGGATGGTTGTATAGGAGGCCAGGAGGAAAGGAGAGGATGGCAAGAGAATGTTAAGAAAATTTTAAGATAGGAGTTACTGAGAGAAGAATGGATGAAGGAGGTAGAAAAAGCTAGAAGAGTGAAAGATGAAGAGTGAGGAAGTGTGGGGGAGAGAAAATGAAAAGCATGAGTGAAAAGGAGTAGAAAAAGGAAACGGAAGTCACATAGAAGCATAAAGGTAGCCGAAATTGTACAGGAAGATGTAAAGGAACGGAAGTTATGTAAATCCTAAGGGGACACATTACGAATGAAGAAGAAGAACTTCGTTTAAAAATTGAAGCATTTCTTTATTAGAATCTCGAAACTAAGTCGTTAAAAATTAATTATTTTCAGATTGTGCATCAAGATTTTTAAAATTAAATTATTTTAATCCAAAGTGCAAAACTAATAAATTGAAAATAGCATGGCATTTCCATGATTATTATAGTAAATTTACCTGGTCGTTTGTTGTTATTAACCGGCCTTTTCTGATTCTGTGAATCTCTATCTGTGTTCCAAGTTTGAGATATAGATGGCGCTTCATGATTACCGAATTCATAATCATCACTGGCTGTAAGAAATCTGTGAGGATAACTCGTGATTCCTTGGATCATCTGAAATGAAGTCACTTTCTTTAATAAAATCATAAAATTAAAATCGGGTTTCTCTAAAAGCAGAACGTGATGTAATACTTAAGAATGGCTTCGTCTCTCATCCTCTGAGTCTCCCAAATTTCAATTAATTGAATAGAAAACCAATTAATTACCAATTTTCGAAGTTTTGAAAACTCGATATCAATTTTTTAATTACTGCATGAAATAATTAATCAACTAAACTTAGTTTCGAAAATATTCCTGTATATTTTCAGCAGTAATTAGTCTTGAATGAAATGAAACTTGTTGAAAGAATCCTCGATTGATCGATTAAAGTTCACTCGCTTTTCGATTCAAGAAAACTTAACTTTTGATTTGTGTGAAAAGTTCGAGACGCGAATTAACTCCTCCTTAATTAATCGCTTAATCGACAGAGCAAGAGGAAAAAAAATGGGAAGAAAAAACAATTTTCTTTTCGTTATAGGTAAAAAATTATTGATCCTTTTAATGTTTTTGTTGAAGTGGTTCATGCAAATATTTAAAAAAAAAAACGTAAATTGAGTATTACGTTTTAATGCGTGATACACAATTGTTCGAAATTGGAATCGAACATATTAATATTCAGTCATTTAATGCTGAGAACCTTTAAAATTGGACAATTTTCAACCGAAAAACATTTAAAATTGAAAATAACACAATGAATCTTTCAAAATTCTTTGTTTTTCAAACTTTCAGTTCAAAAAATTAGAATTGCACAATCTCCAATAGGCAACTTTCAAAATTGAACTATTTGAAATTTGGAATATGCAAACATTAAAAACACAAATAGATTAAAATTCACCCATTTTTGCTAGGAAGCATTCAGAATTGATCAATATCAAATTTAAAAGTGTGATTTACAATAGATTTTAACTTAAAAATGACTAATTTTAATTGAAAAATGACCAATTTCAAAGAGAAATGGCTTGAAAATGTTCCAAATTTATTTTAAAAATGTGTCAATTTGAAAATTTTTGCAAATTTGACGGATTTAAAATTTACCAGTTGCAAATGGAATGAGTTATTACAAATTCAAAAATATTAAGACTTAGCTTTAAACATTAACCAACTTTCAATAAATTACCAACCAAATTTTACTAACCAACTTTCAAATTACAATTTCAAATTTGATTGTGAATGAAAGATTTTAAAACTATCAAATTTCAAAGTAAAGCATTTAAATTTGAACAGTTTTAATTTCAAGACGTTTAATTGAACTTTTTTTTTTACTTGTACTTAAAAAATTTAAAATTCCAAGCAATATTTTTTATATTGTAAAATTGGAGGGTTTTTAAAATAGTGAAAATTGTCAGATTTTAAAGAATTACTTTTGAAGAATTAAACATTAACCAATATTTTAAGAATGTTCTAAGTGCATATTCAAGCTGAAAATTAATGAATCTCAAAATGAGCACAGGATGAAGTTATCTTGTCCATTTTTAAAAAAGCTATTTAAAAAATAGTTCAAATTATAATGTTTAACTTTTTTTTCTAAATTTCAAATAAAATCTGAAATTATAAACATTTTTCAATTTTCTTAAGTTTATTTTAATGGTAATTTTACAAAAAATCGCAGCAACTTATCAGCATAATTGTTCAATTTTTTCGCATTGTGCAAAAAGTTGAAGTTGAAATAATAATATTGGAAAAATTTGAAGTTATCTCATTTGTAGGAAAATAATAATAAAAATCAAGTAAATGTATATTTTGAAGAATATTTATAGAAAATTCATGATTACTCATTTCATATATATCTAAAAATTTGTTTCTCGGCAGAAAAAATATTAAAATTTTTCCATGTTTGTTGTTCCATCTTGAACAGCTTGCAATATACAAGAAATTTTTACCCTGCCATCATTTTATTCAGAATTGAGATATCTTTGAATAAATAAACAAATTTCAAATACTGAAACATGGGTGCCCACATATGAAGTGGCGGTAGTGTATTTTCATTTTCTTATTTTTTATAAAATAAGATTGAAATGATTAACTGGTCGGGAAAAATGAAGAATTGATCCAAAGAAACCCGGAAATTTAAAATCATTGATCGGGTAGACGTCCTGCTTGACTGCACAATCATTTTAAATTTCCAATTATCAAAAATTATAATTTATAATTACAGTTTGGAAACTTCTAAATTAGATTCTTGTGCGTTAGTTCCTTTTCTCTTCAAGAAAACAGGATATTTTCCCATATTCTTAAAGTTTATAGAGCCAAGAAAAATCTTTTTCAGGAGATCAGTCAGTTTTCCTAATATAAAATGCAATAAAAAAACAAGTCACGTTTATAATGACGTATACATTTCTTATATCGTACATGTCATTGTCCACGGCTCGGCTATACATTTTTTATTTTCATCGCAGACACCCTAGAAACTGTTTTTCTTTTGACAGTGTGAAAATTTATGAGAGGAAAGAAGTACTGTAAATCTTTTTTTATATGAAAAAAAAAATCACAAAAAAATCGAGAGGAATAAAAGATTTTTTTTCAAGGCCCGAAGGTTGACTGTAATTAACTGTAAAATAAATAAAATGAAACAATTTCTAATTTATCAATTGTAAATTGATAAATCTTCAAATATCTTCAATCTTCAAATACCTAAAAGAATTTTGTATCAAAGATTTTAAAGGCGTAACTACTTAAAATTTAACAATATTTGACTGCAGAAAAAAAAGCTAAACGATTTACAAAAATTCACAAAAATTATAATCGTAATCTCAAGTAATTTCTTATTCTATAAAAATATTATAAATGTAGACAATATATTCCACAAAATTGAAAAAATAATTTTAAACGATTTAATTTCACGATCCGAATTTAGAAATGCTTAAATTCGATAAGAATTAAAAAAATTATAGCGATTCTCAAACTGAAGCATTTGAATTTCATGATTTTAGATTGTAATCGTAAATTCAAGTGATTTCCAATTTGATGAATATATATGTATATAAATTAAGATAATATATTCTACAAAATTGAAAAAAAAAAATTAAGCGACTTCATTTCACGATCCTAATTTAAAAATGTTTTAGCGATTCTTGAACTGAAACAATTAAATTTTATGATTTTAAATTATAGTCGTGATTTTAGGTAATTTCCATTTATATAAATATATATGAATGAAAATATTATATTCTAAAAAATTGCAAAAATAATTTCTAACGATTTAATTTCATCATCCTTATCATTAAATTTTTGCAATTTTAAAATCGATAAAACTTAAAAAGGTTATAAAACTTTGAAAAAATAGCAAAACTCATTTTTCTACTAGAATAAGAAGTCTTGGTCGAAATTTTCAGTAGATATTAAATATATTTAGAAATTGACTCAATAAGAAATTTTTCGATTAGACCAAAATTCAAGCAAGAATTACAAGATTTACGAATGGTCTTAATGACATTCTTCGATGGAAGACAAATTTAATAAGTTTGCAATTTTTAAAACTTTTCAAAAACTACCAAAAATCAGCTTTTGACAGATCCACAATTTCAAACGCAGTTTTCAGCAGATGTAAAAATATTTTGTCTTCAAATATACATTCTATACAATATTTAATTGACGCAAAGATTTATCAAAATTGAAACGAACTTCTTTCTTTTACATTTTCTTATTTCATCTGCGTAATTTCATTTCAAATAGGCTTAAAATTTGTCAAATTGAAAAACAATTTCCAGTTTCGAATTTTGACCCTAATTTGAAAGGGGTTTGAATAACAGCTTTCAATTTAAGATGCATTATTTATAAAGGATCAATTTTTCGCTATCGAACATTCAGGTGAAAAAGTTGATCGGTAATTGTTTATTCATAAAAATAGGCATTAAGTGGATTTTTTGAGGATACCATTCGTTGTTATGATTTTGTAACTTCCTTAATATCAATTTAAAAAAATTCAGCTACCACAATTTTGATAGAGGGTTTCACTCCCTCTTCAATGATACGTAAGCATTAAAAAATATTTGAGCTTCAAAAATTAATGTGCAAAATAAGTTTCACTTTTTATGGATCTCAACGATTTTTTGAAAGTTGAAGTTAAAAAATATAATTATTTTCATGAAAAAAAGTAGTAATTCCATTTTTTAACCTTAATTTTCCAAAAGGAAGAAACCGTATACTTTTCTTTGAGACTAAAATAAAACCATAAAATGGTATTTTATAATTTTAAAATTTCCAAATTTTAAAACAGTTTCAATTTAAAATGTTTTATTCCTCAGGGTTCAATTTTAAAGTGCTCATATAGTGTGTAAGGCAGTAGAAGTAAGGTCTTTAAGATATACTTCGTATATTAAAAAATTTTGAAGTAGATACACTGTTTTTAGTGCTTAGAAAATTTCAAATTAATAGCGTTTTAAATTAAACAATTTTGATTTTGTAATATAAGGGGCTGTTCAAGTATTACGTCACACGCC
>JAUMHM010000031.1:57189519-57200927 GCA_032362435.1 Melikaiella ostensackeni
ACTATCCCAGCCCATTAGGCCCAGTGATGCTGAGTATAGGAAAAAAAATTTCACGAAGATACAAAAACAAAAAAACATGAATGAAATCGATGAATTTTAATTTTAATGAAAATCGATGAAAATTAAGAGAAAAAACGATTTCTTTCTGTCTTCAAATGCCCACACTGAGCATTTGTTTATATAAGTTGTTTATAAAATCAATAAATAATATCATATAACAATTTTTTATGATCGAGTATCATTTTACCGATAAAAGAAAGCAATTTCAACGCAAAAATAAACTTTGCAAACAAAAAATCCTTAATATAGACTATCTGTTAATTTAATTTGTTTATAACAATTAACTTGACAGGAAAATAATTTTTTTGCTTTTAACTATCCCAGCCCATTAGGCCCAGTGATGCTGAGTATAGGAAAAAAAATTTCACGAAGATACAAAAACAAAAAAACAGAAAAAATCGACTTTTTTCACTATTTGCATAAAAAAAATTTTAAACAACAAAAATTAAAATCAGGACACACAAAACTCTTCAAATTTTAATGCTGAATTTTAAAAAAAAAATCTAAAATCGTTATAGAATTGCCTTCTAAAAGTTAGTTTGAACCTCGTTTTTCCATTTTATCCCACTGTGGGGGGCTATCGTGGTACGTCTAAGAGTTCGAAGTTCAACTTCCAAAAAAATGTCATCAATTTTTTAACAAAAATTCAGTTTTTCTAAGTCTGAATTAATCAAATATAAAAATTCATAGTATCAAAAAATATTAATCCTTGGGACTTGGAAACTTTAAACGATAAACCGTGAGGGCCAAAGAGCAGGGTCCTCCGCGGGGGCCCTCTTAGACTTTCCTCTATGGATTGTCCACATGGGCCCCTGACGGGGACCAACATTCTAAAGAGGGCTAAACGGGGCTTTTTCCAGACGGATTTGAAAGGTTTATAATTTGAAAAGCACAAATTTTTAACACTTCCGTTGAACTGTTTTTGTATTCTACTTATATCACAATCGTAATTTTCTCTCTTCATAGCAGCAAAACAAATTGTAAATGGAAGTGTAGTATATACATAAAATTATTGATTAAAGCCTCCGGCTTTAATTTCGCTCTCACACTCCTTGAAGAACCGATAGCTAATGCAACTCGAAATTCAGTTTTCATTTTTATAGCAACAAAAAAAGTACTATAATAACCCCTGAGGTGTGGAATGAATTAATTATTGATTGGTTATTATTATTAATTTAAATGATGCAGCTGAATCAAGTCTATATGAAAGTTGAATGCTGATGGAATTTTTTATTATTATTGTTGTTTGCCATCCCGCTAACATTTCAAGATGAAAATTAAAATAATCGTTGAGACCCCTTTTTGAGAAAAGTGAATTTTAGTATTTAATTAATATATTACAAAATTTACCTGATAAAAAGATATGGTAAATGTTGCCTAATATTCTTTTACTCTGGATTTTTTCATTGATTGTGGTTCCTTGACATCGCACAAACATTTAGAGATAAAAATAAAAATAATCGATCGACTTTTTGAAAAGAGTCAATTTCTGGATTTAATTAATTAAAATTACAAACATTTTTCTTGAAACACAAAAAATTTTATTGTGGTTGCACAACATTTGACTGTGATTTAAAATTCAATTTCAAGTAATATACGAAATGTAAAATACTTTTAAACATTTTTTGTATTTCGAATCAATTAAATCCAAAAATCGACTTTGTTTGAAAACATTTATTACATCATTTTAGGGAAATTTTCGAAATTTCAAATTAAACATAAAGATTAACTTTTTTCGAAAGGCGCCCAATCTATTATTTTAATTTTCATCTTAAAATATTCGTGGGATATCACAGGAACATAATAAATAGTGAATAAAAATTTCGAGCAACATTTACCATAGCTTTTTAGGAAAAATTTTGCATTTCATATTAATTAAATACTAAAGTCAACTTTCTTCAAAAAGGTCCCCAACGATTATTTTAATTTTCATCTGGAAATTATCGTGAAATGGTAGACAGTCAAATAGTCAACAAAAAAATCTAATTAGCGTCTGGCCAAAAACTTCATTAATTAAAATACAAAAATAGAACAATCCTAATTTCAAAAATGTAAATTTCAGGGTGACGATGAAAAACACATTTAGTTGATTTTTACTGCTCGCTCCCCCCTATTCGACGTCTTTCGGCATAAAAAAAAGAACACATATTTTTTTATTTCATTAAAAAAAAAATTTTTAATGTGTCGCCAGGCACTTTAAATTTTAAGTCTGTTGAGAATATTTTTATCGAAAAAATAAAAAATAGGCATAATCTCTTTCTGGAAGGGCTATTATTCCTTATAAAAACAATTATCAAAACATTTTAACCGTAATATTTAGAATATCAATTAGCACTTATTTAAAATAAATTTTAAAGTCTTACCCCTTGATTTTTCACCTTTTTCAAAGAGAGTGAACATATATTTTTTGATTTTTTCGATATAATAATTTCTGGAAGTTTTATTTCCCAATGACCTTCAGCTACCTCTAAAAATTTGTGTATCGGAAAAAGAAAGAAAGGACGATAACATTTTTTGAAAAATTAAGAATTTCATGAGGTATCACCTTAAATTTTTTTTAAACTGAAAAAGTTGGCTTTTCTCAATATTACGGTTTTGAATGTTTTAAGAGTTATATTACCAGAAATTGTGCTCAAATTAAAAAAAAATGCATCGCCAGTTCTTACATTTTCATGTAGTTTTTTGGCTGTTTCAAAAATAATTAAATTTTTCAAACCCTCCAGCAACCCCTAGAAATTATTTTATCGAAAAAGATAAAATGGGTGTTAACTTTTTTTGAAACAGGAATAATTTCAGGATATCACCTTTAATTTTTTTTAAGTGGAGAATTTGATATGTCTAAGTTTTACAGTTTTCCTCTAGCGTCTTCTAAAAATTATTTTATCGAAAAAATCAAAAATTCATGTTCACTCTCTTTGAAGAAGGTGAAAAATCAGGGGGTAAGACTTTCAAATTTATTTGAAACAAGTGCTAACTGCTAGTCTAAGCACACTGGAACCTCTATTTGAGCGCCCTCCATTTACGCCTTTCGAGAATTTCGGCCAGCTCGCATTTGTTGATGAGGAGTCCAAGAGACCGAGAGAAAATTGCCGCTGACTTCGCATTCGTTGAAGAGGAGGTCCAAGGAGCCGAGAGAGAGGCGCATGAGCTCAGCGGAGTTACGTAGTTCCCCCTGACTGTTTACATCATACAAATTCTTAGAACGGAGTCACAGTCATCGCAAGCCATGCCCAAGAACCTCTCTAAATCGAGGTTCCAGTGCATTACAGTTACAATTTTTTAAAACTGGTTTTACAATTTTTTAAAAATTGTTTTTATAAGGAAAGAAAGAAGATTTAATACAAATTTTTTTGCCCTTCAAAAAAGAGATTACGTCTACTTTTGATTTTTTCGATAAAAATATTCTTAACGTACTGAAAATTTAAAGTGCCTAGCGGCACATCTAAACAATATGACAAAAGTTTGTCCGTTTATGCTAAAAGACGTCGAATAGAGGGAAGGGAGTAGCAAAAATCAAATAAACGTGTTTTTCATTGTCACCCTAGTAAATATATATGTAGGTTAGGGTGGTTCAAAAATGCATGGCAAAAAATTTTTCAGGCTAAGGGGCAATGATTCCCCCATTTAATTCCAAATCCGGCAAAAGGAATTCCATTTTTTTTTAAATTTTGATTTTAACAGGTGCCTATTTTGACTTAAAGTTTCCCATGTAAATTGCGTGGGGAAAAATCACTTTTTCGAGTTTTTGAAATAATTTTTCAGGGTTTGAAAAAATGTTACGAAAAAGTATAGTGGCTTCCTGAGAACTGTCCTAGTGGAATATTTATCAACATTGGTTAATTAATTTTTATTTATTTCAAAAAATTCCATTTGTTTAAGTTTTTTTCCCAAAATTCTTTTTTTTTAATGAAAATTACTACTAAGAAGGAATATTTATTAACATTGGTTGATAATTTTTTATTATTTAAACAAATGAGATTTGTTTAAATTTTTTTCTCTTAAAAATTCGTTTTTTGTATTGAAAATTATTACTATTTGTCTAGTGGAATATTTATCAACATTGGTTAATTGATTTTTAAATATTTAAACAAGTTCCATTTGTTTCAAAAAGGTTTTTTCCAAGAATTCGTCGAACTGGTAGTTTGTTATCTTTAAATGACATAAATTTATTCTCAAATATTTTCCAATCGTTTAAACAATAAATGATTATTCATTTCCAACAAAATTCAATTTGCTTAAACAATATTTTTTCCACAAAATTTAGAAATTTCTTTTTTCTGCCATTAATATTAAAACTTCTGATTCTTGTAAACAGTAATTTTTTTTATATTTCTGAATTTCTTCAACAATTACTTATGTTCTTAACAGAAACATATAAAAACTATTTTTCAAAAAAAAAATTATTTAAACGAATGGAATTCGTTTAAATAATTAAATATTAATTAACCAATGTTGATAAATATTCCTCTGGACAAATAGTAATAATTATTGATTAAAAAAACGAATTTGCGACAAAAAAATTATTTGAACAAATCCCATTTGTTTAAATAACTGAAAATAAATTTACCAACGTTAATAAATACTCCCTTCACAAAAAAAAGTCTTCTCGGACGACCCTAAATGAAGGTGGAATAGAAAATAGGTTCGGAGAACAAAATGCTGTGAAAAGTCAATAGCTATGACACTTCAAACCGTTTGTTTGAACAATAAACAGACACTTGACCGCCAACAAGATTTTGGAGGTTTCGAGATTTTCAGGTGCAATCCACTCAAACTCAAGCTGTGAATGTAATTACTACCTGGGTAGGATTACCAAAACGTTTGTGTCTTACCGAGTTTAGCCATAAAATTTCTAATTCCTAAGGGGCGTGGTACTGTGTGGTACTTTTCTTAAAATTATTTATTTTATACCCTAAACTTACTTTAAACCTTTCGTGGAAAATTTTTAAATTTCTAGTTTTTTTGCGAATTTCGAAATAATGGGAAACCTCTTGCCAGAATTAAAAAGACAGAGTGAATTATGTTCATTATTTTGAAAAATACCGAATTGTGAAAAAATCGAAAAGTGCAAGAGAAACTTTTTGTAGAACAGCGAAAGGGAACAATGTTTCTTCGGGATTTTATCCCGTACCTTGCGTATTTTTTGAAAATAATGGTATTTTTTGATTTTCAGAAAAACAGTCACCATATTGTTTATTTTCAATTTCTTGAACTTTTTTTGCAAATTTTGAAACAATCAAAAGGAAAGAATCGAAAGGAAAGTTCATTTTCTCTATTGTTTTTTAAAATACCAGATTGTCAAAAGAAAACTAGGGACATTTAAAAAAAAATTATAATTTTCGATTTTCAGAAAAATGGTCACCATATTGTTGATTTTAAATTTCTTGAACTTTTTTTGGGAATTTTGAAACAATGAAAACCCCTCCGCCAGAATCAAAACGAAAAAGTTAATTATCTTTATTATTTTGAAAAATACCGGATTGTCAAAAAATCGAAAAATGCAAGAAAAACTTCACGTAGAACTCTGCAAAAGAAAAAATTTTACTTTTGAAATTTTTTCCCGTACCTTGCATATTTTTTGAAAAAAAAAATGGTAATTTTTATTTTCAGAAAAAGGGTCACCATTTTGTTAATTTTCAACTTCTTGAACTTTCTTTAGCGAATTTCGAAACAATGAAAACCCCTCCGCCAGAATCCGAAGGAAAAAGTTAATTATCTTTATTTTTTTGTAAAATAACGGTTTGTCAAGAAATCGAAAAATGCAAGGAAAACTTTCTATAGAATTCTGCAAAAAGAAAATTTTTCTTTCGAAATTTTTTCCTGTACTCTGCATATTTCCTTTAAAAAAATGGTAATTTTTGATTTTCAGAAAAACGGTGACCATGTTGTTTATTTTCAACTTTTTGAACTTTCTTTGTGAATTTTGAAACAATGAAAAACCCTCCGTCAGAATCAAACCGAAAAACTTAATTATCTTTATTATTTTGAAAAACACCGGATTATCAAAAAATCGAAAAATGCAAGAAAAACTTTATGTAGAACTCTGCAAAGGAAACAATTTTGCGTTTGAAAATTTTTTCCGTACCTTGTATATTTAAAAAGAATAGTAATTTTTATTTTCAGAAAAATGGTCACCACATTGTAAATTTTCAACTTCTTGAAGTTTTTTTGTGAATTTTGAAACAATGAAAAGCCCTCCGTCAGAATCAGAAGGAAAAAGTTAATTATCTTCATCATTTTGAAAAATACCTCATTTTCAAACAAAATTGTGCTTTTCTTAAATTTTTGAAAAAATTATTGACATTCTAAAACTTGTTCTGGGTCACAGAGAACACACACACATAATGTTTCAAGCTTTTTTAACAATTTGAGACTGAGGCTAATTTTCATTGCAGCTGCTACAAAGAATTTAGTCATTCTTAAAACAGAAAAAAAAGGTTTGCAAATTGCAATGATTTTTTAATGACTAACTTGTAGAACTTATTGCTCAAATTCTAGAGTCTTTAGTATTTCTATGTCTTTATTGATATTTATTTATTAGAGCTTTGTTATCATTTCAGGAGGTTTTGATTTTTATTGTTTTTCCGTATAGCGTATGATTTCGACACATTCTAAAAATTAGTAATTTTATAATTCACTTAAGATATTTATATTTCATCGACTTGTAAAACACTTTGTTTAAGTAGGGATCTCATTTATGGAAACTGCATTTCCAAGCCCAAATCTCTAATCTTAGAATCAACAACATGGCCCTTCTCACTTTTAATCTGGGATTAACGGGGTATAAATCTGGGCAAGTGTACTCTAATCCGCAATCCTTTAAACACAAAAAATAAAAGTTTGAAATATTATCTTTTTTGTAAATATTATCTATTTTGTGAGTACTGAAAATGCTAATCCTTTAACAACCCTTGAAGAGTTGAAGGTCAAAATAAAAAAAAACCACAAACATTTTGATGTTATAAATTTCAGATGCTTAAGTATATATATATAAGTATATTACATGGAAATTATTTAGTTTAAATTTGAAAAAGGATTTTCATTATCTTAATTATTATAACAATTATGACCCAACTTTAGGATTATTTGAAGTTAGCTAAAATAGTGTAAAATGTGCTAAAATTAAAATTAAAAGTTTCCTCTTATTATGAATAATGAAAGGCAAACTCGATTTTCTATTAGTTGAAACTAAATGAAAATGTCTTTGCCTTTTTCAAAAGAGTTTTGAACTGAAACAAGAATTTTATTTTTCAATTAATTTCTGTATGTAATCTTCTTTCGTATGAATAGATGTAGGTGAAAAAAATTAATCGCAATATTTTTATACAGTTTTTAAAAAGCTTACATTAGACAACTTCAAATTAAAAGTGTGTAAAATTTTGAAATTTTACCTTGAAAATGTTTCAAATCGAATAATATAGAATTGAAGTTTTCATAATTAGACAATTTTACATTTTAACCTTTAAGATTGAAGAATTTCTAAGTTATCAATTGTAAATTTGAGTTCTCAAAATATGAACAATTTTGTATTAAAGATTTTAAAAACGTAACTACTTAAAGTTTAACAATACTTGACTGTAGAAGAAAAGCTAAACGATTCTCAAACTTAAAGATGTAAAGGAAATTTTTCGATTAGAAGAACGTTCAAACAAGAATGGCAAGATTTACAAATAATGTTAATGAAATTTTTCGATTCAATACAAATTTAATAAGTTCTAGAAATTAAAATAATTTCAAAAAGTACCAAAAACCAGCTTTTAACAGTTTTACAAATTTAAGCTCAGTTTTTAGTAAATATCGAAATATATTTCTTTAATATACATTCCATACAATATCTAGTTAATGTGAAGATTTATCAAAATTTCAAAAACTTCTTTCTCTCAGTTTTTATTATTTTCTCTGCATTATTTTATTCTTCAAATAGGTTTAAAATTTGTCAAAGGGAAAAACAATTTTCAGTTTCCATTTATAACTACAGTTCGTAAGAGGTTTGAATAACAGTTTTCAATAACCAAGAATTTAGAAGCTTGAATTGTGATATTTCATCTTTTTCTTATTTCGACCATTTTTATCGTTTTGATCTCAAAAGAAAGTTTAAATTCGTTCGTTTGGAAACATTGCTGTGAAAAAGTTGGCCGGTAATTGTTTATTAATGAAGATAAGCGTTAAGTGGATTTTTGAAGGACCATCTCTCATTATGATTTTGTAACTTCCTTAATATCAATCAAAATTGTTTTATCCCTCAGGGTTTAATTTCAAAATGTTCACAGCTAAGCCTTTTAGTTTTACTTCATACATTTGAGAATTTAAAAATAGATACTGTTTTGAGGATTTAGACAATTTCAAATTAATAGCGTTTCAAATTAAACAATTTTACTTTCGTAATATTAGACAATTCCTAGACGTTTAAAACTCAAATTTCTAAATTATCAATTGTACATGTAAGTTTTTCAAATACGAACAATTTTTAATTGAGGAGTTTAGGGATATTACTATTTAAAATTAAACGTAATGTGACTTAGAATATTGACGGAAACAAATAAGATGTCCAGGTACGTAAAATAAATTGGCATCCATGAAATATTAAAATTACGAAAGTAAGAATTTTTTAAACGTGTTTTACTAACTAAACCTTCCAAACCTTTTTCATTTGATATTATTCAACATTGAGAGCTGTCAATTTAAAATTATTCAAAACTTAAATTATAATTTGAGGATAATAATAAATACTTGTTGAATTCGTTTCAAACATGTTTAGAACTCTTAACGTTTAAAAATGTCTGATTATAGATTTTTAAATAGTTTATGTAAATTATGGAAAAGATGTTGAAATCCTATTTTTTTGCGCCCGGAAACGAATGATGAAAATAGAGGATTGAGAAAAAAATATAAAAATATTTATTTTTTCAATTCTCTACGACTCTTCCAGGCTTTATTTAATTATGAATGAATAACAACGATGCAACATTTCGGTAACGGACCGTTTTAATAGTTCATATGTTCCTGCATATAAAGGAACATATTTAAACATATTTAATACATACATTTATGTATTAAAAATCATTTATTTATATTTATAATACACACATATTATATTTTAAACATATTTAATAGTTCATATGTTTCTCTATATAAAGGAACATGTGAACTATTAAAAGTTAGATCTTATATACTAAACAGTGATGTCCACGAATAGTTCCCTAACTCGCTTCTCTTCCCCTTCTCCAAGCGCTTCTCCGTGTCTTCTCCTCTCACGCTCGTTAGCTCACCACCGAAGGCGGTAAGAGAGGGGATTGACGAGTGACAGATTTTTGTACTTTGCACTTTCCGTGGATACCCCTGCACTAATAGTTATGTCGGGATCATTTCAAGAGTTCAGAAAATTATCTTCTCTGCCTTTAAATACTACTTTTTAACATTATTATTACTAAAGTTTTTAACATAATTTTATTAACCTAGCATTTCCCACTCTTCTATTACATGTTCTATAAAACTTGACAAAAAAAGGATTGTTTGTGATTGTGAATCATCGTGAAAGCATTAAATCTATTATTAAAAAAAGGATTGTTTAACATTCTGTTGGGCCAATTTTCGAAACTTTTTAAATAATTCCAAATATGTTATAACTATTAGTACATACTATCGAAGTGTCTCATCATCCCGAAATTCGGGATTAGTCAAATATTTTTCATAAGCTTGGCTACTTTTTTTTCCAACTCCTCCAATTTTTCGGAACGAATAGACACAGCCATATACTGTATAAGATCTAACATTCAATAGTTCATACGTTCCTTTGCATAGAATATGCCTGATATTCTTTCCTCAATCCTCAATTTTCATAAATAGTTTATGTTTTTACTATTAAACAATAAAAATCTAGAGACCTAAATGCGCGCTTTACGCGCATGCTTTTAATGCTAGTATTTATTAAACGAAGAGGTTTTAGCAATTAAAAATCTTCAACAGTGATGACTGTAACTAATATGTCACCAACTGCTCTGAAATATTTTGAAAATATGTGAACCATTTAAACCAACATTACCTCTCTTTAAATTTTAGAAACTGAAATTTTCCATACAACTGAAATCAATTCCTGATCGAATATTCCAAGAATATTGGCCTTATTCCGCCGTATTTCTTTCTTTGACAATTGACAAGTTGTCTTCTCCACAAAGATTAATTCTCCCAGAATCCATCTTTCCTGAATACAACAGCATTTTCACTAACGAAGTAACTCGACTCTCCAGTCTATTCTACACTTGCCCTTAGGTAGCAAGATCTTCTGCAATTGTGTCAAACAGAAACTCGAGGGTTTCATTTTCCTCTTCAACCCTCATCTATTCTAACTGAACAGAAACATAATCCAAAAACTCTTACCACGAGAATAAATAGCGCCGAAAGCAAAGGTCCCCTCCGAAGGCAATAAAGTGCCATTTCAAAATTTGCACCTGTCCTTTTCCTCAGTTCACAATCCTTCCAGATTCCTTCAAATATTCACTCTTGCCTGGCAAGGTGAATCTTAATGATGAAGAAAATGTATTGATATCCGAAATGATGAAGAAAGACGAGAATAGAAAATCCATCGGTCCAGGATCAGATGTCTGCACCCAGAATCCAATTCCAACTGAAGTGTGAAACTGTACCACTCACTTGACAAACCGGCCGGCAAATTTTGTTTATTGACGCACTTCCTAACTCACTTTCCGATCTTTTCCCGTTTCCGATGAGGCTACCACGCGGTTTTTTCGCCATACGTCAGAGAAGACTCTTTCTACGATCTTGCACGTTCGAGAGACCGAACCTGATTGACCTCAGACCTGGGGCCTCTCTGGGCATTTATGTTAATGACTATATCTATAAGCATTGTCTCGAGGTGGGGACTCAGTGCAAGAAGCAAGAACTCTGGTCTATGTAAGTACACCTTGGAGCCTCAAGTGAGTGGGGATCGTCAGGTAGGCAAGCATTCAAATAAATATTTCCCTCGGACTTGCTTGTTTCTATTCCTCACCTGTCGCCGCTGACTCAGTCAGGTGCAGGAGCAATGCACTTCGTAGGTTCTAGAATATAGAGTTTATCAAATGATAGAGGAAGCACAAATATTTCTAAGTTGATTTAGAACCCATCTATTCAGACTAGTCCCCTTTTCAAAATAGAAAAAAGTAATCCAAACAATTACACAATTTTAAAAAGGCCGTTTCTATCAATCACGATAATTTGTGATTAATAGAAGATTCAACGAACTGGGCTATTACTTGAGTAAAAATTCTTCGTCTTGGTTCCGACTTGAAATGCCCCCAATCAACCAACATGTTTCAAAGCCAATTTAGACTTCCTCATCAGGGGTAATT
>JAUMHM010000031.1:57201027-57219350 GCA_032362435.1 Melikaiella ostensackeni
CTTCTCTCATAATATACAGAAATTATGAATGGTGAAAAATGATTAGTGAAGCTTAAATTAGTCGAAAAGGAAAAGTGAGTAGCAACTCGGAGGATTCCACCTGTTGCGACTGGAACATTTTATTTTCTCTTTTCCCAACTTGGCGCTGATCTGACTTGTGTTAAAAATGCCATTCATTATGATTTAAGAGATCATTAATTATTACTATTAATACTTGTCGGATGTGATCCTTCCATTAGAAAGATTTTATCATCGTTTTATCTTTCATCCATTATTAATTTGAATTTTTCTCTCAATTTATGAACAGAGAGTGACTAATATCTCTGTTACAATCGATAATATAAACATATATCTTTATTTTCAGAAAACATACCTATAAGTTTTTTGAATAAAGGACATTTTTTTATTCACACACATTTTTACGAATTTAAACTAATAATTCCTTTGCACGTATACATTTTTTGTACAATTTTTTGTATTTAACTTATCGATGCAAAAATGTATAAGAAGTTCAGGATTTTCTCGCAAAGAGCGTTACCTGTCTTAACACGTGAAAGTCTAGTCAAGAATTGTCAAACCAGTTATATTCAAATCGTCCACTCGCCGCCAGGAAGGAATGTATGTCAGAATAAAATATTATTACCGACAAACATGGAACTTTTTCTGACGCATTCTTCTTTACCAGAGATACGACGAATCGTTGTAATTTTGATTATTCCTTTTTACGGAAATACGTATAAATTTAATTGAAAATATGAAGAACAAAATGAGCAGCAGGTTCATTATTACGGAAATTGATTAAAAATTTAAAAGTTATTAGTTTTGAGTAAAGATATTCACTAATGAACAGTGAAATTTTGCTGATTCAAATTTGCAGAGTAGTAAATTTCATTATTACCATTTGACAAAAAAGTTGCCAGTTGAAGTTATGAGTACAACTTTCTTCCTTTTTGAAATACGAAATGTCTAAATGTAACTGACGCACAAGATGACTTCATACTTTCTAACACCTTCTATATCTAATTGTAAGATCACGGAAGTCAACTCGGAAAAGATGAACAATGTATAATCATGAACGTGCTAATATAAGAAAAAATAACTTGAAAATAAAAGTACACATTCTAGGTGTCAACTTCCCTCAGGTTTTATTTTTCATTTTTAGTAACAACATTGTCAAAAAGTACCTTTATACGTAAAATTTGAGATTTGAGCTGACATTAAAAGTAATGAACATCTCACAATAAGAAATCAAATATCTCACGGTCAACAAGACACTTTTTGGAATAACTCGAAAACAAGTAGAACTAGTGTTTTAATATTTGGAGTGCTTGTAGGCCTAAATAATGCCCATTATTTATTGAGTTTAGAGCCTGATCGGATGAGCATAATTTTTTTTCTTGATTTTATATTTTTCTCAAAAATCGCTGTAGATGTGATTTCTTTCGAATTTTGATTATATCAGGGCGAAAAAAATTATGCGTAGATTTTAATGAAATATATCCTTTTTCAACATAAAAAGGTTGAGGTTTATTCATTAAATACTGAGAAAATGGCCAAAGATGAATTAGAAAAATTTGAAATCCTTAAATTGTTAACCGCAGTATTGCCAACAATATTAGGCTCTGTAACTCGAATGTTTTGAGACACGAGGCGGTATTTAGTTGATTTCATTCAATAGAATATTTATAGCTATCTCTACACAAAAATTTTCATCTCTAATTATTTTTTAAATTAAAAATTTTTCATTTATAAGTAATTTTTTTTAAATATTAGGAATATAGCAACTTAATGAGTAACAAATTTGTTCATTTTGAATAATAATTTTGACTAATGTATTTAACACGCCTGTATGGCAAAATAGCTTCATGACATATACAGATTTGTCATCTTGTTTAACGTTTAAAGCATAAGAAATTCTCAATTCTTGAAATGCACCAATGTTTTGAGTTTGAAATTTATTCGTGCTGATGAAATGAATATATTGAACTATGTAAAAATCTTCTATGGCCTATGAAAAATAAATAAATATTAAATAATAATGAACAATGATAAATAAGAAACAATAAATAATAAAAAACGCGGGTGAAATCGCCTTTTCCATCCCCTCAGACTGCTTTTGCAATCCGAAATCTCCTTTTACACCCCGTCAGATTCCTTTTACAACCCAAAATCCCCCTTTCCATCCCCATAGGCTCATTCACAACCCGAAATCCCCTATTCCATCCCCTTATGCTCCTTTAAAAGTCCGAAATCCCCTTTTCTACATCCCTTCAGACTCCCTTAAAAGTCCAAAGTCCCTTTTTTTCCATACCCTCAGACTCCTTTTACAACCCAAAATCCCCTGATCCATCCCCTTAAACTCCTTTAAAAATCAAAAATCTCCTTTCCTCTATCCCCTCATACTTTTTTACAACCTGAAATCTCCTTTTTCCATCCCCTTATACTCCTTTGAATTTCCAAAATCCCCTTTTCTGAATCCCCTCAGACGTCCTTTACAAGCCAAAATCCCCTTTTTTATATCCCCTTAGACTCCTTTCACAACCCAAAAACGCTTTTTCCATCTCCTTAGACTCTTCTAAAAGTCCAAAATCTCTTTCTTCCATCCGCTCATAAAGTCCCAAGACGCCCTCTTTTACCCCTTCAGACATCTTTGAAAACCCACAATTCCTTCTTCCATCCCCTTAGACTTCTTTAAAAGTCCAAAATCCCTGCATTCCATCCACTCAGACTTCTTTTACAGCACAAAATTTTCTTTTCCTGCCTCTTGGACTCCTTTAAAAGTCCAAAACCTCCTTTTTTCTTTCCCCTGAGACTCCTTTTACAATACAAAATCCATTTTTCCATTTCCTTAGACTCCTTTAAAAGTCCAAAATCCCCTCTTTTTCATCCCCTCACACTCCTTTTACAAGCCATAATCCCCTTTTTTCTATCCCCTCAGACTCCTTTAACAACCAAAAATTCTTTTTTCCCATCCCCTTGGACTACTTCAGAAGTCCAAAACCCCCTTTTTTCTACCCCCTCATACACCTTTTACAACCCAATTTTTTTTTTCATTCCCTTAGACTCCTTGAACAGTCCAAAATCCCTTTATTCCATTTACTCAGACTTTTTTACAACCCAAAATCCTCTTTTCCATCCCCTTGGACTCATTTAAGAGTCCAAAGTTCCCTGTTTTCCATTCCCTCAGACTTCTTTTGTAACACAAAATCCTCTTTTCCACCCTCTTCGACTCTTTCAAAAGTCCGAAATCCCCTACTTTCCATCCCCCCAGACTCCATTTACAACCCAAAATCCCCTTTACATCCAATTGCACTCCTTCACAAGGCCAAACCCACCTTTTTTCTATCCCCTCAGGCTCCTTTTACAACACAAAATCCCTTTTCCCAACTCCTTGGACTACTTCAAAAGTCCCAAATCCCCTTTTTTCTATCCCCTCAGACACCTTTTACAACTCAAATTTTTTTTCACCCCCTTAGACTTCTTGAACAGTCCAAAATCCCTTTATTTCATTTACTCAGACTTTTTTACAACCCAAAATCCTCTTTTCCATCCCCGTGAAATCCTTTAAAAGTCCAAAGTTCCCTCTTTTTCATACCCTTAGACTCCTTTTATAACCCAAAATCCTCTTTCCCACCCACTTTGACTCTTTTAAAAGTCCGAAATCTCCTCTTTTCCATCCCCTTGGACTCCTTTAAGAGTACAAACCCCCCTTTTTTCTATCCCCTTAGACTCCTTTCACAACACAAAATCCCTTTTTCCATCTCCTTAGATTCTTTTAAAAGTCAAAAATCCTTTTATTCCATCCCCTCAGACTCCTTTTATAACCCAAGATCCTCTTTTCCATCCTCTTTGACTGTTTTAAAAGTCCGATATCCTCTCTTTTCCGTCCCCTCAGACTCCATTTACAACCCAAAATCCCCTTTACATCCCCTTGGACTCCTTTAAGAGTCCAAACCCCCCTTTTTCTATCTCCTTAGACTCCTTTCACAACACAAAATCCCTTTTTCCATCTCCTTAGATTCTTTTAAAAGTCCAAAATCCCTTCATTCTGATTCAATAGAGAACAAATTTTATCATAGAAGTCTTTCATCATGGTCATAGAAAATTTGACAGCCCGATTCATGTCAAAGAATTATTTCTTTATAACAAAACAGCCCTCATTGAGGAAGCACATTGTTCATGAAATGATCATAATTAAAGATACACCATATCATTAACGAGCCCACCAAACTACTTTGCAGCAGTTTATAAATCATTATTGTTATATTCGCCCCTTTGGTTCTGGTTTAAGATAACCATGTTGATTATTTCGTAATGTGGCAATTCTGTTTTACCTTAATCAAATTTATTCCGAACCGAACCATAATGTCAGTCATATTTCTATGCAAAATACTGTAAATTTTATCTCTAAATGGGGTTTCTCATATTCGAAAACCCTCGAGTTGAGGATTATATACGTGTGAATTATGTCTATCTAACGTAATCCGAAATTTCATGAATACTTTGGCTAGTATGTACACTATGTATAAATTTTGCAAATATTCTGTCCATCAGTTTGTCACTTCTCTTCTCACCTCAAAACATTTGATATACATATGTTCTCTGCATATGTAGCAGTTCACGTTGCAATATGGTTTGCAAATCTAAAAGCTATTACCTAACTATACAGTGTTCAAAACTTTTCTTCCAACTCTGTAATAAATAAATTGGACATTTTTTTAGAAGATATTAGGTACAGTTTTCAAATTTTTGTATTGTACACAGAAAAAAGCTAGGCTTACTTTTGCTGCATTTTTTTCAGGTCTTACTTCAATCGCTGCCGGGGCAACTTCATGTCATTTTCTTTTGTTTAAGAACTCAATTTAAGTCCTTTTTGACTAAAAATTGCAGCATCTCAATTCAGGGCTAATATCCGACTCAAAATGAGCCCAGCTTTTCCTACATTTTCCGCACATGTATTTTAATTTTACAATATACCTCGTAGCTTCACGAACAAGTATCATTCGTAGGAAATTTCTTTCCGGCAATAAATTATCATCATCGTGCGAGCTTTCTTAAATCATGTAACATATTTGTATTTTTATAAATGTTGGAATTTTTCATCGTTATTTCCTATTTTTAAATAATAGCTACAAAATATCAAGAAGGATTATTACATTACCAGCAATTATGATTTGCGCGCTACGGGAGCTAGAAGTTTCTTATGAGCAGTCCAATTCACAATATAAATATTTCAGGGCGGTCTCTAAAAACGAAAACAAATTTCTGATCTTTAACCGAGAAACAAACATTTTTCCAGGTCATTAAAATTAAAGAATTGAAACTTTCAAACCTGAAAATTTTTTCTATTCAAGCATTGAATATAACTACAAAATCAAAGCATTCAAAGCATTAGAACTATTCTAAATTGAAATATTTAAAATTCAAATAAAACAAATTTTTAATCATAAATTTTTCAAACTTTTAGTAACGTAAAATTCAAGATGAGAAGTCCTTTAATATATAGGGCATTATTTCTCTTACAAGGAGCATGATGAACCCTATCGAAACTGTAGTAAGAATTAACTTTTGTGAATAGATATTAAAAGTCATAATAATATGTATGTATTGAAAGAAAAAAACCTAAGCCTTCTTTGCAATCAAAAAATAAATAAAAAAGAACCCTCAATTCAAAGATAGTCCAATTTATTCATGACTATCATTTTACCCTCCCTCTCGGTAAATAGATATCCCAACGACAACATTGTTTCTCTATGAACGACCATCCTTTTCTAATAAGACTAGACTTTGCCCAAGTTAGAATACGGTCGAGAGCGATCGATTTTTATAAGTTAATACCTAAAAGTACTCTAAAATTAGATACTATTTCAAAATAAAACATTCAAAATTGTACAATTTCAAAGTGGTAGACAATAACATTGCCCAATTTAAAATTTGAAACCTCTAAAATTGAAAAAGTTCAAATATAATGGATTAGATGCATTTAAAAATTAAGAAACTTAAAAAAAAATATTTTCGAATTTAAGCCTTTGAAGCTGAACAATTTTAGATTTTGAGCCTCAAAAATTAAACTTTTATAGAATCGCGCATTGAAAAGTGTTATTTTTAAATGGAATTATTAGGGTTTTCGAAATGATAAAAATTATTAATAGGTATCTATAATACATATAATGTATCAAGTGACATTCAAAGTCCTTGCATAGTTTTTTCTAAACTAAAAAATTGGATTTCTGTATAAAAAAATTCACTGTCATCACCGTTCAAAATTAAAGAATTTCACATTGTGAAGCTTCAAAGTTTGATCACTCTAAAAACAATTTTACAGTTTTACAATTCTATTCGTCACGTTTTTATGGAAACTATTAGGTTTCACTGCTAAAATTTCTTGCAGTAATCAATGGGCCTTTTTTGTCAATTTTACAGATCAAGTTAAAGATTAAGTTATTTTAAACTCGACGGTACACCTAGAACATCCTGAACTACGAAATGCTTGGAAATTATAGAAACTAAGAATAAAAAAAAAAGAAAAAGAAAGCAACCTCCAAATTCTTTTCCTTCTTTTTCTCTTGCCTTTTTTGATTTTTTACTTTTATTGGGTTTTTAATCACAATTAAAAAACATTTACAAAAATCCACCAACGTTTCGGTGTTCCACCAACACCCTTTTTGAAGTAGTAAAAACAAATTCTTAATTTGAATGGAGACATTTAAGAGTGCATTGTCCAAATTTGATCATTGGATTTTTGGTTTTTTTAATTTCCAAGAACTTCGTAGTTAAATTAGAATAATGGACATTAAGAAACAATTTAAATTTTGATATATTCTGAATTTAATCTTTTGAAATTTGCTGGAAAATTTTTCTTGACATTTTGTTTAGTCTGACACATAAACCTAAAACTAGATCAAAGTGATCCCAATAAACAGATCATTATGATCTTGATAGACAAATGATCGCTGGAGTAAAATTCTCTGCAACAAAAACGATCCTTTTTTTTTACTGTGTAAATTTGATCGTTGGATTCTTGAGTTTTTTAATTTCCAAGAACTTCGTAGTTAAATTTGAATGTTGGGTGTTAATATTTGATTTATTCAGAAAATTCCGCAAATCTCAGAGGATTTTCTCTAAACATTACAGAAAAACGTGTACTGTCACAATTTTGTAAGATTAGCAGAATCTGTTTTCTCCGTTATAAAATAAAGATATTGTAAATAAATAAATTTCGTAATCAAAGTGTTAAAATGGCAAAAAAATTTGTAACAATTCCGGGTATTTTGGAAAAATCCCTAATTCACATAGGAAAAATTTCCTATATTTTGAGAAATTTGTGTAATTTCCTAACTATCACGATATATTTTCTAACGTTTCGGAAATATGCCAAACTTTTTGGAAAGTTTACTTATATTTTAGGAATAATGATAGATGTTTCTTGGAAAAACATTTTGCCTATCGTTTTTTGAAATACTCCCTACTACTTCGTATGAAAATTTTCCGAAAATTCTTACAGTGTAGCGTATAAACAAAAGTATCATAGGAAACATTGTTTGACAGTAGCGAGTTATCGGAACCGTTACATTTTTTTTAGTAATGGCAACACGTTTCCTTTTTTAATGAACAAGGGCAAAGTTCACGCGTCACAATTTTCGGGTAACGGCAAGGTAAAAGAAAGTACGTTACTGTGCATTAGTTTATGAAATTTGTAAATGTTATTTGTACTATACGTTATATGACTTGATAACCAATCACAAGACGTATTTTCTTTACATAATATTATATCTCTATATATTGGACTAACAACCAAATCTATTTTTCTCTATGAAAATAGCCGTGAATTGAAAAAGAAACAAATCTTGTACTAAAAAATTCTAATATTGATAGAAGGTTTTTTGTCCAAGGAACAAAACACTCCGAATATTTTTAAATCGGTGAATATCTTCTGCTGCCCATCAAGAATGACATTTTTTACTCTAGGATTATTTAATTAAAAATAATAGAATATTAGATTTAAAATATGAAACAAAATAATTTTTGTTAAAAATTATAATTATCTAAATATGTCTTAATTTAATATTTTTTTTTACTTTTTATTTGAATTTAAGAGAGATGTTTACAAAACTTAGATAGTACGTTCGAATTAATGAAAATAGCAAAATCGAGAAAATAATGAACTAACCTGGGTAAAAAAATTTCCTAAGTATGAGATTGATCTCAGAAAACATCTGGGAAATGTTGAGTGATCTCTCAGACAGTATAGTAAAAGTATGCAAATGAGACTATCCCATATTTCATGTATATTTGAATAAAGTGTTTTGAATGTATAAATAAAATAGAGCTAAAGTATAACAATGTATGGTTGAAGTATAGGGAAAGTATTGCTAACGTATGTCTCAGAAGTATAGCTGTAGTATAACTGAAGTATAGCTAAAGTATAGCTGAACTTCTAAAACTTCCGGACGAGCTGTCACTTATGGTGACACATTATGTTTATCCCATTGCTAGGATATCTTGAAAAACAAATGAGTGACATTCTATGTCCGATATACTTTAGCCATACTTAAGTATGAATGAAGCATATTCTATAATTTAGATATACTTAAGTATAGATGAAGTATATCCCATACATTATACTTCAGCTATACTTCAGCTATACTTTAGCTATACTTTATCTATACTCTTTCAATATACTTAAAGTATGGGATTTTCTCATATGCCGTACATTTTTTAAACTTTGTAAATGTCAATGATTGATCACTCCCTTACTTATGATCTTTACTCGGGAAGTGATTTAAAAAACATTTCCCAAACTTAAAATGATTTTTGATCAATTGGTGAATGATTTCTCACCAAAGAAACAATCAAACGAAAAAGATGGTTTGTTTCAATCATCTTCATAAAATGATTGTTTGAAAAATAAATATTATTTCAGTTTTTATGCTTCTTATTTGCCGACAAAAAAACTGCATAAGAAAATTCCCTATAATTTTTTTCCTCATACTAAATTCTTTTTCTAAACCCGTAGGTAATTGGGACTTTTATATGGGATATTGCATACGGTACATGGGATGCCTTGCTTTTTCCAAAGGATTTTGTTCAATTAAAAACAGAAAAATAATAAAAAATTTAATTTTATAAAAAGGAAGGTTAGAGATATTATCTCAGGAATAAAAGAAATTAGGTGTAATTTACTCTTGTCCAAAGATAAGATACAATATTTATTTTTTGTTCCTGCATAGCAGGATCCATTCTTGTTGTAAAAATATTTCGATTTTGTGATGGACTTTTTAAAAAACTAGTTTTATTAAAGGAAAAAGAAATTCGATGCAAAGTTTGCGGTTTAGAATGAAAAATAGTGTAAACCTAGAACAACTTGCAGATTAGCAAGGTAAAATTCCTTATTATTTTACGTGAATTGATATACAATTGGTAATTTCTAAAACACTGAATTTGAAAAAAACTGTCTAAAGATTTTAAGAATATAAAATGATGTATTAAAAATGTAATAAAAAAATTCACAGCAAAGTAACGCGTTATATTTTTTAAAGAGTGACGGTAACCGTAACGCGTTACTTTTTACTGGAAAACGTGTGAAACACTGATAGAAAGCAAGATTTGAGAAAGGCTCAAGATTCGCGATAACCAGTCGTCGCCACGTACAAAAAAAGAGTAAAAGAAGACTCTAATACCCACATACGGAGAAAAAAGTCTGCCATAAAGGATGAAATGCGAAAAAGGAAAAAATCGCTATGGGGAATTATTATATGTAACATAAATGATTTTTTTTTTAAGATATTAATTCAAAATTTTAAAAATGCGCTATAATGGAATTTTCAAAACAAAAAAAAAAAGCTTAATAAAAAGTCGTCTACAGGCTATAATTTTCCTCCTATGATTATAAAAATTTGGCAATCACATCTCATTTTACGATTTTACATATTAATCAGGACGAAATAGATTCGCAAAACGTGATTTTTGAAATGCAGACCAAGCTACAGCTTACACTCTTTACCAAATGAAGTCAAACTTTTTTTTTGAGAAAGTTGTCATCGTATTCTAAAAGTGGTTTTGATAAATTTAAAATACACTGAAAGTCCCTTGTAAGTCAGTTCGCAGTATGTTATTCCGAGAATATCGTTCGTAGATGAGGGAAGCAAGACGTGCGGAGAGCGGCTCTCTAAAGCCAGCATACTCGTTCAGTACCGCACTAACAATGCGGGCGGTGCCACGCAAGCGCATAATTTCGTCAGTTCGCATGGTCCGTACTTCCTTCATTCGTTTTCAGTGTTTACGTTATGTATTACAAAAATATCACAGGAAAATAAGAGGCAGCGTTTATCCTTCAAAACAAAGAAACATTGAAAGAAATTCAACAAATATTTTTTACTGAGAACGAAAATCACTTAGAAATGGTTCATACGGACCTGATTGTAGACATTGGAGTCGGTCCGCTATATGTCGAAGGCCATTTTAGACAAGAACCAAAGTCAGACTTATATGGGACTTTCAGTGTACATTGATTTATGAAGAACATTTTTCATTTTTTAGTCATTTTCACTCATTTTTAAAGATTTCTAACATGGAGAGGCACCTGCAGCTAAAACCGATTGATCGATTTCGATAACACTTTGCATAAATATAATAAATAACGTGTACATATTCAACTTTCTCAAGGGAAGGTGATCCATAAACATATCATGGAGTTAAATTTGAATTTATTAAAAACTTTACTATTTTTAACATGCCGACATACCGACAGCCAACACCAATCAATCGATTTCGATGAAACTTTGCACAAATATAGTAAATAACGTGTACATGTGCTACTTTCTCAAGGGAATGTGATCCATAAACTTATCATGGAGTTAAATTTGAATTTGTCAAAAAAATTAATATTTTTAACATGCAGACAAACCGACAGCCAAAAGCAATCCATTGATTTCGATGAAAATTTGCATAAATATAGTAAATAACGTGTATGTATATGCTACTTTCTCAATGGAAGGTGATCCATAAACATATCATGGAGTTAAATTTGAATTTATCAAAAACTTTACTATTTTTAACATGCTGACATACTGACAGCCAACACCAATCAATCAATTTTGATGAAACTTTGCACAAATTTGGCGAAAAAATTAATATTTTTAGCGTGCCGATATACCGACAGCCAAAACCAATTGATCGATTTCGATGAAATTTCTTATAAACATAGTAAATAACGTGTACATTTGCCGCTTTCTCAGGGGAAGGTGATCCATAAACATATTATGGAGTTAAATTTGAATTTATCAAAAAATTTTCTATTTTTAGCATGTCGACATACCGACAGCCAAAACCAATCGATCGATTTCGATGAAATTTTTTATAAATATAGTAAATAACGTGTACATTTGCCGCTTTTTCAGGACAAAGTGATGAATCAACACACCATGAAGTTAGATTTGATTTTATCAAATTTACTATTTTAAACATGTAGACGCGCTGACAGCCAAAACTAATCGATCGATTTATTTTTTCATACAAAACCATCATTGGCTAAATAATATACCCCTTTATATGATATACCATCACGGTTCAGAAAATATTATTAATTGAAGATTGTTTTTATTTATAGTTAACCCAAAACTTTTACCCAATACCGTTGTAAAACTCTTGGAAATTAATAAGTATAATGAAATTGGAATTTTCAAATGTGTCATCTTCGCTTGCTTTAAAAACTTATAATTTATAATTTATCTATCCGAACGCGGACAGAAATTATCTTAATCTTCAATTTGAATTCATGAGTCTTCATTTAATCTTAAGTGAGAAAAATACACAAACCTATCATCGACTAAATTATACTGATTTTTTACTAGATTCTTGGAGAAAATTGTTCACAATAATTGTTCAATAAGTTTGAATGATATTAATTGGAAATTGAAAAAATCCTTTGACTCCAAAATTTAAAAAAAATTTTCAGTGAGTTAGTTTATCAAACAATTTTTTTGTTTGATAACAAAAATAAATTGATAGTTGAGAGAAATGTAAAAAAAATGGTGGGCCTATTATTTTCTTCAAATAATGAACATATAAAGTGTACCAACATTAACAATAATAGTAATAATAATCATAATAAATTATTATATTACAGGCCCGTCAAATGTTTTTCTTATTCCTCTACACTATCAATTTTTTTTATCAAACAAACAAGTTTTTTTTGAAACTCATTCATTGAACTGATTCTTTTTAATAAAAATCACTTCTATTTATACATTTTTTACTATATGTACTTGGCTTTATTTTTTAATTGCATAACTCTGATTACCTTTGACATAATTAAATAGAATATTAATAGTCATGTACTTGGCGGAACTTTTTCAGATGTAGTATTTTTAGTGGAATTTTCAAAACACTTAGTTAAAAAAACAAACTGTCTAAAGCTTTCGGGAATTCAAAATGATGTATTATAAATGTAATAAAATAAAAGTAACAGCAAAGTAACGGTAACGTTAACACGTTACTTTTGACTGACAGTGCGTGAAACACTGATAGGAAGCAAGGTTTGAGAAAGGCTTTCAATAATCCAGAAATTGTTAAAGTATAGTTTATTATAATTTAAGTATAGTTAGAGTACATCTTTCTGGTTTTTCGAATAACACCGGTTTTGATTAACCAAAAGTATAAAAATTGTAAAGGTGATTTTTTTATTGGCATTAGGAACAAGAAGTTTTTATTCTTATAAGGCTTTTATAAGTAATAGTCGAAAGTGCTGCACACTTAATTGTAACGAGACGAGAGGTCATCCCTAACATTTCTAAAGGGAGAGGTAATTATAGTAGTAACGCTTTTTGAACGCACAAATAAATGATTGAATTGTCCGTTAACTAGGCAAGAAAGGAGAAACCGATTCAAATAAGCCAAAGGTATATCATAAACGATAACTAGCTCAACATAATTATACATCATTATACTTGGACGACATAAAACGCCTCCGCATTACGTGTCATCCGATAATATAATTTTAAAAAGGCAAAAGTGTATCCGACTTTCTTTTTAGTTCTTTCCGAAAACTATTCGTTTACGCAATTTTATAATTGGGAAAAACTGAAGCATCATTAAGTTCTTATATAAAAGAATGGAATGCATATTATTATTTTATATCATAAAAGAATCAGATTATGTATTACCCATGTAGAAATGGAGATCGGGATTTTGTGGGGACCTGTATAGTTTTCCATATTTCTGATCGGGTGCTGATCGGGAAAAATAGAGAGGACCGAACTAGTTCTGTAAGGCTGTTTTAACCAGACTCTAGCCAGAACTTCTAGCCAGGCACTAATGAGAGAACCTTTTTATCGCCTAACTTTTATCGTCTAAACCTTTTCTATTACTATTTTTCTATTATTCTATTTCTATTATATTATTATTAAATAACTTTGTTGTAGTAAATAAATAAAATTTTACTGGTTGAATGTATATATTCAACTAGCAGAATTTCAAAGAGAACGACTTGATTCGCTTCACACTAAGAAATGTTGTAAAACAGGGGAAATGGTATTTAAAACGCTTTATGTTCCTAAAATTTGAATTAAAAATATTGCGTTTACGACAAAAAAGATCAATTTTCGAACAATGGGGTTAATTTTCTACCACAAAAAATGACTTTTTAACCAAATAGTTGAATCTTCAACTAAAAGAGATAAAATTTGTACTCGAAGTGATGAATTTTCAATTAAATAAGATAAGTTTTGTATAAAAAATGAAATAATTTTATTCTTAGTTAAAAAATTAATTTTCAACCGAAAAACGAATTTCCAACAAAATATTCAAATTTTTAAGCGAGTAGATTAGTCTTTAACCAAAAAATCAATTTTTAACAAAATACATCAATTTTAAACCACATAGTTCAATTTTCAACTAAGAAAGATCAATTTTCAACCAAAAATAGGGTAATTACATTTTCTGCTAGAAAAAAATAATTTTATAATTAAAAAAAAAACGAATTTTCAACAAAATAGTTTAATTTTCAACTGAAAAAGATCATTCTTTTATCCAAAAATAGAATAATTAAACTTTCAGTTAGAAAAAATTATTTCCAATCAGATAGTTGAATTCTCTTCCTGCTACCAAAATAGTTGAATTTTCAAGGCAAAAAGGCGAACTTTCTACAAAACCCTTGAATTTTCAATCAAACCATTGCATTTACAACCAAATAGATGAATTCTCTACCAAAATAGTTCAATTTTTAACAAAAAAGTTGAATTTTCTACCAAAAAAATTTCTCAGTCAAGAAGAAAGAAAGTTGAACAAAATTCTTGAATTTTTGATTCAAGAAGGCGAACTCTTGACAAAACAGCTGAATTTTCGACAGAAGAGTGGAATTTCCTGATTAAAAAGATTTTTAGTCAAGAAGAAAAAAAAGTCCAACCAAAATGTTGAATTTTCAAGCTGAAAAGATGAATTCTCTATAAAACAGTTGAATTTTCAGCCCGAAAATATTAATTTTCAACAAAAAAAGCATTTTTGACCTGATAGTTGAATTCTCTAACAAAATAGTTCAATTTTTAACAAGAGAGTTGAACTTACAACTAAAAAAGATTGTTGAGTCAAGAAGAAAAAAAATTTCAACAAATTTCAACAGAGAGAAAAAACAGAACAATTTTCAAGCTAAAAAGACGAATTTTCTGCAAAACAGTTGAATGTTCAACCAAAAAAATAAGTCTTCAACAAAACAATTGAATTTTCAATTGAATAGTTTAATTCCCCACCAAAATAGTTGAATCTTCAACAAAAGAGTGGAATTTGCAACAACAAAAAATTTTCCGTCAAGAAGAAAAAAAAGTTGAAGCAAATTCTTAAATTTTCAATTCGAAAAGACGAACTCTTCACAAAACAGTTGAATTTTCACCCCGAAAATATAAATTTTCAACAAAAAAGATCATTTTCAACGAAATAGTTGAGTTATCTAACAAAATAATTGAATTTTCGACAGAAGAGTTGAATTTCCTACTAAAAAAGTCAAGAGGAAAAAAGAATTTCAACCAAAATGTTGACTTTTCAAGCTAAAAAGATGAATTGTCTATAAAACAGTTCAATTTTCAGTCCGAAAATATTAATTTTCAACGAAAAAGATAATTTTTAATCTAATAGTTGAATTCTTTACCAAAATAGTTGAATTTGTAACAAAAGAGTTGAACTTACCACTAAGAATGATTGTTGATTGAAGAAGAAAAAAAATTTCATCAGATTTCAACAGAGAGAAATTTCAACAGAACAATTTTCTAGCCGAAGAGACGAATTTTCTACAAAACAGTTGAATGTTCAACCAAAAATATAAGTCTTCAATAAAACAATTGAATTTTCAATCAAATAGTAGAATTCTCTACCAAAATAGTTGAATTTTTAACAAAAGAGTTGAATTCTCAACCGAAAAAAATTTTTCAGTCAAGAAGAAAAGAAAGATGAATGAAATTCTTGAAATTTCAATTCAAAAAGACGAACTCTTGAAAAAACAGTTGAATTTTCACCCCGAAAATATGAATTTTTGATAAAAAATATCACTTTCAACCAAATGGCTGAGTTATCCACCAAAACAGTTGAATTTCCGACAGAAGAGTTGAATTTCCTACTAAAAAAGTCAAGAAAAAATTTTTTTTAACCAAAATGTTGAATTTTCAACAAAAAAGATCATTTTTAATCTAATAGTTTAATTCTCTACCAAAATAGTTGAATTTTTAACAAAAGAGTTGAATTTTCAACCGAAAAAAATTTTTCAGTCAAGAAAAAAAGAAAGTTGAATCAAATTCTTGAGTTTTCAATTCAAAAAGAGGAACTCTTGACAAAACAGCTGAATTTTCAACCAAAAATATAAATCTTCGACAAAACAATTGAATTTTCATTCAAATAGTTAAATTATTTACCAAAATAGTTGAGTTTTTTAAAAAAGAGTTGAATTTTCAACGAAAAAAGATTTTTCAGTCAAAAAGGAAAAAAAATTCAACCAAATGTTGAAGTTTTAAGCCAAAAAGACGAATTTTTTACAAAAAGTTAAATTTTCGACCCGAAAATACGAATTTTCAACAAAACAATTGAATTTTCAACCAAAAAGAATGACTTTTCAACAAATTGTTGAATTTTCAACTAAGAAATATGAAATTTCTCACAAAAGAGATGAATTTTCAAACAAAAAAGTCGAATTTTCAACCAAGAAATATTTTCAGTCAAGGAGGAAAATAAATTAAACAAAATTGTTGACTCAACAAAATAAAAAGACGAATTTTCCACAAAACATTTGAGTTCTCAACAAAAAATTAATTTTCAACAAGAAAGGTAATTTCCAATAAAAAAAGATGACTTTTTATCAAAATTGTTTAATTTTTAACTAAAAAGACTGTAAAGCCTACGATCAATAAATAGGAATTTTAATAATGTATAGACTGAAGAATATTATTTTCAATAAACATAAAAGTTTGTTATGAATACTTTAAAAATATTAGCTTAGAAAACTGTAAATTTTGTTTATAAAATAAAGTTAATTTTTCACTGCATAGTTTTTTATTTCAAACATGAGTAAAAACTCTTTAGATTTAATTTCTGACTGTGTTTTTGAATATTTATAATTTATATGATGAATATTATGATTTGTTTTTGATCTGGTGGGAAAGATCTTAGTGGAATGGGCCACACTGACTAAGACCCGAACAGTTCCTGACTAGAATTTTTTGTTTTTTTTTTATCCTAATCAGGACCCAACTAGAGCCTGTATAAAATAAAAGATTGGAGCCTGATTAGACGTCCTGACTAGAACTTACTAGTCCAGTTGTTTTAGTAATGATTTGACCACTGCCCTTATTGAAATATGGACAAAGGGACAAAAAAAGGCTTTTTTCCTCAAATGGTACCCCTAAAAAATGTTACTTTTGGTGTCAAAACGACCCCTGATTCTTGGCAAAATTAAATATATATTTAAAGTTTCCCAAAGTCAACTTGAGTAAAAAAAATCTTAATTTTTTAAATAATCGCTGAGAATGGATTTTTTACTTCGACAGGCATATAATGTATTTTTTTTTCTTAAATACATCACTCAAATTTTTGGCAGATTTTTCAACAAAAATTAGGCATTTTATTTTCAAAAACCGGCTTGGGTGACCTCTACATTCTTTTTTTTTTAATTCTGTCAAAATCTGGGGTCTTCTTTAACACCAAAAGAAACACTTTTTGGGGGTGCCATCTGAGAAAAAAAAGCCTTCTCTGTGAAACACTGATCCTCAAAAGTATGCTGAATTCGGGGTAGTTTTGAGTTGCAACATTTTTGAGACACGAAAACAAATTAAAACACAGTGAAAATTTTCATTTCTTAAAATGAGATGCAAAAAATTTCACACCAATGGTGTTCTGTACTCTTTGGACCACTTTATTATGTATTCTAAAATATTTTATCCTAAAATTACTCGTAAGATTATTATCCATCAAGATTATTTAGATTCTAAACTATATTAACAATATGATGGAATTTATTTCTCTTTTTCACTTATTTTATGTCTGTAATAGATCAAGTTAAATTAAGGAAGAAAAAACCTTATTTGTCAACGTCGTCCATGCTAAAATTCAGGTACTACACCTCTTTATCGCATTTTTATGCGACTCGTGGAAAATGTGTGGCAATAAAGCTGCAAATTTTAGACTTTCCTGGACCCAATATATTTTTATTCGCACATGTGGAGAGAAATCGGGGTTGGAAAACGACTGAGATAAAAAGATAGATAAAGATAAAAATTCTTTATTCATAGCAGTACTTTGGCGACATTTCAAACCATTACTTTCATTAATGCTCCACGTCTTATACTGAGAATTTCAATAAACTTTTCTTCAGACATATCAGTCATACAAAGCGGAGTTAATTAACCTATTGCCAGGAGAGTTCTTCACGTTTTCAGTCGATTTGCATGAATTCTCAATTTTCAATCCTAGAATATTATTCATGAACGCGAATGAACTTTATAAAGTAATCTTTATTACACAGTAAATGGCACTTGATCAATTTGATCCCGAAATTGGATCAAATTGATTGATATTATTATATATTATATTATTATATATTATTATATTATATATTATTGATATTATTATTTATATATATTTATATTATATATATATATATATATGTATAATATTATTTATATATCTATTAATATTATTAAGTATTCTCCTATACTTAAACCACCTTCTCTTTCCCTTCTTTCTTTCCTCTTTCGCTATTTCCCTCAGACATTTGCTCTCCTCTCTCACCTTCCTCTCCTGTACTTCTAACTTCTTCTATCTCTCCCGTCGCATCTATACTTTTTATT
>JAUMHM010000031.1:57225870-57246311 GCA_032362435.1 Melikaiella ostensackeni
TGACCGTGAGACTCTTCCGAGAATTTCTACGATGAAAAAAGTCATGGCCGTATGAACTATTTCCAGTAGGAATACATAATATTAATTAACTGTATTTTGTACAAATGTAGATTTTTGTTACCATAAAGGATGACGCGGTTTTCCGCGTGTATTTCAAAATAAATACGAAATATGTACGCGAGTGTGCGAGCTGCCCGCTTTGTCGCTACGATACTGCATGATCGCATCTAGGTCGCCGCGCGTCTTCCACTCACTCGCGTCACTATTAACACTATTTGACCCTTTTTTTTAGCGATGCCACTATTTTAACAATATATTTTTTTTAATGCCACTTCTTTATTTATAATGTGCCTCCTTAGGGTTTACATAACCTTCGTGCCTTTACATCTTTGTTACTTTAAAATTTCAACTACCGTTATGCTTCTATGTGACTTCCGTTTCCTTTTTGTCCTCCTTTCCTTCCCACTCATGCTTTCCATTCTCTCTTCCCCACACTCCTTCAATTTTCTTGTTTTACTCTTCTAGCTTTTTCTACGTCCTTTATCCATTCTTCTCCCAGTCCCTCCTCCCCTAAGATTTTCTAAAAATTGTCTTGCCATCCTCCCCACTTTTCCCGCATTCTCATACAACTATCCCATGTCTCCTGTACCCATTCACGTACTCTGCATTTTCTCTTTTTATCCTTCTCCCAATACATTGATTCTTTCACTTCATTTCACAGTGTCCTTCTAGCTATTCTTGTCCATCTCTCTCCCCCCTCACATCCTCTTTCCAGATATTTTGACAATCCTAAATTATCACCTTATATCATTTATCGTATCTTGATTCCCCTATCCTCCCCCATCTGTATATTACCTGCCTTTCTCAATCAGTTTTTGCCAATTCCTCATAGTCTATATTTCCTTCTCCTATCACTCGATCTCCAAAAAACTCTTCTTTCTTTCTCACATCGCGTTGACTTTACTGCCCTCTTTCTTCCACTCCTTTGTAACACTTTATCGCTAACTTCCCTCCCTTTCCCTTCCTTAGTTCCTCTTCGAATTTCCACTCCCTCTTTCCCGCCCTGATGTCCATCTAATGTATCTCTCTTGCAACCTCTCTATCTCCGTCCATCCCCATATCTCTGCACCCTAGCCTAATACTGGCCATGCCAGCGTATCAATCAACGACATTCGCCTATTCCAATCTTTTTCAGACCTTATTTCTCCTATTTCCCATATCTGTTTCATTATCCCCGCCACTATCTTAATCCTTCCCCTAATATGCGCTCCATGTTTCTCATTCTGCATGATAAAACCGAGATATTGAAATTCCTTTACTTTCTCTAACTTTTCACCTTTCCGCTGTCCATTTTTCCTTGCTCCCTCCACCTTTTCTAAGCCTTATTATCTTCGTTTTATCCATACTAAGCCTAATTTTTTTCCTATCCAAATATTTTTTTAACGCCTTAATGAAACCCGCCATTCCTTTCTTGTTTTCCGCCAAGATCACTATATCATCCGCATGTTGCAGTGTATATGTTTTTTCTTTCCCTAGCCTTACTCCTCTCAATCCTTTTCTCTTCATCTCCTCTTCGAAATCTGAAATTAATATATTGAAGAGAAGCGGTAGAGGACAGCTTTGTCTTACGCCTCTAGCCAACCAAAAACTATCTCCTATTTGTTCTCCCACCGTATCCGTACTTTTTGTCTCTCAAAAGATCTTTGTTACTTTTCTTCTCAAACGTTCTTTTATCTTCATTTTGTCCATAGCTTTATCTATCCTTTCCCTATCTAATGAGTCAAAGGCCGCCTTCAAATCCACAAACATTGCTGTCCTGTCCCCTTTATCACCAGGCCTGGACTGGCCCACCCGGCAATTGCCCGGTGGGCCCTTGAGTCCGGAGGCCTTTGGATGAATTTTTTTTCAGAAAAAAAAAAATTAATAGAGAAATTCTCAGTTTTGCTACAGTGGCGACCCATTGCGAGTATAAATGGCTCTTCATTAAAGACTTGTTTTTTTCTCGATTCTGCATTCGATTTCCTCATATGCTGAGGTCCCCGATTTAAGGGGGGCACCTTGGGCTTCGAGAATTTCGGACTGTAATTTTCTGTGACAGTGCTTCATTTTTGTCTCTAGGGGCCCCTTAACAAAGCTCCTCTGACTTTGTTTTACCTAAGTGAATTTTAAAAACGCACATACCAGGGCCCCCGACTCATTGCCCGGTGGGCCCTTAGGACCCCAGTCCGGGCCTATTCATCACTCTTGATCCTCCTATTCATAATAGAATTCAACACATAAATATTATCTATAACTCCCATACCTTTCCTAAATCCTGTCTGATTCGATGGAATTATGTTTTTTTTCCTCTACTTCTTTCTTTAACCTCTCTGATACTATTGTTACATATATCTTATATAATGTCGACTTTAACGTCACCCCCGTATAATCATTAACGCCTTTCCCTTAAGCCTTTTCTTTGTTCATTATTGATACCACTATTCCTTCTTTCCATATTTGTGGCCGACTCTCACTTCTCCGTACCCTGTTGCACATTATCCACACCCACTCCTACAATTCCTTTCTCCCATATTTACACACATCATTCGGGATTTCATCTGAAACTGCTGCCTTTCCCTCTTTCAATGATCCTATCGCCCTCATTATTTTTTCCCTCGTGATATCCTCTGCTTCGTTTTTATCACTTCCCTCTTTCCCTCCTTTCGCTATTTTCTTTTCCACTCCTCCTAACAATTTAATAAAGTATTTCTTCCATTGTAACATTTCAATCTCCTGATTGACTCTTTTTCTTTCTTTCCTCTCTCTCTATTTACTTCTTGCCATACTTCTTCCTCCATGCTAGCCTTTTCTGTCTCCTCCTAGAACCTTTTATTCTTTCCTTTTTTTCTATCACATAACTCATTATACTCTTTCTTCTTTCTTCTGTATTCTTCTGCGCTGCTTTTCCCGTTTCTCAATTCTCTTAATTCATTTTTCACTATTTTTTTCTACTTACATTCCACATCCCAGCTACCTCTTTTTCCTGTTCCTGACTTCCTTCTTAACTGTATCCTCTAATGTTCTTGTTACTTTTCTTATCACTATTTTCATCTTCTCGTTTACATTTCCCTCTCCCATTTTCATCGTCTTTATCTTTTCCCTAAATTCTTCTATTTCCTCTTCTGACCAGTTACCTTTTCCTACTTTTTTCTCATTCTTATTTTCTTTGGCTGTTTTTCGCTTATCTGTTTTCCCCATCTCTAGTGTAAATATTAGTAGGAGATGATCCGAATCTACGTCTTCCTCTATCTCTAGCCTCCTTATATACGTTCAGCCTGTTCTCACCTTTTTTTCTCTGTCAAATCTTTCCTTATTTCTATCACGATTCCTCCCATTGCTCTGCGCTTTTTATTTTTTGTCTTTGCCTCTTGTACCTCCCATCTGTATCCCCTTGATAGTCTCTTCTTCGCCCTCTCTTACCCGCTCTCATCCAGCCATATCGCCATCATCATCACGACTTCCCATTGCCTCAAATTTTCCACAAACTCCCTTTCCTTTCTTTCTAAGCCAGCTACATTCCAGTAGCGAATCCTCCGTTCTTCCCTTCTTTCATTTATTCTATTCTCTCTGACCTTCCATATAGCTTCCTATTCATCACTTCCCTCTTATGTTTCCTATCCTTCAATTTCTTCAGCGTTATTTTCTCACCTCTTCCCCCCTTCCTTTCCTACACTTGTCACTTCCTCTGCCTCTACCTTCGCATCTACCCTCTTTAGCACTTCTTCCACTCCCTCTTTCAATTCCTTCTCCTCTAATCTTAAACCCCTCATTACTATATTCTTTCTTTTTTCATCTCTCTCTCCCTTTCCTTTCTATTCTTCTCTCTTTTTTTCTCAACCTTTCCTTATGCTCATTCCCGATCACCTCCTCCTCCCTCCAAACTCCTGGTTTTGATTTTTCTATCTTCTCCATCCTACTTTCCAACTCCTCTACTTTTTATTAGGCTCTTTCTGCTTTTCTAATCTTGGTTCCAAACTCTGCATCCTTCTTTCCAAATTTTTCCTAACTTCTTCCCATCACTTCATACATATCCAAAATTTGGCCATTTTCCAACTAACTTTTACTTTATTTGCTCTCCCCTTTCCTTCTTGCTCTTCCTTCATCTCCATTACCTATAGTAATAGATTATTCAGAATAATAATATTTCCGAAGGGAAATAAAGGTCCAAATTTAGATTATACTTTACATTCAAATCACACTCGAATAAAATTAAATTGCCTGAATGACATTAAACCTTTTTATATCATTCATGCAAATACTATTAGGAGTCCAAACACGATTCTTTTTACGTTTTGAAAAGTTGCGTTATACTCAAAAATAATTTTATAAAACCAGGTCACGACGAATCTTACGATGGGCCACCCCCTAGTGCAAACGATTATATGTCCACTGGATTTGAGGATACCTACCATCCACAGAATAGCTTTGGTGCTGCATCTGATGGTACGATTTTTTCCCCTTACGAAAATATTTTATAAAAAAATTATCATAGGCTTATAATAATTTTCCTTCAACAACTTTCCTATAATTTATTCGCGATTGCAGGAAAATCATTATATCAATATCATTATAGGCCGATCTGTAGGTCAGTCATTATAGCAAAATTAGAAACAAATTTTTATAGAAATAATAATAACTATTTTCTTATCATTTTTCTGCGATTATCCGGATAGCACAAAAGTTTCCATATTCTATGAGAAACATTTTATTTAAAGGCCTGTCTATTTTGATATCCGGATAATCGCGAAAAATTGATAAGAAAATGATGATTATTAATACTATAAAAATTTGTTTATAATTTTGCTATAATAATTTACCTATAGCAATTGCCCTATAATGATATTCCTATAATGACTTTCCTATAATCGCGAAAAAATTGTAGGGAAATCATCATAAGCCTATAATGATTTTTTTATAAAACATTTCCGTATCCATTCACTTCGAAAAGCTTTTTCCAAACTACTTCAAATATATTGTACATATTATATTTGTTATTTAATTTAAACAGATAATTTAAATGGTACTGAATTTTTAACCAAAGTTTATATATAGTATAACTTCTCTCTTGGGTGAAAGTCCAGTTTTTAAAGTAATCTATACGAGTACTAACCCAGTGAATTATTAAACTGAAGTTAATCCAATCTTTTTAGTATGCAAATATTTCGCCTTCGCATGTGCGATTCCAGTCCTCAATCCAATTTTCCGATAACCTGTTTAGATAATATGAGTAAAAACTTTTCCTCTAGATATTAATCATAAATAGAATAGGGTAAAAGGATTTAATAACAAAACTATATAATCTTTATTATGAATTATAATTTAATCGCAAGCTATATTGTTTTATAAAGTTATTTACTAACACTACAGTAGAACCTAACTCATTTCCCTTTTTAATAAAAGTTAAGGATGTTGGATCAACATTTTTCGAAATTCCTTTCATTTTCAAAAGACTTTAACTATAACATTTTGTCATTAAATATTCTATTTCGAAAAGAGATCTCCCTTTCACACGAAATAGAATATTAGGTAGATAACAAAATTCGTTATAAACAATATTGTACTATGAGAAAATATATACAAAATTGTACTCAAACGTTCCCAAAAAATATTTGAGTAATGTCTTTAAAAGACACGGAGAAAAAAAGATATTAAAAGAGAATATTTAGATATTACCGGGTAATTAGCGATTTAATTACGAGACAGAAATCTAGATATTGAAGCAGTTAGCAGAGCATCCGTAGATATTAAAAAGATTTTCTCTAGCAATTTTCATAATTAGAGTTCTTAAATGCCCAAGAATTAATTTTGAGCAAATGCTCTCGAGCATATGCTCAACATTTAGGCTCGAACAGAGCATTTATAGAGTATTTAAGAGAATTTTATTTATTTATTGTTTAAACAAATCCATGTCATCATTCATACAAGTATTTTCTACAAACGCACTCTAGAGAAAATTAAACATATACTTGTTCTACATTATTTACTGTTTGATGCAGAAAATATGTTTTCTGGTACTTCGACTTCTTTGATAATTTGAATTTAGCGCCCTTTCTAATTTGAGGCGACACATTTTCCCGCGAAATTCAAATTATATAATTATTATTTGAGTATTTTTAAATAAATTTAACTATTTAAGCAATCGAAATTTGAAACTAAATGTGATATGTAAACAGGAAGACATTCTTGTTATGAAAATGAATAGAAAGAAGATACGAGTTTTAAAATCCTAATTCAAAATGCTCATAAATTCTGATTGAATTCTCAAAGCACATAAAGTTCGAGTATATTCTATAACGAGATATTAAAATTTACTATACTGAACTAAAATATCTGAAATTATGTATATTACCTTAGGGGACGCCCATAAACTACGTTATCGATTCGAGGGGGAGGGGGGGGGGGAGGAGTCATGGCAAAAACTACAGTTGGTAAGAGACGGGGGGGGCGTAATTGAGAATAACGTTACGAGTCTAGATGACGTTTAATTCGTTTTCTAATGATAAATTTTAACAAAGTTTGCGAATTCTGCTCACGATGGCCCTGCATCGGCACAGTTCAATAATAACTTAGTAACATCACTTGAACATCTTCATTTTTCAGACTTCACACTCTTTCCCTATTCCCCTCTTTTACCCTTTTTTCAAGAATTCGTCTTTTTCACCCTGTTTTTAAAAAACTTCCCCCTTTCCCCCTTTTTTCGCTCAATTGCAAACTGAATTTTTATTGAAATGCCTACTATTTTATTTTTGGTGCGGAATTTATCCCGTTTGGTTAAAAAATTTTACCGCATAGTTGAAAATTTCATTATTTGATTGAAAATGCAATTATTTTGTTAAAACGTCATCTTTTTTGTCAAAAATTCAACTATTTGAATGAATGTTCAACTCTTTTGTCGAAAATTTATTTTCTTTGTTGAAGATTTATCATTTTAGTTGAAACTTCATCTCTGTGGTTGAAAATTTAACTATTTTGTTGAAAATTTGTTTTTTTACGGACACAACTTTTTCAACTGAAAATGTAAATATTCCGTTTTTGGTAGAAAATTAAAATTTTTAATTGAAAATTGATCTTTTCTTGTTGAAAATATATGTATTTTGTTGAAAATGCGTCTTTTTCGGTCAAATTCAACTTTTTTTTACTTTCAATCAAAATCGATTTTGGTTGAAATATCAACTATTACATGTTTCGTCAAGAAGTAATCTTTTCGGTTGAAAATTAAACTATTTGGCTGAATGTTGAACTGTTTGGTCGAAAATTCATTTTCTTTGTTGAAGATTTAACATTTTAGTTGAAACTTTGTCTCTTTGACTGAAAATTCAACTATTTTACTGAAATTTTTTTTTTCACGGACACAACTTTTTTATCTGAAAATGTAACTATTCCGTTTTTGGTAGAAAATTGATATTTTTAATTGAAGATTGATAATTTCTAGTTGAAAATTCATGTATTTTGTTGAACTTGCGTCTTTTATGGTTGAATTTAACATTTTTTGACTTTCAATTAAAATCGATTTTGGTTGAAATATCAACTATTATATGTTTCGTCAAGAATTCATCTTTTCGGTTGAAAATTCAACTAGTTGGCTAAATGTTGAGCTCTTTTGTCAAACATTTATTTTTCTTTTTGTTGAATATTTATCATTTTAGTTAAAATTTCACTTCTTTGCTTCAAAATTTTACTATTTTGTGGAAAATTCGTTTTTTTTTTTTTTGGTTGACACTTAACTTTTTTAACTGAAAATGTAACTATTACGTTTTTTGGGCGATAATTGATATTTTTAATTGAAAATTGATTTTTTCTATTCAACAATTTTGTTGAAAATTCATACATTTTGTTGAAAAATTCGTCTTTTGGATAGAAGTTTAATCTACTTGGTAGAAAAATCATTTTTTTTTTTTTTTGAAAATTTAATTATTTGTTCAAAAATTAAACCACTTGCTTTAAAGTTGAACTGCTTTGTTAAAAATTTATTTCTTTTTGAAGATTCACCACTTTGGTAGAAAATTGAACTATTTTGCAGACTTTTTAGCTTGAAAACTAAACTTTTTTGTTGAAAATTTATCTATTTGGTTTAAGGATTGAATTATTTTGTTAAGAATTAATATTTTTCCATTAAATTCAACTGGTTGAAAATTTATCGTTGTAGGTCAAAAATTCAGCTGTTTTGTTAAAAATTCAATTCTTTTGTTGAAAATTCAACTATTTTGTTAAAGTCATCTTTTTTGGTCGAAAAGAAACATTTTATTTGATTTGATTTTATTGATTAGGAAGGGAGACCATTTTGGATTTTAAGTTTCAGCTGAATTAAAACAGGGACTTTATTTATTCCTCTAATTTTTATTAAGTTGGAATGGAGGCAATTTCGGCTTTTAACTATTTTCCGAGTTGGAAAAGGGCTAATTTTATTATTAACACTTCTGTTTTCTCTGAATTAGGAGAGGAAATTTTTTTAAAGCATTTTAAATGGGTTGAAGTCCTGTAAATTTTGTACTTTTAAAATCTTTCCTAAGATAAAAAAGGCAATTTTTTATTTATAACATTTTTACTGAGCTAGAATCGCGGGAAATTTTGTTTTCAATTATTTTCTGAATTGAAAGAGGAAAATTCTTTTAACACTTCACGCGAGTTGCAGGTTGACAAATTATATACTATTAACATTTTTTTAAGGTCAAAAGGGAAAATTTGCAATGTTTTTTCTGAATTCTAAAGGCGAATTTTGTTATTTTAAACATTTCTATCGATTTGGAAGGAAGAAAATTTTGGTTTTTAACTTTTAGCCTTATTAAAACGGGGACTTTTTTATTTTTAACATTTTCATTGAGTTGGAAGGGATGAAACTTTGGCTTCAACTATTTTCTGAATAGAAGAGGAACTTTTTTTATTTATAAAATTTTTATTGAGCTTTAACAAAAATTTGGTTTTGATTTTCTTCTGATTTGGAAAAGAGCATTTTTTTATTTTTAAATGGTTTATTGCAGTTCAGTTTTGATTACTTTAAATTTAAACAGTTGCAGTCTTAAGTGCTTGATGTTTTTGTATATACTTATAGATCTAGAAGTCTGAGAATTTTATGACGAATCAAACTAATATTCAAACTGGAATATTTAACTTTAATATTTTAGATTTTATACTTTTAATATAAAGAGATGTTGCCCTTCAATATCTTGCATATTGCATAGAAGATATGAGATGTGCCATAATATCTATATATTATGGTGAATTATCCAAATTTTTAATATCTACCTTTCAATATCTATTTTTCTTCGTGTACAATATTTAATAAACTTTAAATTATACGTACGAGGAAATACGAGGAAATACGAGAAAAATTTAATGTTAATTAAACTATTTGAGAACCATACAAATCTGAAATTAAAATCATTATTGTCACTCTTGTATAATTTTGAGAAATCACTCAATATTAAATTGAATTGAATCAAACAATATATTGTTACGTCTGCCTATAATAAAAAGTAAGGATGATAAGTCATAAAAAAATTTATGGAACACTCCTGAAGTTTTTGTTGCCTCCTAACTTTTTAAAATTTCTATGAAAGGAATAACTCATATTTTATTATTTTTATTTCATACTGTTTCATAAAGTTTCACAAGGTCCGTTACCGAAGTTTGATAAACTTAATAACTTGTACCAGGTGCAAAATTATTATTAACTGAATTAGTTTTCCATTGATTATGCTGATTACTCGAATTATTATTTGTCAAATTCGATAATAATCTTCATAACAAAATTTAAGGAAACTACAACAGGAAATCTTCCACGATTTGTTATAATTGAGAAATTATTTTGCAATTAGGGGAAAGGAAGGTCAGAACTGAACTATTTCTATAATTTTCTCATTCCTGAGGTGAACTAAATTCAACTTTCGATTTTGTCAATAACTTAACGCATACTTTATTGTCGAATGGAGATTCTCACTAAACTTTCTACTGCATTTAGATGAACTGTTCCTCAAACTCGTTTTAACATTCAAAAATTTGAATAAGTTAATGACATTTAACTTTACTCTTATTTTCCGTTATTTTTTTGAAGTGATCAACTCGATTTGATTGCTTTCAGAGTGTAACTAAAAAAAGTTCTTTTTTTCGGCCAACTTCCTGAAGATTTTGAAAATCTTCCTAAGAGGTGAATCAATCCATTTCCTGAATATCAGAATTGTAGGGGGGTCTAGCGATTTTGATAAAACTTGGTAAAACTTTAGTGTTGGACGGGTGAAGTTTATAGTTAAAATGGTTACCCAAAATTTTCAAAATTCAGGAATTACAGGATCTTGAAGTTTAAGACCCAACTTTTTTGAAAACCCCCTATCTCCCAAGCCACTGATTGAATTCCAATAATATTTACAGGTCTAACATATAATTCATATATCTTCTTAATGAAATTAAAAAAGCGAAACAAAATTTAAAAAGGAGCTCAAAAAATCGAGAACAAATTATTTATTCAATTTTTCGCTCGGGAGTATGTTCTTTATTATTTTTTCAATTTTAAATATTTTTATTCCTTATAATTTTCTGCGTCGATTCAAAAAAAAAATTGATGAACACTCTGTAACTTTTTGAGATAATAATTTTTTAGTGCACACGTGCGGCTTTACTATCCACGCGCAACGACCGACACAGAGGGACGAAATTCAAAAAATAAAGTTCAAAATAAATTTTAGAAAGCAACTCTTAACCGATTTTAGACTTTTCTCAAGTGAAAATTCCAAATTAAATTTAGATTTTATATATGCAAGTCATTTTTAAATTGTTGTTATTTCAAATTTTATGTTAATACAAATAGCGATTGATTATCGATTCTTTCCTTTTCCATCTATCTTTGCGTAAGCAACTTTCCTACGCTCAGTATCTCTTGGATTTGATAAACAGGAGTGTGTGGAAGCAAAACGTTGTTGATAACTAATGTTAATTTTTATGAAGAAATTATAATAGCAAATAGTGAACATTATGTATTGTTCACTTTTAAAGTAATATTTTGGCGATAGAATTACTTGCTTTTATCAATTTACATTATTTCATGCAGGGCCGAAGAAAGGCCTATGTGTGTGTTGAGCACTCAACACATGAAATCTCAGCGTGTTTAGAATTCCACACATCAAATTGATCGATTTTGGAGTGTTGAAAAACAAAAAGGTTCGAAATTTCGCGGGCAATATGGCGGCTCTCGGGGTCCATGCGCGACATGCAACAAAAATGCGACCGAGTCGTGAGCACACACCTTATGTCCTCTTACAACATAGTCTCCCTATCGCATAGCTGGGGGGGAGGGGTTGAGAAAGGGTAAGGTCTGCACACCAATCAGAGACATTTCTCGGCCCTGATTTCATGTCATTTTATATTATTTGTTAAGTTTCAAAAACAAACTATATAAACAAATACACATTCTGGATGTTACAGAGAGAAAGAAATCGTTTTTTTTTCATTTTCCACAATTTACGGCAATATAATTCAGGGAAAATTAAGAAAAAACGGAAGTTTAGATTTTAATTTTTTTATGGGACAACTAAAAAATCTCGAAAAATAAAATTGTTGACACTGTAAAATTCACGAAGAAGAAAATATTTCAAAATTCCCGAAATTATAAGATTGCTCAGTTGGAAAATTTGGGAATAATAACATTCCTGAAGTTCATAATATTACCAATATAATAGATAATTCCTGAAATAAAATTGCCGTCGTTATAAAATATCAGACACTATAAAATTACCGACACAGGGGAATTCCCGAATTATAAAATTCCCGAATTTAAACAATTCAAAAACTGTTAAATAATAAAACGAAAATTCAAAAATAATAAATAAATTTAAAAATATGTTATTATATTTATTATTTTATTATTTAAAAATTAATCGAGTTGTTTAGATTCGGTGATTTTAAAATTGGGGAATTTTACTGTGTCGGTAATTTTACAGTGTCGGGTATTTTATAATAGTTGCAATTTCATTTCGGGAACTTTCTATTCTCGGAAATTTTCAAAATCGGTAATATCAAAAACTTCAAGAATTTTATCATGCGAGAATGTTTAAATCCCGAAGTTTCAAATTATCGGCAATACAAAATTTACAGTGTCGGGAATTTCATGTTTCGGGATTTTTCAGTCGTCCCCCAAAAAAAAACGATTTTTCTTTGTACCTTGACGATAAAAGCAAGTCATTTTATAGCCGAAATATCATTGTATTTTAAAAGCGAACAATCCATTATATTCACTATTTGTTACTATAATTTATTTATAACAATTAAATCGACATTTCTTCGCTATTTGCATTAACATAAAATTTGACAAAATTTAGAATCTGTTAAGAATTGAGTTCTAAAAGTTATTTTGAACTCTATTTTTTTATTGCACCCCATTGTGCCGATTGTTGCTCATGGATAGTGAGGCCGCGCGGTCTCATGAAAAAACTAAATATTTCCGAAATTTACAGTGTTTCCATAAATTTTTTTCAATCGACGCAAAAAAATTATAAGAAACCAAAATATTTATATTTAAAAAATAAGTAAAAAATGCTTTTGGGCAAAAAATTTAATCAACAATTTTTTTGGAATTTTTTATCCCATTTTTGAATTTTTTTTTTCTTGAATTGCATTTAAAATGTCTATAAATTATAAGCTACAACTGTGAAAATCATTGTAATTCAATCAGCGGCTTGAGAGACACGAGGTTTTCAAAAAAATCGGTTCTTAAAGTTCCAAAACCCTGTAACTCCTCGAATTTGAAAAATTTTGGAAAAATCTTGTAACCATGAACTTCTCTCATACAACACTAAAGTTCCATTAAGTTTTATCAAAATCGCAAGACCCCTTTACAATAGACGAGGTCGAATTTTTTTTTTAATCGAAAATATTGACTGGTACCCTCATCACCTACGTAAAGTTTTAAAGAAATCAAAAAATATCTTTGGGTTTCCCGGGGTCGTATTATATGACTCCTGATCTTGCGCGAAAATTTCAACTTAGTTTTAGGTGCGATTATTGATCATTGATGATGCCAAAGTATTTCAAGCTAAAAATAAGAAAGACATTTTGTAATGCTAATAACTCTTTAAATGACCAGTTGAGAAAAATATTCCATTAGACTTTTTAAAATGTGTAAATTGTGAAAATTGTATGCAGGAGCAGCAGGGGTCATATTCGACCTTGAGGGAACCCAAAGATATTTTTTGATTTTCATAAAACCTTAGGTGGGTGATAAGGGTACCAGATACAGTGTACAACTTTCTTTGCCCTAGACATTTTGTATTTCTAAACAAAAATCGTATACTGTGCGCTAAGAGATGAAAGCGACTGTTTTGATACGAGTGTGAAGTTTGCCGCCCGAGTCTCGAATCACCGCTCTTGCCTCATAATACACACGATACTCTTTGCAACAACTGAATTAAAAATGCGAGTTTTTAAAGGACCATGAAGCGTGTCAAAAATGAGTCGATTTGTGACCGATTAACGAAATAACATTATGTAACCACTGCACGCCGAAGAATGCTCCAGAAAAGCCTGTCACTTTGAAGCAGACTAAAGGCTTCTCCGAAACGGTGCCAGATCCCAGATGTCACAACCGAGGGCACCGTTTTTAACACGCTTAAATCTCTCTTCTTCCTGCATCACCAGGGTAAATAGTATATTATGCACCTAGGGATGAAAGCAGGCTTCTTCCTGTGATGTATACGATACTTTCTTTAACGCATGGTGGAAAATCGCAGATTCGAGTCATGTGGAGCGAGTAGGACATTGGCTGTTTGATGACTGGAGAAATGAATTTCAGTTGAGGAAAATAGTCGTGACAGCGGAAAAAGCTCGTGACAGCGTTTTCACGCATGTATTGAAAAAAAAACTTTTACCCTGTTGAATACAAACTGACGTCATCGGTCACAACTCGGCCATTATTGTCACCCGAAACGAGCAAAAAAACTCGCATTTTTAATGCGGGTGTTGCGAAAAAAAATTATCGACCACCCCTACCGTACGCACATACAACTCTGATATTCAGGAAATGGATTGACCCAGGTGTTTGTGGGGTTCTTGAGTATCTATCCTTAAATATCTGAGCCTAACCAACTATAGTCTAACGTTTTTATGACACCTAAAAAACTAAACATTCACGATACATCTAACTACGAACTATAAATACTTAATACTACAATACTAACAAAAGAAAACTGACAGGACCTGACAGACGTTACATTTACAGACGATGTTCAAGCCGGCCTAGTGATCATGACTCCCAGTGATTCTGATCACCACCAAGAGGACCATCATCAGGATTTGGACCCTCGACACCCTAATATTAAAGCCCTGCAGGATAGCTTCGGTAGCCATCCAAAGGGATCAAATGTGGCTAATATGCTAGAGGGCATTAGTGGAGACTCAAGTTTAGAGGGTCAATTTCCTCCTCAAGAGCTTCAGCAGTTTCAGCTTCCATCTACTAAATCACCTCCTCCATTTGCATCTCTAAATCATCAAAACTATTTGAGCGACAACAAAAATCTGGACTATTATCCGATTCCAGACAATCATAATGAAGGCTACCATGTCGAAATACCAAAGATAGCTCCTCTTCCACTTTCAGAATCGAATCCGAGCAACAGTCTACATATCGATTATCCTCCAAATAACTCTGTTCAGAATTTCGATCAGCAGTCCCAGATTTCTGGCCATGCCAATATATTTGAGTCGATGAAATTCCAGAACGAAAAGATCCCACTTTTCCAGAATGGAATTTCTGGTCTCGAATTACCCAAATTGACAACATTTGATCAGCTCAATTCGCAGGAACAATTTTCAAGCCCACAAGTTGTTGATTTCAAATTTAAAGGATCTCTTATTTCTGGATTGCCAATCAGATTTGGCCAACAAGAGCCATTGAAGATACCGATTCTGAATGTACTTGCGAAGGAACATCGACAGAATTTTCAACAAATAGGAAATGGACCTTTTCCTTTAGAGACGTTTGAATCGTTTAATACGAAACAATTTGGAGACGCTATTTTTGGCGGGAAAATAATTCAACAGGGTTTTGAAATTCAACCATCTGTTGGATACAGTTTGAAGGATTCTGGTCTGCATAGGATATAAAATTTGAAATTGAGATTTGAGACTAAGGTAACATTCGACTTTGACGTTGACATTTGGAGGCAAAAGAATTATTTTTAGGTACTTGTAACTTTCAGAATTTCAAAGTTTTTGTATAGTTTGACATTACTATCATGAAGTAAATTATTGACGAGAATTGTTATCGTAGATGGTTTAAACGCTTAGCTTAGCGTGCAGAGAGTAAACTTTCAAAGAGCTGAGTTTTGAATCAACCAAGTTGCTAACCGAATCTGAATTCCTAACAGTATCAACATTTTGCCTGAATGTACACTTTCCAGCTGTTACAACTGAAAATCAATTCGTAACTTTCAAGTTAATAAGGCTGTTTGAAAATTTGTCGTTCCATCAGTTTATTATTGCAAAATATAATTCTATGAGTTTTCGATGTCAATTTAATAACTCGAAGTAAAAAAAAAAGTAGCAAAATTAGAATCAAGTAAAAGAATACCTAGTAGGGAACAAACAATCTTTAATGATCCAAGAATGTCTTGTTCGTCACTGGAAAATGTGATTATGTACTTTCGTTTTTCTAGACCATGATCGGTAAAACTCTCGGGCTCGTCAGCGAAAGTGAAAGAATTTTACGAGATTTTAAAACAGTTCTTTGAAAATCAGAGGCGTCCATAATAATCATTCCACGAATTATTCAACACATTCTGGAATATTCTGTGGATTAAATACCTCGTTAATTCACTCGACCACCAGCTGCTGTGAATAGCAGTCATAATGTTTATAGTTTATGTTTGGGGGAAGAGTGCTTTCACAGAATTAAGTTCTTCTTTTGAATATAATTATATATTTAATTAACCATTAAGTTTTTTAATAGATATTTTTACCTTTTTATGTATAAGTGAAAGTATTTTATAAAATAATCTCGGTCGGGCTGAACCAACTTTAATTGCAAGGTCCTTGCATGTGGGATTTTCCTACTGATTACGGTAGTCTATAATCCCACGGAAATTTTAGGACTAAATAAAAAAAATAATCAGAAGAAAACTAAGAACATCATAATTTTCACTAAAAATTGTTTCAAATTATAAATTATACATTTTCAAACTTAAAAAATTTGATCCAAGGCATAACATTCATGAAATTGCGTTTCGAATAAAATTTAACAATATTTGAAACATCAATTTACATTGATGAACTTTTCAAATTCATTAATAAACTATTAAAATTAAATAGGAAAATATTTGTTTTTATACAAGAGTTTATAAGGTAGACGATATTCATTATCAGCTACGATGTTTATTTTTTATTGTCACTTTTAATATAATTTTTCTATAGAAAGTTTGACAAAATGACCCGAAATGCAGCAAACTACAATGAAAATCGTGGTAAATGATGCTTGGGTTTGAAAATATCGTAAATTTCTTCTTCACACTTGAGCTTGCCTTTTTGAAACATAATAAGCACAATTTACCACAATTTTAGTCGTAATTTGCTACATTTTTCAAATTTTCAAAAGAAAAACTATATTTTTAAAGGATAAACTCTTATCGTAGCTGATAAGAAACATTGTCTACCTTATTAGCTACTGTATGAAAAAGAAAATCTTATTGATAAGTTGATTTAGAACCAATCTATTCAGATTATTCCATTCCTTAAAATAGAAAAAGGTAATAATCCAAAACAATAACACAATTATAATAAATATATGAGTTTGGTATATTCAATTTGGTACAAATATCCAACTCAAAAAGTGCCTCCGACATATTGGGCTGTAACCATCTTAAGTCTGAGATATAATTTTTTTTTCAATATAACTAAAACAGATTTCAGTGAAAATGACGATGTTTTTAGATTTCTTTTAATCACATTTTTTATATTAAACATAAAAATCGACTTTTTTAAGAAGGGCTCGATGAATTTTTCATTTTCGGGTTATGGACTGCCATAAAAAGTCAGAAAATTTCATATGCAGCGTACTTTGCAATTAAAATTGGTTCAGCCCCACAGTGGGTATTTATAGATTGTTATGATTTTTGCTATTAATAACTCGATTGAAATTCCAATTTTCTTTTTAATTATCTTCTCTAATAAATGTTTATCTTTTTCAGTTGTCTACGCTTACGCTTTATACCCAATCCGACCAAAATATCGGATAGGAAAGAGGTACATTCCATCAGAACCAACGAGAAAAGTTCCAATAAAAATGATAAGATAATATCAAGGATTTTTAATCCCAGAGAATTGGTTGCTCCAAATTGGAATGGCTTTGCAGCTTAAGAAGTCGGATCCTCTTTTCATGATGAAAAGTTAATATTACTCGTGAATTGTATGCACCAAATAACGTGATGTCTCCTCTGACACAGTCTAGAATTTAATTTATTTTTTGTCCAACCTCCAACAAAAGTGTGCCTTTTCGTGCAAGAGAAGTGTGCGCAACGTGGTTTTTTTCTGCCCGGAGACAAAGGGGCGCAAAGTAGCTTTTTGCGCCCGCTTCCTTAATCCTTGGACGGAAAACGCTACTTTGCACCCACTCCACATGCCTTCGAAGGCAAACTTTCAATGCTTGAAATATTTTATACTATTTTTTATGGTAACTGTCAGATAATTATTTTATTTAGCTATAAGAATCGTTACTTGTTTTTCCCCACGACGGGTTATTTATTTTTGAAATAGAATTTTGAGTTGTACAGAAAATCATGTTACAAAGCATATTAATTAATCGCTGATATTGTAAAAGGCAGTGACTAAAGGGTACTTAATCACCTTTGAGACTGCAAATTGCATTTGCGATTTAATTAAAATTCCTTTCTCATTTAAGACCTGCTGAACTTGTATGTTAGATAATTATAATTATAGTAAGGACAATTGTATAAATAATGTATAAAATACCGTAACGTAATATTGATTAAAATCTATGAATTTAAAGGTGAAATATTTATCTTCCTCATTTTCGGAGAAAAAAAATGTAAATTATAAAAATTGTTCATAAATGAAAATAAAGTATTTATAGGGAAGTGAAAAGTGACAAAAGATTCTTAAAAGCATTTTTAGGAAGTTAAAAGTATATTTTTGACTTATTTTTTCTTCAATTATCAATCTTGTTTAATATTATTATCAAATGACCGAATCAATTTCAAATCAAACAGATAGCTACACTTCAAAGCGTATTTTTTCGATTCGATCAAACAAAATTTCATGAAGTTACAAGTATTTGAATTTTGACGTCTATTTAAAAAAACACACACACACAAATTTTGTCTTTAAATCTCTATAATTGTTTACCTAAATCAGATATAGGTATTCCAATTTTCATTTCAGATTCTGGTGACTTTTACCGTCCTTTTTCGAAACCCGTCGGAAAATTTGAAAAAAATTTAAAATTAAAAAAATGGCGTCGATTTTTTTGAAGGTTCGGAAAGCATATTTTCGCAAAACGCCTACTTTCTTAGTTCTGATCATTTTTTTTGTTGAATTTGTGCTTCTGTTAAGAAGACATCCTGCGTGCCTCATGTGGGTAAGAATTTTTCGAAAATATTGTAAAAAGAATGGGGGTTTTCTATTAAATTCGACTTCATTTTCTGTCTGGATTTTTGAAAACATGAAAAATTTATTTTATGTAAAATCCTATGTCTTGCGTTATCAATTTTTTTCTAAATTTTTGCTTGTATAATGAAGACATTCTGTAAGTTCTATGAAGGAAAAACCATTTTCGTGGCTACGAGAAATGTTTTTCGGAAAAATTGATTTTTCGAATTTTTCTTGTAAATGATTTACAAGAAATCATAAAAGAGTGAGAGTCTTTTTTGTAGAACACTTCCAAATATAAACTTTTAAAAGTAAACTTTTTTCTTAGCATTTTTTTGTATTTATCTGTCATTGTTTTTCAGGGAAACACAAAAATTCAATTTTTCGAACAAAAAATTCTCGTGGCCACAAAAATGGTTTGGCCCTCTTAAATCTTACAAAACATCTTCTTTATAGAAGCATGAATTGTTTTGAAAATATTTGATAAAAAAAAAGTGGGATTTTTCTATCAAAATCAACATCAATTTCTGGCTGCATTTTTGAAATCATGAAAAATTTATTTGATGGAAAAACCTATTTTTTGTGTCATCAAATTTTTTTTCGTGCTTGTATAATGAAGACATTCCGTAAGTTTCTAAAGGCCAAACTATTTTCGTGGCTACGAGAATTTTTTTTCGGAAGAATTGATTTTTACAATTTTTCTCGTTGAACACTGTAAAATATCCTATAAGAGCAAGAAGTATTTTTTTAACATTTTAAAATGTATAAACATTTTTCTTAAGATTTTTGTATGTATCTGTCGTTGTTTGTCAGGGAAATATGAAAATTCAATTTTTCGAAAAAAAAATTCTCGTGGCCACAAAAATGATTTGGTCCTGACAAAAGTTGCAAAATATTTTCTTTATACAAGTACAAATTTTAAAAAAGTATTGGATAAAATAAAAAAATGCAGTTTTCTATTAAATTTAACTTTATTTTCTGGCTGGATTTTTGAAAGCATGAAAAATTTGTTTTATGAAAAACCTGACTTTTTTATGTCACCAAATTTTTTTTTTAATTCGTGCTTGTAAATGTAGGTTCTCCGTAAGTTTCATGCAGGCCAAACAATTTTTGTGGCTAGGAGAATTGTCTTTTAAAAAAGTATATTTGTTGAATTTTTCTCGCAAACGATTCAAGATATCATAAAAGAGTATGGGATATTTTTCGCAGAATATTTTGAAATGAGTAAACACTTTTCTTAACATGTGTTCGTATTGTTGAATTTTCAAACAAAAAAGATTGAACTTCAACCACAAACAATTGCAATTCGAATTTTGAACCAAACACTATTTCACCAGAAAAATAGCCTTTTCAGCCAAAAGGGACGAATTTTCTATCCCAAAAGACGACTTTTTCACAAAACAGTTAAATTTTTAACTAAGTAGGTAATTTTCAACCTACAAAGATGAATTTTCAACCAATTGGACGAATTCTTAATAAAAAAAGATTAAACTTCAATCAAAAGCAGTTACATTTTGAACTAAATAGTTGAATTTGCAAGCTAACGAGAAAAATTTTTTAGATGACATTTGAATTTTTAAACAAAAAGAAGAATTTTCTATAAAACAGTTAAAATTTCAAGCAAAAACTTAATTTTCAACCAAATAGTTGAATTTTAAACTGAAAACGATTGAGCCCACGGGAAAAAGAACTCGCCGAGCGCTCGAAAACGGGTAAAAGTTTTTTTTTTTTTTGTTTTTTTTGTTTTTTTTTTTATGAGGAGGAAAAAGGGCAAAATCTTTTAAAGACGTAGTGTTGGAGTCTCCTAGGACGGGTCTAGG
>JAUMHM010000031.1:57253980-57264095 GCA_032362435.1 Melikaiella ostensackeni
CACGGCCCAGCGACGTGCCTGGAACGTTCCAGTGGAACGTTCCGAAAGTCCCAGCGGCTAGTTCCTGGAACGTTCCCTGAACGTTCCGTGCTATTAGGGAGGTGAATAATACCAGTACGATCTGAATAATGGGAAAAAGTGACTGCTTTGAAGCAAAAGTTCTTTAGTTTTTTTTATGAGTAGCAATATTAGAAATAAGTTTTACAATCAGCCTTTTTACCGTTTGCTTGCTATTTTTTATTTGAAAAATTGAAACATGTGTTTCTGACACGGCGATGAAAATTTTGTCCGCTGACAGATTATCATTTTCCAAGTAATTAAATTGTTTTCACTATTCTTTTACTGGTTTCTTCGATTTGTCAAACTCTTGGCTTTAAATCTGTATAATGATTAATTCTCTTAATTTTCATCGGAAATATTTTTTACGTGTTTTTATGAGAAGTATCATTCGGCACGAGGTGAATAAATTGTTGACAGATTAGGCTTAGGTATCAAAGTAATTTTTTTGTTTTTTGGTTCAGAGCACAAAAAATTAAGTGCTTCCAACCAAACAACTTTTAAATTAACCAGCAGGTTCTTGCCTTTTACCAACATAACCAAAAAAAATTATTCGTAGTTTTTTTTGTTCATGAAATTTGATAGCAGTGACTGACATGGTTGCATGTTAATAATATGGTACAGTTTAGAGCTCCTACAATTTTTATAACATATTGAAAAATAATCACTGTATAAATGAAAAAGTATTTTTTTTAAACAGTTTTGGATTATTGTTTCATTAATTTTATACACAATGTCCTTCGACAACAGTCTGGAAAGGCTTAAAATGTGGATATTCACTTCGCACCAGAAACGTACCATCTGAATAAAATATTAACGTATTAAAAATGTGTAAAATATGCGATGAATGGCTAACATAATTCATTTGATGACATTGCTGTCTTTAAAATTAATGCTCCAGCTTTCATTCACATTCACATATTGTTCAATTTGAAACTTATTTATGTCAAAATTGTTCAATTCTAAGCTTTTTTGATTTTAAACGCTTCCAATTTGACATTAATTTTTCAACTCTTGAATGTCATTAAAGCAAATTGCTAATTTTCTTTTAATTTGACATAATAAATTTTTTAAAATGATTTCTAATGTATTAAAATACATCGACAATTAAGCCTTTCATTTGGAAATTATACGAAACAGTACGATCAAGAGTCCTATGAATTCCTTTAGTTTTTAATAATCGAATTTTAAATTATTCGATTTTGTATTTTTTGACTCTTAAACGATAAACAATACGCGTTACAAATTAAAATGGTACAATTTGAACAACTTTTCTTAAAAAAGTCGAAAATGTCATACAATCCGAGGCACGGTGCTGCAGAACCAAGTTTCAATTAAAATTCCAGGTAAATGGGATTTTTTTTATTGTTTATGGTAATGTAGTATCCCACGAACATTTTAAGCTGAAAATAAAAAGAAGCGGTCGGGGGCTTTTCAAAAAAGTTGATTTTCCTATTTATTTACTAAGAAATGAAGAAATTTTCATAAGATATGTTAAATCTTGGTTAACATTATTTCAATAGATTTTTTATTGAATGTGGTTGTTTGTCACCTCACGAACATTTTGAGATGAAAATGAAAATAATCACAGGGGAGCCTCCTGAAAAAATTAGGTTTGTATCTTTAATTAATATGGAATGACAAAATTTGAGTCTCGCTCAAATTTTGTTATTCTATATTAATTGAAGATTAATTGATTAAAGATTAAGAGAAACTAATATGGAGTGACAAAATTTTAGTCTTATTCAGATTTTGTTATTACATATTAATATTAAAGACACAAACATAATTTTTTCAGAAAGTGCCCCTCCGATTTTTTTCATTCTATACTAATTAAAGGCATAAATCTAAGTTTTTCAGGAAGCGCCCCTCCGATAACTTACATTCCATATTAAGTAAAGACACAAACCTAACTTTTTCGGAAAGCGCCCCTCTGATTATTTTAATTTTATATTAATTAAAGACATTTTAAGATTTTAACATTTAAAGAAGAAAATGAAAAGAAGCGGTCGGGGGCTTTTTAAAAAATGTCGATTTTTCTATTTAATTACTAAGAAATGAAGAAATTTTCATAAGATTATATGTTAAATATTGGTTAACATTATTTCAATAGATTTTTTATTGAATGTGGTTGTTTGTCACCCCACGAACACTTTGAGATGAAAATGAAAATATGTAATCACAGGGGAGCTTCCTGAAAAAATTAGGTTTGTATCATATTTCAGCCTCTAATCACGTTTTCTCTCGATACCTTTTCTAGATACTCACGATGAAGATATTACAAATTCAACAAAAGACTCTAGAGTAAATAAAAATTTGGAATAGCTGACAATAAAAAATCCATCACGAGCTTATTGCTTTTTAAACCAACAAATCTATTGGGTTTTACATCAATTTTGCAGCTTGTACTTTATCGCAAGTCGTAAAATTTCATTTACTCGCAATCGAGAAATTATCGCAAGTAATCGAGATTCTCCATTCAGGATTTTAGTACCCCATAATTTTTTACGGTTAGTCGATCTCGTTAGCAATCATTGAAAAAATAAATAAAAAGGAGACTTTGAAACGAGAAACTAATTAGTCATTTTAAATAAATTCAATTTGCAGTGAGGTATGTTCACCCATGTTAAAGAGACAATCAATTTGCTTTTACAATCACATTTCTGAGCTATAATTTTCCACGTCACTATGAAAATTCCAACTTGGCGGTCACGGATAATGAATATGCGTTTTGATCGATGGGATTTTTTAATTTCGTTCCACTTTCTATGACAGTGTCGGAAATAAAAGTCGATGTATATCGTCTTCAAGGAGACGCTATAAAAAATGAGTGAGATCTTTAATTTGAAGTTTGATTGATTCGAAATCTCCTGAATTCATTTATCATCATTTTCTCGAGACTCGAGAATCTTTTCAGGGATTTGACATTATAGCTTGGATTCTGGAACATAAACTTTCTTTCTTTTTCGATGCCAGTCGGCGATTTTTTGTTTATTGGCCCTTAGGGCGCATTGAACATTTTTTTAAATTTCTAATTGGAAAGGGGTATAGAAGTTGTTGACTGGGTTCAAAATGTCTTTCCTAAAGTTTAGTTTAAAAAAATCCTTTCTCCCCCGCTTCGATGTTATACATGCAGATAATGAAAAAAAGCACAATTCTCATTATTTTATAAAAAAAAACAATATTTCTAATGCCGGAATTGGTAGCAAAAGTTGTATACTGTAACTTTAAATTCATTGTGGGAACATAAGAAATTTTAGGACGGTATTTACAATTTACAGTTACGAATCTATTCGCAGTATACAACTTTTTCTACCTATCCCGACGTCAGAAATATTGTTCTCATAAAATAATGAGAAATGTGCGATTTTATATTTTTTCCATGTACAAAATCTATGCGGGTGAGGAAGGAATTTTTTTCAAATGAAACTTTAAGGAAGTCATTTTGAGTCCAATCAACAACTTTTTCATCTCCTTCCAATAAGAAATTTAATTTATTTTTTCAATTTTCACGAGAATCTTTTCAGCGATTTGAGATTGAAGCTTGGAATGTGGAACGTACTCGTAAACTTTCTTTCTTTTTTGATTCCAGTCGGCCAAGTGGGTTGGCTGATTATTGGCCATTAAAATGCAGTGAACATTTTTTTTCAATTTATAATTGGAAGGAGGTGTAGAGGTTGTTGATTGGGTTCAAAATGACTCCCCTGAAGTTTAATCTTAGAAAAATTCCTTCCTCACCCGCATGGATGTTATATATAAAAATAACGAAAAAAAAGTACAATTCTCATTATTTTATGAGAAAAACAATATTTCTAAGGCTGGAATTGGTAGCAAAAGTTGTATACTGCAACTTTGAATTCATTGTGGGAGCATAAGAAATTTCATGACGGGTTTAGGTACAGTATACAGTTATGAATCCACTTGCAGTATACAACTTTTCCTACCTACTCCGGCTTCAAAAATATTGTTGTTTTCATAAAATAATGAGAAGGGTACAATTTTTCGTTTTTTTTTTCATGCATAACATCGATGCCGGTGAGGAAAACATTTTTTTAAATGAAACTTCAAGGAAGTCATTTTGAGTCCAATCAACAACTTTTCCATCCCCTTAGAATGAGAAATTAATTTTTTTTTCAATTTTCTCGAGAATCTTTTCAGCAATTTGAGATTTAAGTTTGGAATCTGGAACGTAAACTTTCTTTTTTGATTCCAGTCGGCCAAGTGGATTGGCTGGTTACTGGCCATGTGTGTCGTCTGTCTTTCGGAAGCGAGGTACAAAATTCGAAGACCGATGCCTCCTCCACCTCCTCAGATCTATAAAAAATCATGGCCCATTGGACCAAGAATTTCAATGGGAAATGCTGTTCATATTAATAGCAATAATTACCCTCCAAAGAGGCCACCTCTTGCTCACAAGCCAAATAATTACAGGTATCATAAATAATGAAATGTAATAATAACTGAAATTCATATTCAATTCCATTTCAAATCATGCAATATTTCAAGAAAAGTATAGGACATGTTCAGAACATTGAATTTTTCGAAATTGAGTTTAATTCATGAAAAAATTTAAGCTTCTAAGCTCTCTTCGAATGTAAGATTTCTCAAAATCGAAATTATTCATTTGGTTTTGAAAATAAGTCGATCTGAAATGCAATCGATGATTTTCCAACAAATTTATTGTTTATAATCAATTGATTATTACCTGAGAATTCTCAAAAAATGACCGAAATTTTGTTCAAAGTTTAGTATTTTCCAAACCAGCATAGGTATTTGGGCTTTTCTTTCTTTTCTTCGACTTTGGAACTCTTGTTCTTTTGAGTGATCAAAGAAAAATGAAAATTTTTGAAAAATGACAAAATGGCGGCAACTTCTGTAAAACCTTTCATTGCCCTTACTGTTGGTCCGTTAAAATTTAAAACGAAAAGTAAATGCGTGAAAAACACAAATATTTTCAAGATAGAAACAAAATGATAACCGGTAGAAAATAATAAATGAGATCAAGACACTGTGAGGGAGACGCTATGTCATCTACGAGTTTATAGCAATGTAGGATTAGTGGTTGTAGTGCCATTTAATAAAGAAGCGCAAAAGAATTTTTTTGTAAAATTTTGAACCAAACAGTATTATCGTCTTCAAATTTTCCCCCTTTGGCTAATTATTTTCGAAAAAAATCATAAATTTTGATTTTTTTTCAAGGTGAAGCAGAGGTTTACGACGAACGAAACTCAGAGGGAATATGTAGTACATATTACCATCTACCTTACTTTTGCTATAGCTCAGATGGGTCTCGAGATAATCACAAAAAACGAGATTTTTTAAAAAACATTATATTGAGCTAAATATTAACTCTAGGAAGTTAACAGAATTAGAGGAAATTTAAGATGATTCAAGGGAATTCGAGGTACTTCAAGTAAATTCGAAGGAATTCTGGTATATTTCAAAGAAATTCCGGTGAATTGACAGAATTCGAGTACAATTATCTGCCTTAAATAAGTATAAATTATCGAATTGTCTATTCTACAGAAATGGATGGTTTCTCTGTTATGTATCTTGTAAACGATCAGCGCTGGAACTATGCACGCTTTTTTAGATTATTTCTCCATTAAAAGTCGAAGAAAATGACTCTATTGGAATAATAAAGAGCTAATTTTTAGCTCAGTGTAATGTTTTTAAAAGATCTTCGTTTTTTAAAATTTTTTTCTTAGTTTTTTTCGATTATCTAGAGAACCGTTTGAGCTATAGCCAAAGAAAGTTTGTTTAAAAATACATCGTAATTATGTATTACTTGTCATCAAAAAAATTTTCTACTCAGACAAATAGGTCGTATTTTGTTCATTTCGTAAATTATTGTAAAAAATCAAAAAAAAATTTTTTGGGTAATCGGTGAAATAAGCTTCCCTTCATTTTCTCTCTAGAATGATATATCCAAATACCAAATCATTCTGACAACCTCAGGTGGATCTCTCTGCATGATCTGAAATGTAATTGGTCAATTAATAAATGGAAATCATGTTGATTTAATAGAATAAAACAATTTCAATTTGCCATTTTTTTTCGTCACAGAATTCGACGTCCTCCTGTTTTCAACGTGGTACCCAATGGATGGAAAACTCATCAGATTCCTGTAATGGGAGTTTTAAATAATCACGCAGTTCTACCTCAACGGCCACCAGTGAAAGAGTTTCATTTAATGAACAAAGTCCCTGAATACAGTCCGGAATACCGACCAGAAGCTGTTATAATCCCTCCCTCACATCGAGGGGGTATCGATGATGACAAAGGACCCATTCACACGATTCCTGCTCCAAATTTAAGTCCTGCTGATAAACCATACAATCTGCTGGAATCGAAAGCATCTGAAAAGAGTCACGAGGATCACTCACTTAGCAGGCCATACGAGTCGAACAACATTCATTTTCCAGGTAAAACAAGTTTTTTTGTCCAAGCTGCATCAAAAGCATATCTTTTCGTGCATGTAAAGTGTGCGCAAAGTGTTTTTTTCCGACCGGAGATGAAGCCGGATGGAAAAAATTACTTTGCGCCCGCTTCTTCAGTCTCAAGGCGGAAAAGGCTACTTTACGCCCGATTTACATGCCCTCAAAGGCAAACTTTCGATGCACGTTATGGACAAAAAACCGGGTGTGCACCATGGGCGGAAGGCGATAAACGCCTTTTTCCGCCCTAGATACACAATACACTATTCCAAAAGCAGGGATCACAGTGGTTCAGTAGTTTAAAAAAGGGATTTTTTTCCGAAAAAAGGGGACTTAGAGGAGATTTTATTTATTATTATTAAAAGCTTTTTATATCACATGGGTATCTCGTAACTATTGCACGAAAGTGCCCTCTAACAGTAGCGCCTTTTCTTTAGTAAGTTTTCTAGTCATTTTACTGTTTGAAACATTTTTTTAGCTAGCTTTGGAAAATCTAAACCAAAATTTTGTTTCTATAACCAAAATTAACATACTTTTAGCTGATACGCCGTTTTACATATTTTATGGTAGGTATTCATTTAGCAGAAAGTTCAGTTTCCCTAAAAATCATTTTCCCGGAAAACAAAAAAATCTAGTGGATCTTTAGTAACAATATGATAGTTCCCAATTAAATACTAGATTGTTAATAATAATCTTAAGTTTTTTCGGGAAAATGATTTTTAGGGAAATTGAACTTTCTTTTAAACTAATACCTACCGTATTTTATAAAATATTAAAATGGTTTCGTTACAAATTATTTCTGGAAATATTTTTTGAAAATTTTTAAACCAGGGCCTAAAATTTTTCGTAATCCGACACACTTTGTGTAGCCCGGATTTAAAAGTGTTTTCTACCCTAATATTTTAAAAGTATCAAAAATGAACTTCAATGTTTATGTAAACTATTATTCTTTAGTCTAGAAATGATCAAAATTCCTTTCTATCCATCGCAGGCTTCACATACTTTCTCCTGTTTCCCTCTTTTTCTCGAAACCAGTAAGAAAATCAAATTTTTTTGCTTGAAAGTTAAATCTTATTGGTCGAAAAGTGTACTATTATATTTTTGGTTGAGAATTCATCTTTTTTGGGTAACATTTTTTTATTTGGAACAAAGTTTAATTATTTTGTTGAAAATTCAACAATTTAGTTAAGGTTTTCGTCTTTCTTGACCGAAAAATCTCTCTTGGTTGAAAACTCAACTCTTTTTTTTTGAAAATTCGTCTTTATTTTAAATTCATCTCTTTTGCTAGAAAATTCAACTATTTGGTTGAAAATCATCTTTTTTGTTGAAAATTCCATTGTTTTATAGAAAATTCGTCCTTTTGGCTTGAAAATTCAACAATTCGGTTGATTCTTTCCTGATTGAAAAATCTTCCTGGGTTGAAAATTCGTCTTTTTTGTTAAAAATTCGTCTTTTTAGTCCGAAAATTAATCTTTTTTTGGTTTTTCGTTGAAAATTGATCTTTATTGGTTGAAAATTCAACTACTTGGTTGAAAGTTAAACTAATTCTTTTTTATTCATTTTTTTGATTGGAGATTCATCATTTTAGTTAAAAAATTCATCTCTTTTATAGAAAATGTAACTACTTTGTTGAAAATTCGTTTTTTTTTATTTTGTTAAAAATTGAATTTTTCAACAGAAACTTTAACTGTTCCGTTTCAGGTTGAAAATTTATTCTTTTTAACTGAAAATACATATTTAGGGTGAAAATTAAACCATTTTGTTCAAAAGTCATCTTCTTTAGTTGAAAATTTATCTGTTTCATTGAAAATTTGTCTTTCTGGCTTGAAAATGCAACTGTTTCATTGAAAATTTAACTACTTCTTGAAAGTTGAACCACTTTGTTAAAAATTTTTTTTTGTTGAAGATTCATCTCTTTGGTTGACAATTTCACTTTTTTGATGAAAATACGTTTTTTTTTGGCTAAAAATTAATTTTTTATAATGAAAATTTTGACTATTAAATTTTTGGTTAAAAATTCATGTATTTTGTTAAAAGTCCTACTTTTTTAGTAGAAAATTAATCTTCTTCATTGAAAATTCATCTTCATGGTTTAAATGTAACTATTTGGTTAAAAATTCATCTATTTTGTTAAAAATGCAATATTTTTATTTAAAATAATAGGAATTTAAAGCGTTTCTCAAATTAAATTTACATAGTACCCACATTAATTTTTTTAAAGAATTTATTCCCCTTTTTCGTGAAAAATCTCCTTATTACCCCTATTTTTTGAGCATTTTGGTCTGTGAAGTCTGTTATCGATACAGTCAAAAAAATGTTTTTTTGGCTTCTTGTAAGTGGGAGGGGGTCGACATACAAAAGGTGTGCTGCCCGAAATTTGAAACATTTCAGGCCCTGTTATAAATAAAATTAGCAAATAAATCGTTTAGGAAATAGTATTTGAAATTAGTAGCATCAAAAGGAATCTCTTTCAAAGCGTCTTGTCTTCTAATGTCTTGAATTTCTGGGTATAATTCTTCTAAAATGAATCGAAACTTTGTAAAAAGAAGGAAAAGGGAAAAATTGGGTCAAAATTCTTGATTTTAGTTGTTTTAGGGGATTTTTCAAATTTGATGGGGGTAAGGAGAAAAAAGAGGATTAGGTACAAAAAGGGGAAGGACTGTGATCCCTACAAGAGTAAATCGATAAATAAAAATTCTTTTCAACTCAAGATGTATTATTTGACATAGGAACGAGCGTAACACAAAGATCAGTGATATCTCCAACTCCAACTCTGCAATCTCAGCATCAATACGAAGTCACAGAGACGAATGATATCAATATCAAAGATTACCACACAATTCCTCCAGCCTATTACACCCCCGAATTTGAATCAACGCGAGTGTCAACAGTTATCAATCCTGAGGTTCAAGCGAACGAAGTCTACCTAAGTCATGCTTCTCCCTCAAATACTGGACTTATCGGAACCAACACTATTCAATTTGGACAATCCAGTCTTCCTATGCAGACGAATCTTCACAGTTCCCTCTCAGTTGGTTTCCCAGGAACAGCAAGTCAGGCAACATCCGTTGGAGGACAACAACTTCCTGATCTGCATGTAGGACATCCAGCTCCAGCTGGTCCTCCTCTCTCAGCCACTCAACTTTACGACTTGTTGAATAATTTCCCTCAACAACTCACTGAACAGTACACAACTGGTCAACAACCCCAGCTTCAGCAACACATACTTCAACAACAACTGGGTCAATTCTTTCAAACTGATGCTAATGGTGTGACGAGGTTCTCTCAACCTCAGATGCATTCCTTTAATTATGATGAACAAGCCAATAAAAAGAAACATCAACGTCCTCAGCATCAAATCCTGATTGGACAAGATTATGGATCTGGTAGAGTCACAGCTGATTACAATCTGGAACCAGAGTCTTCAGGAACAGGAGATGCTAATATTGTTCTTAGGACAAATGAAGAGTTGAATTATCCAGCTGAGGTCTCGGATCAGCAGGAAAATAATATTGAGTATGAGCAGACTTTGAATCAGAGAGGACAATCGACCTATTATAATCAGGTAAGATTAATTAATATAATATTAAACATATTATAAAAAAAATTTCAATCGAATTT
>JAUMHM010000031.1:57276175-57291703 GCA_032362435.1 Melikaiella ostensackeni
TTTTCGTTTTGAAATTCGACACTGGAGGTTTTGTTCATTTTCGCGGATGAATAACTCGTAGGGAGAAAAATGAAAAAGTTCAGCATTTACAGTACACGTAAATCAGGTTCTCATTTTATCACCCTGAAAATGGAATTTAAAATGGTTAGCCAACTTCAACTTTTTTTTAAACGTGCCACAGCTGCACTAAATATGAAGGAATCGTTTTTGCTGCAACGGTACGCAATTGGTACGAAAATCTGTATCAATATAAAGAAACCAAAGACTCACATTCATGAATCATTTTTTTGCAGATCAAATTTAAACCTATAGATTTAGTGTAATGCTTTAGAATAGGAGCTAGAAAACCAGAAAATCATAAATTAAAAAAATTTATATTTTAATATTCGATAGCATTTTCATAATATAGATTATTATATGGATTCCATACATAAATTACTCAGATTTTCTTTTTTCTTCTAGATGAAATCAGAAATGAGATAAAGCAATGTGACTAACGTGACCTTTTCCTTTAAAAAAAAGTTGCTAAAAGTGACTTAAGTGACTGTATGGCAGCCCTGCAGATCTACTTTTTTCTTTAATTCAGTCAATTAAATTAAATTTAAAAATATTCTACTAATCGCGAACTAATTTAGAAACAATTTCTTATATAGTTACGGATTAATGCAAATGTGGCTTCATGGGGGGGGGGGGCTGAACCAAATTCAATTGGAAAGTGCTTGCATATAGGATTTTCTGGCTACTTGTAGTTCCCTGACAGCCTATGAAACTTTTTACTTCAAATTCCAAATCATCGTCTGAGCCCATTTCAAAAAAAGACAATTTTTGTTTGTCAAAAATTATGTAACGTAGAATTTGCATACAAATTGACCGTAAATGTTACTTCAAAGTTGTTTTACTTCATTTTTTTAATTTAACTTTATAGTTTTGTACATTCTGAAGTATAATAGATACCATCATTTAAAAAGTTCATTTAAAAATCAAGCTTATCAATATACCTACTGAAACTTTATTTTATTTAAGTGCATCGCTTAAAATCAACTTAAATCCGGCTATTCAGTTTCGGCAACTAAGTACTCGATAAAATAAAAAATTAGTAGCTCAATTCTTAAGAGAAATTTTCAAACGATGGTCTCTATTATACTTAAAAATGTACAAAACTATAAAGTTAAATAAAAAATTTTAAAAATGAAAACTTTGAAGCATCTTTTACCATCAACCTGTATATCCAAATTCTATACCTCATAATTTTTGAAAATCAAAAATTGACTTGTTTCAAAAAGGGCTCAAGCGATGATTTTAAATTTGCATCGAAAACTTTCATGTGGTGCCAGGGAACCATAATCAACCAGAAAATTCCATAAAAGCACCTTTCAATTAAATTTGGTTCAAACCCACCATTGCTTCTCAACAATTAAAGCCGCATGTCAAAAAGGGGCCTAACCACTAAAATATCAATTTCGAGAAAAATAAAAAAAAGTGAATAAACTTGAATATGAATTATTAATTATATGGATACTTAAAAATCAGACTAATAAACTCTTTTACTTAATTTTCACTGAGCTTGAAAGTTGATTTTCAATCAAAATTGACAAAAACGTTCCTTACAGAGGAAAAGGGATCTAATATTTCTGCCAAGATCCCTTTTCTACGATGCATACTGTGTTTACGTTTTCGGAAAATTAAACAAAATTTTTGCTTGCCTCTATTTCTCCATATAATTTTAATTTTTCTGAATCCTTTTTTGTCTTGCGGATTTTGGTACTTTAGAACTGTACAGGTAAATTTGAATAATATCGAAAATCTTTAACCTTATTTTAACCTTTTTCATTAGTGACATTTATCGAAATTTTTGTTTTTATGCTACTTAAATCCGTTTTTGACAATTCGATAAAACAGTTCATGATTGAGCTTATATTTTCATTCACTGAAGGTTTTTCTAATTTATTTTATTGTTTAATTTTATAAAATTACTATTCTTTCACGTGTTTGAACTTATTTTCAGTTTTCTGCTTAGATTTACACAGTTTCTATTGTATTTTAGATTTTAACTTCTGATATCAGCGGACATTTTAAAAATTAGATCTATATTCGATAATCATCATACTATGCATTCAATTTTAAGATTAATTAGACATTATTAATATACTTTTTATAACAGAATTCAGTAGAGGAGATGTAATAGGCCTTTTTTGCATATTTAGTTCAATTTTAGCCAAAACACTACTTAGGGGCCGTTTAACCCCTTCGCTGTCAGACAGAATTTGACAAAAGGTGCCCAAAATGGCAGGAAAATTTTGGAAAATTTTTTATCCCGAAAGTTTGTACCCTGGGGTTTTTGAGGGCGCTGATTACGAATATAATAATAAAAAAAAGATTGACGCATTATTGCGTCAATGCCACACAGGGCACCAATTAATTTGACGCACTATTGCTTCAATATTAATATTAAATATATAAATTCCAAACAATTTTCACCAATATTACATACTATAAAATTTCTAAAAAGTCTGGATTAATTTTAATCATCTTATTTTTAATAGTAATAAATCAGTTCGTATGAAAGATTTTTTTGAACGACTTTTGAACGTTTTTTCGATCCTCTTTAGAAAAAAATCCAGGTCTAATTTTAAAAAAAGGAATTCAATTAAATTCGATTTCAAAACATTCTACTGATCGCAGACTAAATTACCAAAAATTTCTTATATAATTATTAATTCATTTAAATGTATAAAGCTTTTCAACAATAATTACTGAACTCTAATCAATCCTCATTGATATTACTATAAAATTTCTGAAAAGTCCGGAATTATTATGATCGTATTATTTTTATTAGTAACAAATCAATTTGTATGAATGTAGAAATTAAAAGTTCGTCGTAAACTACTAAAATACATAATTGTTAAAACTTTGAAATAGGTGCAATTAAAAAAATTCCAGTCACTTTTTCATAGCTCCATGACTTTTCCCGGTCTTCACATCCTATAGTCATTTTTGTGTTTGAAATTTTTTTGAGCTATCTTTGAAAAATTTGTTAAACGCCGCAGCACTTTCTGCTGATAATAATACACCAGAAAAAAAATTAAAGAAGTTCAAAGATTTAAAAATAGATAAACAATAGAATTGGAAAATGCCCATAATTAACATTTTTTAAATTGTATTTTTATCTATAGATAGATTTTGTTTTTCTGATGTATTTTCAACAGTTGAAAAATCTCAGATATTCAAAACCTTTTTTTAATGTCAACTAAAAAAAGATTATGGTGTAAAAACCAGAAATTAAAGAAAAAATATTATTCACGAAAATAACAAAATTACGAAGAAAGAATTTTTTTAAATATGCAGTTTACTAACATTTAAAACACAGCCATATAATAATCAGCTCTAAATAGATTATAATACTTTTTTCTGGTCATAATACGCTACTTTTTGTACATTATTTTCGATTTCCAAAATTATGTTTCTACAACCTACAGTAACACCTAATGTTTACGACTTTCTTCATGTTTTTTTTTTAGAAAAACGCATTTTAAAAATTTTCCAATTTCCAGAAGTCAACTTTTGACAGTATAAGATGTTTTTGATTTCCAACTACCTATTGTAGAAGTGGTTTATCTTTTGGGCTTAATGTTAGCTTCTCGATTAAATCGTTAGCCATTACTTCGCTATCGATGTCTTTCAAATCAATAAAATTAGCAAATAAATCATTCAGGAAATACTTCAAAACGGTATCACCGAAAAGAATATTTTTGAAAGCGTCGTGTTTTCTAAAATCTTAAATTTCTATTTACGATTATTGAAAAAGGAATCGAAACTTTGTGAAAAAAATGGCAAAAAGGAGTATAATTCTCGATTTTAGGTATTTAAGGGGATTTTAGAAAATTAAGGGGGGAAAGGGGGATTAGGCATAAAAAAAAGGGACGGACTGTGATCCCTGAAACATTGACCCGAATCTAACATCCTAGTTTGAAATTTGAAACACTTACTCGCATAATGCGGAACGTTCGGTGCAGTATGGAAGAGCCGATGGATTCCGTGACCACAATAATTCCTAACTACGCTGAATCCATGTGCCTGAGCGTGCTTTTGAATAACGTTACCAATTTCCCTATACTTTTCCCCAGGTCGAACGATATCGATCGCCTTTGAAAGACACTCATGTGTGACCTCCACCAGCTTCTTAATCTCTGGTTTCACATTGCCCACGAAGAAGGTTTCGTTCAAATCCCCGTGAAAACCATTATGGAAGACGGTTACGTCAACTGAAACAAAACGAAAACTTGGTTAAACTATTTGCTTTTAATTTGAGCAAGTTGTTCTGAAAATTTGTACCGTTGCAAATGTCACCATCTTCTAATGGCCTATTATCAGGAATACCATGGCAGATCACCTCGTTCACGGAAGTGCAACAGCTTGCCGGAAATTCATAATAATTGAGAGGAGATGGATAGCAATCTCTTTCTAGACAAGCTTCGTGGACGATCCTGTCGACTTCGGCGGTTGTAACACCAACCTCGATTGCTTTTGCTGCTTCGTCAAGAACTTCTCGCCCAAGCTATAAATTAAAAATGAATGATTAAATTCAAAACAAAATTTAACAGATAGAGTTCAGAATAAATCAAAATTTAAGTTCCTCTTTAACGTCCAGCATTCAAATTTAACTGCGAAATTCTTTGAAATTAAAAACTAGCTGCGAATTCGATCTCGGGTGTTTCCAGTTTGTTTGTATTTATAATTGTATGGTCTCATTTTTAATGAGCACTTTGCTTCATCATTATGACTAATTAACAAATATATTTGCTTCCTCATAGAGGAAGTCAAAATACAAAAATAAAAGTAGGTCAATCAACTCGTCTCGAATAAAGGAGTCTTTTCTGTTTTCGCATCAACTTTGAACTATGTTCATGAAAAAAGTTATATTGTAAAAAACAGATTTTTCATATACTATAAATTACCAAAATGACCATAACTTCCCTACTCTTCAGTAAAATGCATTAATATTATAGGTCAATCGATTCGTTTCGAATCAAGGAGTCTTTTCTGTTCTCGTATCAACTTTGAATTGTGTTAATGGAAAAAGTCTCACTATAAAACTGATTTTTAAAATATTATAAATGGTCATAAATTCTTTAATCTTCAATACAATGTATTAATATTATAGGTCAATCGATTCGTCTTGAGACAAGGAATCTTTTATATTCTTGCATCAACTTCGAATTATGTAAATGAAAAAAGTTTTACTAGGAAAAACACATTTTTAAAATACTATAAAGCGCTAAAAAAAATGTAATAATTATTTTTAGAAATCCTTCGGTTAGTTTTCAGATATTAGTGGTGAAAATCAGCCCTCCAAGTTTCATCAGTTTATATGTAACCGTCTTCAAGTTATCATGTTCACAAAAAAGTGTACCATCCACACACACACATCCGGACAATTGCTTAGAACATTGTATTAGACATTTTTTAATTAAGGAACGTTTAATTAAACGAATTAAAAATTTTTCGAAATTGTTACCATTACAAAGCTTCCCCTATAAGGAAGCAAAAAAAAAAAGAATTCAACGATCAAATTTGGACAACGCTCCTAAATCTCTCAATTAATAATTTAAAAAACCAAAATAAAAAAGAGCAAAAAAAGGCAAGGGAATTTCGAGGTTGCCTTCTTTTTCTTTCCTCTTTTTTTATTTTTATTTTTTAAATTTGAATTAAGACATTTAGTTGTTGTTCAAATTTGATCGCTGGATTGTTTTATAATTCTAAAGAAATTTGTAGCTAAATTTGAATGCTAGACGATAAAGAGGAATTTAAATTTGATTTATTCTGAATTTAATTTCTTAGAAAAGGGGATTTGGATTTCAATCAGAAACGGACTGGGATTTATCAACTGGCCCGGTGAAAGTCTTGCAGACCGGCCCTAAGAGCGATTCTACGCAATTTTTTTGAGAGTTAAAAAGATTTTAAATATTTCGAAGGACTTACAAGGATTTCAAGGGATTTAAAAGTATTGTGAAGGATTTCAATAGTTTTCGAGGGAATTCATACGATTCTTGAGGAATTTAATCACTTTAAGAAATGTACCAAGCTTTCAAACGTTTTAAAGAATTTTAAAAGATTTTAAAGATCTTAAAGCAATTCAAGGAATTTCACAAGAATTAATTACGGGATTAAATAGTTTTAAAAATTATAAGGGATTTTAAGAAATATTACAAAAATTGTATAGGATTGCAAAGAATTTCCTAAGCTTTATAAAGCTTTTAAGGATTACATAGGATTTGAAAGGTTTCAGGGTGTTTTTAATGATTACAAGGGACTTCAGAGAATGTCAAACATTGAAAAGGATTTTTATGAGATTTCAATAGATACCAAAAATTTCTAAACATTTCATGTTTCCATAAATTTAAAAGAATTTCACTAGAATTAAAAGATTTCTTTAAATATTTGAAGAGATTTTTAAATATTTCAGGACATTTCGCAAGATTTCAAAAATTCCATGCGGTTTTAAAGAACTTCCTTGAATTTCGGAAGATTTAAAAGAATTTCATAGGATTTATAAGATTTTAGAATATTTGAAAAGATTCCGAGGGATTTCAGAGGATCTCCAAATATTTCAACAGATTTTTAAGGAATTTCAAGGGATTTTATTAGATTTTAGAGGACTTCAATAATTTTAAGGTATTTTAAAGGCTCTTAATAAGGTTTTTTAATGAATTTCCCAGGAACTCAAAGTATTTCATAGAACTTCGAATATTTCAAAGGATTTCAAGGAATATCATCAGATTTCATATAATTTCACGGGATTTTATAATATTTTAATGGATTTCCAATCATTTATTTACAAGAATTGAGGGATTTCAAAGGATTTCGTGTATCAGAAAATATTTTCCAATATTTCAAGGTATTTCCAAAGATTTAAAAAAATTTTAAAGATTTTAAAACATATAAGGTTTTAGGATATTTTAAAACCTTTCAAGAGATTTTAACGGATTTTATAAGATTTCAAAGAATTTCAATGATTTTAAAAGCTCTCAATGTATTTTAATGAATTTATCAGGATTTCTGGAAATATCATCAGAATTAATGGAATTTGATGTTTTTTTTAAAGGGATTTCATAATATTTTAATGAATTTCGAAGAATTGAGGGATTTCAAAGATTTCAAACATTTTTAAGAGATTTTCAAACATTTAAAGTATTTCCAAAGATTTTCAAGAATTTCATAGACTTTGGGACATTTTAAAGGATTCCAAGGAATTTTCAATAGATTTCAAGAATTTCAAAAGATTTCAAGAGAATTCAAAACATTTCAAAAAATATTTAAGGAATTTCAAAAAAATACTTGTGGTTTTAAAGAATTTCCTACAATTTCGGAAGGTTGGAATGATTTTATAGAACCTTTAATGTTTTAGCATATTTTATCAGATTTCAGGGGATATTGACGGATTTTATAAGATTTCCAAGGGATTTCAATAATTTTAAGGGATTCTAAAAGTTCTTGATGCATTTTAATAATTTTTCCAGAATTTCAGGAAATATCAACAGATTTCATGAAATTTCACAGGTTTCTAAAGGGATTCTATAATATTTTAATGGATTTCAAAGAATTTATTCACAAGAATTGAGGGATTTCAAAGTTATTCAAACATTAGAAGAGATTTTCAAACATTTTAAGTATTTCCCAAAATTTTTAAGAATTTCGAAGATTTTGGGATATTTTAAAAGATTCCACGGGATTTCAAGAGAATTCAAAAAACTTTAAAGATTGCAAGGCATTGTCAGGAGCTTCAAAAAATGTCAAGGGATTTCAAAACATTACAAAGAATTTGAAATGTTTTACAGTATTTTAAAAGATTCCAAACAATTTTCAAAAGATTAAAAAATTTCAAGGGATTTCAAAAGGTGTCGAAGGATTTTAAGGGAATTGAAAAAAATTCACACAATTTTAAAGAATTTCCTAGAATTTTCTAGAATTTTGGAAGAATTTTATAGGAACAATAAAGTTTTAGGATATTTTTAAAGATATCAAGGGATTTTTGAAGGATTTAAATGGATTTTATAAGATTTCTGATTCAGTCCCACGGCAGTCCGCCCCTGATTTCAATTAAAAACTATTTCATTTGAAGAAGATAGTAAAACACCTTGCAAGAAACGCGCATTGCCTCGATTTCTTCATCGTCCAGAACTTTAATTTGAGACGATCCTCGGACTTCTTGTTCACTTAATGGAATTCCAGATGGGTGAGTTGCATAATCTGGACGGCCAATGGAAACGGGTACGATTCGTCGCGTTTCCTTTTGGTAAGGTCGCAATTTTCCAGAATAGTGGTAATGAGGCCAAGGGTTGTACTCGTCTGATTTATTGGTTCCTTCCCCCTCTGGAATCGAATTATTAAATTAAATTTTCTCTCCACTATCAATCGTTAAAATATCTTTGTATACATATTTTTTGAAATATTTAGACATACTTGCTAGTTTATGTAGAATTTTGTGCTCCTTCCAGTTGCCCTTGAAGCAGTCCTATAACGAGAAAAAATTTCAAATTTAATAACAATAAATGAAAAAGTACATAAGGGTCGTTGTCAAAAAGTTGTGAAATTTGGACTATGACTTTCTTTTTAATGGAACTTTAAAAACCCAACTGAAGTATTTTTTTTCATTATTTCACACCCAAAATAGAACGAAAATACCAATTTGAGAGATCAAGATTCATATCTGCAGCGGAATATATGACGTACAAATAAGTTACCATTGAGTCACCGAGTGGAATATCAAGTTTTGAAATTATTTAAAATATATTTAGAGTGGACGTAAAAATTAAAAAATACTGAATAGTTTTCCTTTTTCACGCTCTATTTTTCTGTGTATTCACATTTTCAATTTCTTTCTTATCTTATTCGGAATCATAAAAAAGTGTCACCGAATTCCGTAAAGCGAAAATCATACGATGCATGTTTTGAAAAATGTTGTTAACTTACGAACAATTAACAATCTTGTGCTTATGTGAACACTTTCACAGAAATAAAATTAATGATTTTATTATTTTATTTTTTTCAGATTTTTTAAAGATATTTTTTTCGACTTGTATCCTAAAATGTGAGTGTCACTGACTGGAAACAAAACTTCAGGAACAGACTTTTAAAGCATAATTCAGCACCTTTAGAACTGAAATATTTATCTCTTTTCATAACTTTTAGATTCTTCAACTTAATACAAGTGATTCTTATAAGCATAAATCTTTCACAAAATTCTTTTGTCATTAATTTCTTAATTTTTGTGTATAAATTTGTATTTGCGGACATATCACCGTGTGGAAATTTGAACTATATTTTAATTTCCCGTTTCTAAACAAAAGCAACTAAAACTTTGAAACTTTGTGAAAAATTTTTCAATATATTTACTTTATCCTAGTATTATTTTTAAAAAAATCTATGAAATCATGAAAATAGGTAAAACGGCCCGGAATTTAATTTCACAACTTTTTGGCAACGACCCGTAAGTTGTAAACTATCATTTATTTGAATTTAAACTCTCTTAAGGAAACAGTTACGTTTTATGTGCTTGATATAAAATATCTGAGATGAAATAAACTTGAGAAATCCATTCGAAAGTGCATTTCTCATAAACTTCCGTGTTCTATTTATAAATTCCTTCTTTACTTAACCCATAACAAGTGCTTTTCAAATGATGCAAAACATTTTTTTCTCAAAGTAAGAATTTTTTTAAAACAATATGTAACTATTATAAACATTAATAAACATATAAAAGAAAAATAGAAACTTGTCTAAAAACAATTTTTGTATTACCGTATTATCTACTTTGGCAACAAACCGGATAATTAGCAAATGCATGAAAATATTAAAATAAAAGTAAAAGAGGGACTAGAGTATTAATTAAAATAGATTTATTGAATTCTAGAGATAGGAAAAATTAATTTTCCGATATTTTGATGGACTTTTCCGATTTTTTCCTCAAAGAAAAGAATAGTATGCATGCAACCTAACCTACAAAAATTCTAAATTCGTCTTACCTGACTGCAAAAATATGAATCTTTAATCCCGATTTTCAGGCAAGTTGGACATTGTAAAGTCCCAATTTGACTACAATTCATAGAATTACACTGACCGAAAGTTAGTGCCATTTTTAAACTAATATCAATCTTTACACGATTCGAAACGAAACACTAATTCTGCAGTTTTGAGCTGCTACTGGCAGCAACTGTGTTGCCGACGGCATGATCTCTCTGCCGATAAGAGAGAGATTATTTAATATTTATTTATTTTTTATTACTTTGAACTTTGACCTAGCTAGCCAGCTAGAGTCTTTTGACCGAGTCCCAAGTTGCCCAAGTTTTATCGCCGAATCGCAATATGCTATAAATATTTTAAACTTTTCTTTTCTTAAACTTTTGTAGTCAACTTTTTAAGAAGATGTGCTTCTCAAAAAAGTAGCATAATAAAATTAAGGAAAGTAAATTTTACAAAGAGAAACGGACAAGTTGAATATAAATATACATAAACAGGTGTTACTTTGAGGATCTTCATATTTTAAATTATTTTGTAAGTACGCTTATTTATCTCTCTAATTATCAGATAATAATTAGATAATAATATTTATAAAATACCACTCTTGTATTTCAATAATCATGCAATGAAAATATCAAACATAACCTGCATTTTATATACATCAAAAGGTTCAAAAATTTAAGTTTTGATATCAAAATAAGTCATAGAAGTTGGCAATTTGACTTTTTTCGAAATTAGTGTTAATTCTTGATTCTAAATCTGTTTATGTATCCCACGGGCATTTTAATGTCAAAAACAAAAAGCCATTGGGCCGCCTTTTTACAAAAAGTCGATTTTTATTTTTAATGCAAACAGATGTAATTAGAGGAAATCTAAACACATCATAGTTTTCACTAATTTTTTTATATTTTAAATTATAAAATTTGATACAAGGTATTAAATTTATGAAATTATTTTTCAGCAAGAATTTGCCAATATTTGAAACTTCAGTTTACGATTTTATTGATGAACTTTTCAAATTCAATGAGAAAATATTTTCATTCGTACAATTAACTATAGTGTAATCTATGACTTCATTCATTCATTCACTTTGTTCAACATTCAAGCTTATCTGTATTGTTTCCGCTTACTTTTCGCGTATTTTTTGTTTCGTGACTTTTTCTATCATGTCAATGTGATAATTTATTAGGGTACGTCAGTTTGACATCTTATAAAATTGTTCTCCCAGTTGGAGCAACATGAAATTTTTCCACCCCTCCCCTTCTTCGTCACAGATCATCACAAGTTGAATCTTCAAACAAAAAAGGTTAATTTTCTACCAAAAGAGATGAATTTTCTACTAAGAAAGATGATTTTTCAACCAAATAGTTGAATTTTCAATAAAAAGAAAAATTAATTTTAGACCACACAGTTGCGTTTACAACCAAATACTTGAACTTTCAAGCAAAAGAGAGGAATTTTTAACGAAATAGTTGAATTTTTAACCAAAGAGTTGAATTCACAACCTACAGAGATGAATTTTTAACCAAATGGTCGAATTTTCAAACAAAAAAGATTAAACTTCAAACACGAACAGTTGCATTTTTTAACATGTAGTTGAATCTTCTAGCCAAAAAGACGAATTTTATAGAAGACAGTTTAATTTCAACTAAGAAATATGAATTTTGAACCAAGAACTTTTCTCCGAAAAAGATGAATTTTCAACCAAGAGGGACGAATTTTCTGTCCAAAAAGACGAATTTTCAACAAACCACTTGAATTTTCGAAAAAAGATTACTTTTTTTAACAAAATCGTTGAATTTTCAACCTACAAAGTTGAATTTTCAACAACAAAAATTAATTATAAACCAAACAGTTGCATTTACAACCAACTACAAGATGATCTTTCAAGCAAAAGGGACGAATTTTCATCAAAATAGTTTAATTTTTAACCAAATAGTTGAATTATCAACTTACAAAGATAAATTTTTAACCAATTGGTCAAATTCTTAAACAATAAATATTAAACTTCAACGAAAAACAGTTGCATTTTGAACCAAATAGTTGAATTTTCAAGCCAAGAAGACGATTTTTTCAGAAGACACGTGAATTTCCAATCCAAAAGGAAGTACTCTGAAAGTCCCTAATGAGTCAGTCCGCATATGTGTCATTCCGAGAATTTCGTTCGAGGATCAGGGGTCCAAGGTGTACAGAGAGCGGCACTCTAAAGCCAGCAAACTCGTCCAGTACCGTACTAACAAAGCGGTCAGTATCCCAAGCGTATAATTTCATCAGTTCGCACGGTCCGCACTTCGCTTCATTCGCTTTCAGTGTTTAAGTTATATGTTACAAAAATGTCACAGGAAAACAAGAAGCAGCGTTTATTCTTCAAAAAAAAAAACAAACATTTAAAGAAATTTAATAAATATTTTTTACTGCGAACGAAAATCGCACAGAAATGGTTCATACGGCCCTGATTGTTGACATTGGAATCAGTCCGCCATGTGTCCAAGGCCATTTCAGACAAGAATCAAAGTCGGACTCTTATGGGATTTTCAGTGTAATATTTTTGTCATTAATGGTGTCTAAAACTTACAAATAAATATAATACAATTTTGATGTCCTTATTATCTGCAGAGATTTGGTAAACATGACAGTTGTCATTTTTCATAAACATATCTTTGGTTAATTATTTTTGTATTCTAATTGGCAAATAATTCTTAGAAATAATTATAAATTTCTTTGGTATTAGCAATTAATTATTCAATAATTATTGAAGAGTGATTACAGAAAAAAAACTATCTCTGATGTTTTATTACGACAGTTCAATTATAATTACATGTGTTTATAACATAGTTAATGTAAAATTCACTTAGTACTAGAAATAAATAATTTTTATAATGGTTTTTCTAATCACCCTTTAATAATCATTCAATAATTAATCGCTAATACCAAATAAATAAAAAATTAAGTCTGAGAAGCATTTACCAATTAGAATCCAAAAATTGAAATTAACCAAAGATATGATTTTAAAAACTGTGTCTAGGTTCACCGAGATTCGGTGAGCGTAGTCCAAATATTTTTGGTGTGCTTAGACATTTCGTTACAAAAAATAACAACTGTAATGTTAACTAAATCTACGCAAATAATTAAGCATCTCAATTGTATTAAATTTTGCATATGTCTAAAAAAATTTCAGAATAAATAACTGAAGAGGGTCACCATCGTGTCCCGAAACCTCTGAAGAAATTATAATCTATGTAATTATATTCATTTTCACTGGACCGTAAAGTATAATTATCATCAATAGTCTAAAGCGATTAAGACAATGTCTTAGTTCAGCAAAACTCAAAAATATTTACATTTCTATTTTTGATTAAAAAAAAAAAATGAAGACCAGGAATGTTCAACAAATCTTGATTTAATAGCCGGAAATAATATATAAGGTTATTTTTAAAAATATCATTAATCTATACCATATGTACTAATTTTGAAAATACAACATAAAGTTTATTTGAAAAAATCTTTATCTTTAAAAACATTCAAAAAATTATGAGGGTTCAAATTAAAAAGGTCTTGTACAACAAAGTAGAATTCCATAATACATAATTAATAATAATTAGGGGGTTTTGTAGTCGTAACAATTTCAAACATTTTAAAAATGATTTAAATAAACGTTTCTCAGTTAATAAATGTCTGATACAACGTTTTAGGCAATTGTCTGTGTGTGTGTGTGTCGCCCTTTTTTGTTAACACGATAACTTAAAGAAAGTTAAAGATAAATTGAGAGACTGAGAATGACAACTAGGTAAAGCCCACTTTTTTCGAGAATCGTTTTTTTGCAGTTTCAAGTACTTTAGGTCAAGACCTGTCAAAAATTTTTACAAATATGTAAACAAAAAATGTCATTCTGCTAAAAAACATGGTTAAAGTTGAGGTGGTTGCGTGGAAATGAATATGACAACTGGGTAAAGCCCATTTTGTTGTTTCTCCGTCTTACCCAGAGGAAAATGAGGAGGATTAAACCTATGTTTTCTGTTTTGTGTGATATTTTTATAATAAAACATCATCTTCAAACATCCTTAACGTTTTTTATAGATTTAAAACTTAAAAAAATGTATTTTTAACCCATTCCGACCCGAATTATTTCTGGCTTTTTTTTTATACTCTTTGTCTAAAACTACCAACAATATTAGAATTATCGACCTTCATATAACTTTTTCTAATAGATATTGCATCCTCTCAAATGATAAAACAGCATACAAATCGTTTTAACTCGCCAAAAAAATTTCTGAGCCTTCAAAAACTATGTACATTCGGTCTGAAAGGGTTAAATCATTGAAAATGACAATTAGGTAAAGCCCATTTTGTTTTTCCGCCCTGTTACTCAGAGGTGATGAAGAGGATTCAATTTATGATTTATGTTTCGTGCAATGTTTCTTTATAATAAAAGATCATTTTCAAAAACTTGTCAAGTTCTTCATAAATTTAAAACATGAAAAAATGTACTTTTAAATAACTGAGAATGAAAACTAGGTAAAGCCTATTTTGTTTTTCCTCTCTCTTTCTCAGAAGTGATGATAAAGATAAAGATTATGTTTTCTATTTCATGTGATGTTTTTTTATAATAAACGATCATTTTCAAACACTTTTGAAGTTTTCCATAGATTTAAAACATGCAAAAATGCATTTCAAATAATTGAAAATGACAACTAGGTAAAGTCCAATTCATTTTTCCTCCTCGAGAGTCTGGAAATTTTTTTAAAAAACATTTTCAAATCCTGAAAGTATAGACCATAAGGACCATTTGCTTCTCTAATTTTCTCAATATGTTCGATTTTGAAACCTACCACATAAAATCTTTTTTCTTTCTCCTGTAAAATTTCAATTTTGGGCTTTGCCTAGTTGCTATTCTCAGCGCCTCAATTAATGAAATTTTGAGGGCTTATTTTCACCACTAACATCTCAAAACTGATGAAAGGATTTTTCAAAATATTAAATTTTACATTTTTATGCACTACATAATATTTTGGGAATGGGTTATTTATTGTAAAACTTTTTTCATGAACATAATTCAAAGTTACTCTAAGAATAAAAAAGATTCCGTGGCTCTAGACGAATCGATTGACCCATAATATTAATATTTTTGATTGAAAATTAAGGTTGTCCCGGAGCAAGTTTTAGTGTTTTCATTGTGGTATAACTGTGCCCTATCCTGTAGCATTGCACTTCAAATCCGCTGCCAACTGCATGCGATCAAAATTTATACGGATTTTAATTCCTATTTCAAGCGAGATTCTTATTATTTTGTAAAGATATTGCGTTCTAAATTCATTAAGCCTATTCGCGGACCATATAAATGAATAAAATACTTCAATATCGTTCTTAGAAATATCGACAATTATACGCGTAATTCTTGGCAACCTCGCTTTCGCTGTCTCTTTTGCTCTCTTATACTTACTGCATCGTTCTCACTCAGAGCTTGTATCGGTACAGCAGCGAGCGAGCGTTTTTAACCTATAAAACGCATAG
>JAUMHM010000031.1:57291803-57304122 GCA_032362435.1 Melikaiella ostensackeni
ATATATACTTATATATTTATTTATATATTAGAAGAAATGAGATTATAAAAGCGCATTTTTTCGAGAAGACTAGTCAAATGTGTGAAAATTGCTAGGCATCCCGAAATTCGGGCAAAAGGGCAAAATTGTGTCAAGGCTGGACAGGGGATGAGTCAGAGCTTGACCAAGGTAAGGCTAAATCGGGGCTAGCACAATGGGAATTGTCTTTTATATGAAACGTATGGTAATGGGGGCAATTCTCCAGAGTCTAGCGGATCTGAAATTTTTGTTTAAAGAGGTTTCAATTATTATCCATTACTTCATGAATTGATTTTTTTAATCGCCTTGATTAAAGTAAATTTAAAAACAAAAATATCTAAGGACATAATCGGAAATTCATTTCTCCCCTCTACTTCAAGAGAAATCTATTATCCACGCAATCTAAAAGGCTAATAATGTAGAGCCTTTGAAATTTTAAATTCTTTATGTTTGAATCGTTATTATCAGGCCTTTCTATTATTTCAAAAAATTCTGGCAAAGTCCTTATCTTTATGGCTCGCCGCTTAGATGTTTCTTCATGGGGCGAAGAGTATGGGCTATGGGCTTAATAGACAGTGTGGGTGTTTATGTGTGAACTGTAACGTAGGATCGCTTTGTGAAGCTCTCCAACTGGGGTGATTGCTATGAAGATTAATCAGCGATCCATGTGAGAGCGGTGTTCTAGGACGAGTATGTTGTTTGAATTAGCAGCACGCGACTTCTACATTGATATAAAATCTATCTTCTTTTCTACTCATCCCTCACTTACCTTAACCATATAAATTCCTTAATCCCCGGTGGTATAACGAGGCTAGACCAAACGAGTTACGCTTACCACAAAAAGTGTTTGGCTTAATGGTATAAGAAAATTGACAATCATGAATGAAGGGTCCCGTGACATGAGGGCTTAAGTGCCAAAACCACAACTTTCAGGAGACATTATATCGTGAAAGAAGCTCTAAAAACTAAGCAACCACTTGCGAGAAAAATCTTCTGAAAGAAATGGTGCATTTCGAAAAACGCCGATTTTGAATCAGAAAGAATTGCATAACTTCCTTATCACAAAAAGAAACAGAACAGTATTTTTGTGCTCCTACTTAGCTCTATCAACTCGTGAAAGGAATATTCTGAAAGAAGCTACCACCTCTTAGAAAAAACCCTTGTTAAAGGTACGGCGCGTCCCCAAGAACGAAAATATTGAAAATTAGAAAAATTAAACAAGAAAAAACTTTTGAGCTATCGACAAAAAGTCATAAACATTTTCAATTTATCTTCCAATGTAGATTTAATATCCCCCAACTGCTGCTTCAAATAAATTATTTCAATTTTTCTGCAATAGGGAATACCATTTTGTGGAGCGATCATGAGTGTGAACACCGCAGTGGAATATAGGCTCGGCTTCCAAAAAGTAAATGAAATCGCGCCTTTCATTCAACCAGTTTCAATAATCAGTGACTTCAAACTGTCCTGTATGAATACAGCAGAGAAATTTTACACAGAAAACTGTGCCATCAAGGGGGACCTTTTTCATTACAATGATGTAAATATACCGCAGCGTTTCATTATTAGATTATCATCCCCACCAAAGGGTTTTGCTGATTTATTTTTTTTCTTTAAATCCCACTAAGACTGACCAAAAATACGACTCAAGAGTGCGACGACCGGCTTGAAAGATCAACACTAAGTATTTCGATCGGATTCTTTCATTTAAAAAAATACAAGAAATGAAAAAAGAATATGCATTTATATATAAAAAAGCTATACTTTATCACTGAAAAACGATAGATTCTCCCTTCATTTTCTCGGAACTAGATGATTTTTACAAATTCATATTTCATGGTAAAGTGTAGCAATAAGTCATAGCAGGATAGAAATTCCGAAACTATGAAATTCTTCCTTGCACACTTTTTGATAGACAAACTCAATATTATTCATTTCGGAAGGCAATGCACCAGAAATATAAGAGCGCAATGTGACATTGTAAAATTTGGATAACCTTACAACTCACAAAATTCATATTAATTTGATTAATTTAATCTATTTAATTCGTCAGTAACCTCGAAGATTGCACAGTGTTTCTGGATTATGGTTCCATATTATATAATATCTTTACTTAAGCATTGATTCTGTTTTTATACTTCATTTACATATATAAATGTTGTTGTGATCCTAAAACATCGTTGGAAACTTAAGAAATTCGTGGACGCTCAAAGTTCAAGGTATTCTTTATATGATGGATAAGGATTGAAAACGTTGTTTTTAAACATTCTGAGAAATGACTGGTACTGAAATTTGGTTAATCTTGTAGAAACCATAGTCGCAAATACTTCTTCCGTTAACACCATGCTGTTATTCTCACAAATATTTCTGATATATTTTAAATCTTCAGCTTCTTTTGCAGAAATTAGGTTTAAAATTATGGAGCTATCATTTTTTCTTACCCTCAAGCTTTTTCGATGATGCATATAGTAGTTACTCTGGACAAGAGTTTTCAATAAAAAAATCCACTTTTCTGCGTTTTGTTCTTGAACTATTCCCGGGACACTTTTCAATGTCTTTTTCTGAAGGAGAATGGTGAACACTCGTATTTGGTCTGAAAATTAATAATATTTATACAGTGATGTACAAAATTTTATTCAGCTCATACGTGCTCGAGAATATTTTCAAAATATACTTTAAAAATATTTTCACCTTCATTATTTTAAAATTATCTTTCATCATTTTCAACATTAATTTCATTGTTTGATAAGCGGTCTGTCAACCTATTTTCCTCTGTTGTGATTAATTCATCAGTTTCAGGAATATCACTTACTTGTGACAGATTTCTGCAAGATATATTTTTTGTTTGATTTTGTTTCTATAACTCTTTATATCTCATCGCTTTAGAGTCTCATTCACATATTCTCACCATTATTTTTTCAGTCTACCTATGGTCGCCATAAAATATATATTTCAAGGCATTATATGTTGAAAAAATATTTCCAATACTGGTTACATTAGATCACAATTAGAAATTTACATACGTGTAATCTGATCTTGGATTGAGAATAGTTATTCCACATGGAGCGAGTGCTGATTCTATAATTGAGATACTTGTGACATGTATGTCACAGTAGGCATAGTCTCCTTCCCTAGTCACATGATACAGCAACAGAAATTTGTTACCGGGGTAACAAAGTCGTACGGGTGGAAGCCCCGATAAAACACAAACATTTAATTTAAAGATAATCAACCGGATTGGCCACAGGCCGCTAATGTTGCAGAACGGGAGAGATAGCGCCGGGACAATCGGTTCTTTATGCATATGAGTGCAGTGGGCGTAGCGGGTTGTCTGTGATTTAATTTTACACGAATATAAATTCGTATCGGACTCGTCGCTCGTATCCAAACGGGCCGATCTATCAGACGATTTTGTTGCGCACTCTCGAGACCTCCACGCGGTGCAATGGTCGTAGTAGTTGCAGATTCTAGTTGTAGATAGAATCTGGCCCAGTACTCTAGTAGCCAGATACTGTACGATGTCAGGCCCCTTCGGCAAATTAATTCCTTCAAGGACAGAGGTGTCATTTTTTTCTGTAATATTTTTGCGACCACGCAGGAAAATGAGAGGGAAAATGACAGCGAAAGAAAGAACAAATAACGTTCCCGATTACGTGACCTTGAAGAACTTTAAATGCGCGCTATTGCATTACCGTTAGTGCTCCGTGTTTGACTGGCTAAATGCTTAAGCAATTCGAATAGTCTCTATGTTTAACTGTTTAGACATTTGCCTGTCGAAAAGTTCATTCGCTTAAACTTTCCACTGTCTTCAATTTATTTTTTCTTATTTGAACTACCTTCACAGTTCAGTTTTTCAGATTTATATTCGAAACAAAAGACATAATTTAAACCAACTGAAATTAGTGTAAAGAAAGAAAGGCAGTAGAATGTGATGGAATTTTTAACCGAATGAACTTTCCTACAGATGAAATGTCTAAACGGTTAAAAGTATCAATTATTCGTATTGTTTAAACGTTTAACCGGACAAGCGCGAAGCATTAATTTACCATCTATCGATATCAAAATTTAGTCAATATATAGTTAATATTAATATAGTGTCAAAATGAGAGAAACGTAAACTCTGAGGTATGTACGTAAATAAAATTTTACACAATTAAAAAATATTGTAAAACACAAATTGAACTTTTATTGGAGCTTTTCTTTTATTCTATATGATATTGAAGTTTTTCATAGTTTCAAAATAGTATTTCAGTACGATTTTTAATTACATTTAATTACAGAACCGTCACTGATTCATTAGGCTCAAATTTTGTTGATGGTTAACATGTTTAAAGGTGGTATATTTAAAAATCAAACGTAGAGAAGTGTAATAAATTCACTTCAAGTCTTTTTTACGCCCGAGTGTTTCAAGTGGATCATTAAAAAGGAGGAATGAATTTCTTCAATTTTTTTTTAGTCTTTCAGGTACATATATATGTATATTTGATGTTAATAAAATTAAAACGTTCGAGGTTTTACAACCTTTCTGGTCGCTTTTTCAGGAACAGTTGGCTAAATTCAGGCAAACACAATTCTATTTCACATTAAAGTCGATGTAATTAAAATAATTGTTTAAATTTTTCATGAATCTAAATCATATATCTATGGTCGTTCCATTTTCTACTCGAATTTCGAGAATTCGTCATGAGTACGAGACAGAAATTTCTGATAATTGGTAAAGTCCATTTATTTAATTAAAAAATTTCCTTTGATACAAAATCATGCAGAAATAGTAATAGGATATTAAAGTTAACATGTTATATATCAGATTATTGAGAGCACCTTACATCCCATCAATATAGGTAACACTTCTCTAGATTCAGTCGTTGCGGATACTTGCATTGACCTGTGCATTGTAGAATTCTATCAACGTGAAACACGTGGAAACAATATATTATTATTTAATTTCCCCGAAACAGTAGAGGTCTAAGAATCTGAATTTTGAAGACGGTTGCGTCAGAAATTAAAGAATCGCCAAAGATAACTAACCCCTCTGCTAATTTAAGTGACACAAGTTGCTTTCGCCCTCAAAAAAAGTCTCAGGAAATAATACTGCCTGTCAAATTCACCTTTCTGTCACAACAAGGAGCGTCACAAATGTTTCGTTTATCAATCAAGTAAAGGGTCTAATTGCTCAAAAACTAATTCCCGACATCAAATTGTCATTGGATCGGACTCCAATCCAGCAGCAACAGTACAGTGCCAAAGGAGAGAAGAATCTTCAAATAATTCACAAGAACGGAACTCCAACCATAGTCACCATCTCGTCAAAATCAAGAAGCTAAATGTCTACTAGCAAAACCCTAGATATATTAAAAACAAAGCTCAACTATGTAGTTAAATCTTTTGATACTGTCAATATGATATCAAATCCTACATTTTAAGTTAATAATATGTCAACTTTTTTAACGAATTTTATATCCAGACACCGATGCCACCATTAATTCTAGCAATACATATAGTAATGATCCGTAATTCACACAATTTAGCAATATATATACGTAAACTTTGTAGCCCTGTTATTGATTAACTGACTGCTGGGCTTAAGTTTTCCTAATAAATGAAGAAATGAATGAATATCAACTCGATTAACCTAAAATTATTATGGAAGTTTAACTTTGGTACAACGGAAAATCGCACAAGAGATGGCTTCATTATGGCTCAAATGATATCGAAAAGATAACGCCGTATCATTCAATACTAAGTCGCAATTCAAACTTGCTTAATGTCAAAAGTATATATAGTATTAGACTCAGGGTTAGATCACACTTTTCTTTGACTGGATGGATGGAATCGGTGTGAGGTGGGATTCTAGATAGAGTAACCTCCTCGTGATGGGCCATGGGTCGTTTAGTTCAAGAAACAAAACTAGGGAAGAGTTTCATTAACGCTCGAGATGAATGCACAATCGCGCTAATTATGTATTATCTTAGTAAAATTTTTGTATAGGTTTCGAGCCTTTTGAACAAATAAATTAATTTTAGGTTAACTACTTATTTACATGTTGATAGGGCATTTTAAGAAAATTTATATGTACCAATTTTTTTAAAAAATGAACAAATTAACTTTTGAACATTTCAAATAATGAGCAAAAACTGATTATTCGGACTCTTTAGAGGTCGATAGAGCTGTTTTATATTTTCAAATGATTTTGCTAATGAGTAAGATTAAAAATATATGCCTTTTTCAAAATCAAAAGGAATGAATACTTTAACGCATTTCATCCATTCTTTTTCCTTCTCAAGGTATGGACTATGGATTGCGTCAGGCTTACTCGTTCTTACAAATCGAATCATTGTTCGTGCATGCAAAGATTAATTTGGAAGAGGCTAAATCAGAAGCGCTCATTACCAGCTTTGACGTCGGCAACGTTCCCACATCAAGGACGTTCAAGGACATTATAACGACGAGCCCTAAACCAGCAAATCTCTATACCTTTATTAAAAACCTACTACTTTCCGGATTTTCCGTTTCTCCCAAGACCCGCCTCCGCCAGCTTCTAAAGGGCGAAATTCTTTCTGATGGAAAACCTTGTCTTCATTTTAATCGTTCACTCAATCTGCATGATGACAGTTGCAATGACGACGTAATAAAAGCCATTTTTCTCGAGCAACTCCCTTCTCGAATCAGAGCAACCCTGGTTATGTATCTGCCATGGCGACTAGCAATCGTCGGATGAATTCGACGCCTGTGCGGTTTCCGCCGTCGTATCCTCGACAGTTTTGCCGTCCTGGTTGAGCAGCTTTGCCCTATTCGGTCCCGCTTAAACTCCCGTCCTCAAAATTGTCCCTGTCATTGTCAATCTTTATCACCTCCGTAAATTTAGCTACCTCAGCACAGAGGGTTTTATTTTCGCGGGTCAGGACAATGTCATTTTCACCTTGGTATACCGCAGCCGCATCTCACGTCAAGAAGTTCCCAGCGATAGGTGCGGAGCATGTCATGCATTTTCTGAACACTTGCGGCACAAACTATCCGGGTGTACTACTCATGCAGAGACGTCGTATCTTCACAGAGAAAATGCGGCCCTAGGAGTGCTTTATCACCAGCTTTGTCACTCTTATGATCTTAACCGCGAACCTGCCCCGCCGAACGCTTCCAAAGGGACAGAGTCACTTGTTCAAGACGAGAAGTGTCAAATTTGCTGGAATTACAAGCTTGAGCTAGAAGTCCCTATTGAACAGTCGAAGCCCGACATCATACTCGTTGACAAAGAGAAACGAACTATGTTCGTGATCGAATTCTCGGCTGTAGCCGACAGAAACTTCATAGTCAAGGAGAAGGAAAAAACGGAGATGTATCGAGACCTTATAAAGGGAGCTGCAGCGAATGTTTCGAGAATATGCGGTTAAAATGATTGTCCTTGTCATTGGTGCTGTCGGAGGTACGACGTTGTCACTGGTTCGATACCTGCAGTCCATAGCCGCGTGCGAGAAGCATGTCGAGGCACTTGCCAGATTGATGCCGAGAGCTATTATTCTTGGGCCGCTCCGTGTCCTTAAGGTACACGAGGGTTTCACCGGACCTTCATTGTTATTCCATCGTCCTATGTGGTCACCCATCTTACGGTCGTGAGGCATGGCCATAGGTGTAATTCACTGCGATTCTACGGAGAGTCGGTGTCATTTTTCTGGACGGCAGTCGCTCCCAGGGGGACCGTGCGGTGGTTGTTTGACCAATTTTTTCAGACTATATATTAAGATCTGAAAAGGTAAAAGAAATAAATACTTACAAATGGCGTCGGAGATGATCTTCTAGATCATGCATCATTTTTGCGTCCACCAATGGATTGGTCTTCGCGAACAGCTCTTCTATAGCCGAAAAAGCTTTTTCGCTTTTCCGGCAAGAGCGATATAGCTCGCTTATGCGTCTATCTTCAATTTTAATGTTTGCATACATTTCAGAGAGCCCCTCCCTCGCGGCGACCTTTAAGGAGGTGTCTTGATTTAGGAGGCCCAAAAAAAGAGCTTTTTCGAGAATTTTTTTAGAAAGGAAAAAATAACTAAGCCCAGTGAACTTTGAGGTATATTTTAATTTATATTCGAACCGTCTAAAAAAATTTTTTTGACATGGAAGAAGAATAGTGTCAATTTATTAGCCTATTTCAAAAGCGCCTTGTCACTGCAGTCTCCAGTCGGCGGGAAAGATACCGTTCGCAATTTTGGTCTGAAATAAAGAAAAACAGAAAAATTTTCAATTGGCATATATTTTTCTTCTGGGTGAAATAAGAAAAAACAGAAAAAATCGTAAAATCATAACTTTTTCAGGTTAAAAATTTTTTGTTTGAAAGAAAAGAAAATCAATTTAACGTGCTATAAAAGTTATTAAAACAACTTTTCAAGCTACTTTTTTACTTCACTTAGAAGAGAATTCAATACTGAAGAGAAAAAACTTTAATTTGACTCAACAGGTATTTTTGCTATCACGCCCGTCAATTTAGAAAAATCGTAAAAATAAAAACTGGAGAAAACGCTGCAAAGTAGAAACACATACACAGGGATATATTATATGAATTAATACTTATAGTACATAACCCTATTTTGTGGGAGCTCGAATGAATACTGGTTAATACTAGGGCCCTGACTACACTTTTAGGTATGAAATTCAAAACAGAAGATCGAGAAGCGTATCACGCACCCGAGTCTAACCGAGCACTCGCACACCCGATCGACACTCCTCTGCTTCCGGCTTTATATCTTCAAAAATACTTAGAATTGGCCTGTATCACTTTGGGAATATATTCTTGGATAGTTTATCTATCGATCCAAGTAATAAAAAAAAAATCGATTTTTCGGACTTTCTAAATCAGGCCACCCCTTAATATGCATCGAACGGTAAACTAGTGGTACATACGTCATAGCATACGAGAGACCTGCAATTGCGGGGTTCAATCTGTAGGCCGGAATGCTCAAAAAATTTTGTATTCCTCTATGACCTTCAATGTACTACCCCAGTGCCAGATCCTCCAGCGCGTTCCGTTACGAGATTAAATTCCGCGCCTCGACGCAAATGTAGCAGTACTCATCACGGCTCTCAAGTGGGGCTTATGGGTGATCTTCGACCCAATCCCTTAAATCTCTTAATTTATCCGGATTCAGTAAATGAGTTTTACCGACTTCAAAATTATCGAATTTGAATTGTGAACTTTTATCAAACATTTGTAATCATCTTCTGAAAAAGAGATACTTTTGGAGGTGCGTAGTTTCTATCCGTCACCGCGAGTTACGTACTTTCTATCCGTCGTCGTGTGTTGCGTATTTTCTCTTAGGACCCATTAACATGACCATTTTTTCAGACCGTCATGACGGTAAACCTCCCTACAGTGGATAGCGGAATTTTGTAAATTACAGTAAACACAAAGTATGATATAAATTAATGAGTTTCGATGATAAAAATGAAGCTGATATATTCAGTTACGTGATAAGATTTCAGTGAAAATGAAGTCATAAGCCAATAAAAAGCTTTTGTTATTATTTTGAGTGGTTGCAATTTTGTCCACTGTTGGAAGGTTCGCCTTACAGTGGACAATCGATTACACTCATTAGCGGAATTATGCAAATAACATAGAAAATAACATTATACAAAGCGGAATAGAATGATTTATTTATGCGTACCGTTGAAATATATTTTAAACCTATGCTACTATCAGAACAAATAGAAAAGAAACGCCATTTCTATTTCAGATAATATTAGTAAAAGTGTAATGACATTTCACATCACATCTTACAGTGGACAGATTATTTGTGAGTTCAGGATTGCCACTAATCGCACCAATCGTTCTGCGTCGAAAGTAACTAGAAAATACCTATAGAAATTTACATGATCAACTGATTTTGCCATGAGGCATGTACCAGCCTATGAGTTTAAATTATCTCTATAAATTTCCACTGGTTACATTTGTCTTCCACTTAGTGTAGCTTTCACACCCATCCCGAATCTCCCTTTCGGCAATCTAACGAAAAAGCACATTTCTGCACCGGATTTGTGAAAGACGTCTATTTTTGCTGGCTTCTGCTACACGACCTCATGGAGCTCGTGTGACGTCACATATACTCTCATAAAATATTGAGTCAGAAGTTCCACTACCTTCATTCCACGTTACGATCTGCCAGATGGGATGCTCAAATGAATACAAATATAATCGATTCCTACAAAATGTATCTCATTTTTGAAAATTTTACAGAAAAGAAAAGCGGGTAATTACTTTTTGAATGCGGTTAAGATGATTTCCAAATAAATTGCAAATAATGAAAGTTAATTCGTCGTAGATTATTTCTATAGTGAAATTCATTATACATGAGTATTTTCTGTAAATATATCACCTACAAATATATGAATATAATTTCGACATGAATTGACTCACCTTTGACTAGTGTGGTTGCGACTCTCGCTTCGCTCGTGCGGCAAACTTTACATTCGTCTCAAATCAGTCGCTTGTCCCTCAGCACATAGTATACTATAGCTTCAACATCAAAAGTTTGTTTAGCAGAATTAACAGTTTGAAATCTTGAGTTCAACTCTTTGCCAAATCTAGGAAAGTGTTCCTAAAAATTTGGATGAATCACAAAATCAAGAGTAAATCCCACTCTGTAAATTGAAATCAAGAACACGAGTAAACATTATATAATTTCTGTGTATTCATAGAAAATATTTATTCGTGCAGTACAAATATTTGGGAAGCCAAAAGTCCGAGCTTCGTCGTTAACCTTCATTTCTTAAAGATACAACGTCAGATGACATTAGATTTATAATGGAATATATTAGAATCCGACGTTACACTTTATATAACAAATGAAGGTTAACGCCGATTCTCGGACTTTGACATTCGAAAATTTTTATTGCACGAATAAATAATTTTTATGAATACACAGCAATTACATAATATTCAATTACACTCGAACTCTCATATAATCCCATCCAGCTTAAGGATTCCTAGAACTGCTGGCCGACTGATGGCCCCACAGTTTCTCAGCTCGCGGGGCGAGAGATGGTGTTCAACAAAGCGTGAGACACCAGCAGCGTATAGCGTTTCGAGGAATCCGGTTTAGGAGGAAGGCCAGTGCGAAGCAACTCCCGAAACTGTTCTTATACTGGAGTTCGAGTGTGTTTGAAAAAATAATTTCAACCTAGGCTGATTCAACGCGAAATTTTCTTATCATTCAAATTATTCTGCTCACAAAGTCGTAGATTCAGTTTCTGCATAGATATTCGCCTTCAAAGTGAAATATAAATTTTCAAATGGCCAAAGAAAATGTACCGAAACTTACTGTCGGTAGTGTAAGAAGGCTTTGAGTAAAATCAGCAAAACCTAGTTCACCTGGCTACGCACTAGGTTGATAAAATAATAATCTTCAGTAATTTTTTTTTTATTCAAAGTCCACCCATAACGTGAACCCCTCTATGCAAAGAATGGTACAATTACAATTTACAGTTTCAAATTATACCGATGTTATCAACAACTCTAAATGGAGAATGAACAAACCTGGTCGAAAAACAAGTTTTAGCGATGGCGTCTGTCTGCTGGTCTGCCTATACGGCCGTGAATCCATCCGTCCATAAACACGATATTTGTCGAAAAAGTAAACGAATCAAATCGGGCTTAGGCATACTTTTTTAGTTCCTAAAAGGAAAATGAATATGTTAACCAGACTTCTTTAACCAACGGTTCTGGTTTTGTCCATCGAGACTGCTATAATTGTAGGTTTTCCAAAATACCCACATAAAAATTTATTCTTAAACAATCCCGAAGTCTGAACATGTCAGAGCGTGTAGCGAGAGGTTCTAAAATGGTCGTCTTTACACCGGCGAGCGGAAGGCTAGGTACGTGCGCGTAGTATGGGGAGGAGAAGTGAAACTTCAAGAGAAAAAAGAGGCACGGATATTGGCTGTCTCCTTGCCATCAATGTGTGTACTTACACCGTATGCTAGTCGCAGACTTGAGCCTCTTAAGTGGGGAAGGGCGGCGCTCAAGCCTAACCTTAGAGCATTAGAGGGGGTAGAGGAAAAAGTCCCCAGCCTCACTCTCTCTCTCTCATGCTCCAAGGTTAGGATTCAGGAGGGACTAGGAGAGAACGGAAGGCTCCCGCTTCTCTCTCGCTCGTAGCTAGAGTGTGTATAGGGAAAGTCAATACGACTCTTCTCATAGCTCGAGTGAATAGCTTTTTTTTGGTGTATACTCTTGTCATGAGTTGAGTGCAATAAATTCCGGAGGGCGAGCCTCATTGTCCGTGGTGCAAGGGCTTCCCTACCAGGCATGAGCCTC
>JAUMHM010000031.1:57304222-57321157 GCA_032362435.1 Melikaiella ostensackeni
TCTACATCTCTTATTATCTAATGCTAATCCAGCGACTCTCCGCACAATATATAACTTTATAAACACGTTTTTGAAAACTAGAGCGTTCTCTTTATTTGAATGATCACAGACAACTGTAGTGCTTGACCAGTAAGAGTTGAATTCTTTTGTACATATACCACTAATTTTCAGTCATGTATACATATTTTACTTCGTTTAAAATGACTCTCTCTTGCCATAGAAATTTTGTATTCTTAAAGGCAATGAAGATACATACATACATATAATTTTTTTATAGAAAATTTTCCAAAATGACGAAAAATGCAGCAAACGATAATGAAAATCGTGGTAAATTATGCTTTGGTTTGAAAATATCGTGAATTTCTTCTTCACACTTGGGCTTGCTTTTTCGAAACAATAAGCCTCATTTACCATAATTTAAATCGTAATTTTCCGGATTTTTCATAATTTTTTTCAAAATTTTTATAGAAAAATATATTAAAACCTCCCCTAGGGACTGTAGCACCTTGTAGTTTGTGAGGAGGCTTAAGCGTGCAGGACAAGGTGGTCAAACGACTCTTGGCCTGCATGAATATGGATATGAATGATAGGAACCCTATAAACGGGCTCTCCTGGGTGAAAGTCGGATCCCTATAAACGGGCTCGCTGATGAGTGGACAAAGATGATTGTAGTATGTTAAGAAGAAGAAAAAGCCTTGCGAACGCGGGTATTGCTTGTTCCGTCGGCTGAGGTTCCTCTCGGAACGACCCCAGTTTGGAATCGGGACGGGAATGACCTACGACCCGCATCGCGACCAAGAAACAGCCCTCCGTTTGTGTGGTGGCCCACGAACGGATATTCATTGAGTGTTTCACTCAATGTGACCACCCACCTGAGCTAAAGGCGTTGAGTGACCGTGCCCCTGACACTTTGGAACCAAGGGGTACGAAGGTGTCCTAACGGCCTCTCGGGGATACCGGACGACCTCCCCGAGTATTTTAGTCTTACCCTTGCATGCGAGACTCTGCGAGGGTGAACCGTTTATTTCTTTATCTTCTCGTGGGACTAAAATGGAACACAAAAATTCAAAAATAAAAATAAAATAAAAAAAAAAGAAAGGCATCAACGGTTATCTGAAAAGAAAACTGAGGAGGCAAGCGCAGCAGGCTAGAATGGCGGCTGCGGGTGCTGGAACATCGGTAACAACCATGCGGACAAGCAGCTGGGAGGCCCTGAAGGGAAGCTTGGGCTCAAGAGAGACCTCTTCCGGGGGGGGGGGGGGGGCCAAGCTTACAAAACGGCATAAGTCAGCCCAGCTGCCGGCGAACAGGGAGTCGTCGGGGGCTGGACTGACAGCTGCCCAGAGGACTAACCCCCTGACTATGGTGGTGACGGCGACGAGCTATCCGGACTCGATGCTCACTGCGGAGCAGCTCGATTTCTTCAGGGAGGCCACTTGGAGGGCGCTCGAAAGAGTGTCTCCAAATCAATGGCGAAAATTTGAGACCTTCTTCTGTAGGAGCGGGTTACTCATATTTTTCGCAGTCGACCCAGCGGCTAAAGCTTGGCTGCAGAACACAGTGGCCGAGACATGGCCCTGGAAAGGTGCAGACCTTAAAGTGGGTGGGGTTGAATTGCTCCAAAGGATGTTGAGGGCTACGGCGTGGATCCCAGGTAAACTGCAAAATCCATACGTCGTCCTTCGGCGCCTGGAGGCATTCAACCCCTCACTGAAGACATCGTCCTGGCGAATCGTCAGGCACGACCGGCCTCAGGAGGAGGGCACAACGGGAAGAATTAAGGAAAACCTAGTTTTGCAGATTCCTGAGTCCCAGGCGAAGGCTCTTGTGGTCCTCAACAACAGGTCCATCTACCACCTTGGCCAGGTCAACTTCAGGGCTGCCGCTCAGGGACAAGAGGAGCCTGTTAGGACGGAGGAATATCGGGGGCAGACGTAAATGGCTGCTTCCGTTCTAACCATTACCAAAATTAACTTGCATCACATCAAAGGCGCCTCTGCGGTTCTGCAGAGGGGCATGTCTGTGAGGCACACAGGTATCTAACTAATCCATGAACCTTGGTTAGTCAGAGATACCATAAGGGGATTAGGGGGGTCTGGTTTTTCTTACAGGGACCTCAAGGTGGCCAAACAAAGGGCCTGCATTCTGGCGAAAGAAGTCCACGTTGTCCAGCTGCTGGAACTGTGTTCGATAGATCTGATGGTGATATCCACAGATCACAGAGGAATCGGGTAGCTAGTCATAGGATCAGCCTACTTTCCGTATGACAGCGAAACTAACCCACCAGAGGAAGTATGTGTGTTGGTAGAATACTGCAAGGTAAGGGGTCTCCCACTATTATTGGGATGCGATGCTAACTCCCATCATACATTGTGGGGTAGCACGGACACTAACTCAAGAGGGACTGGTCTATTGGAATGTTGAATATATACTGATTTAGATATTCTGAACTCGGGGAACACCCCAACATTTCACAACTCGGTCAGGGAAGAGATCATTGACATCACTTTTTGTACTGGTAGTCTTAGAGATAAAGTGAAGAAGTGGAGAGTCTCGGACGAACCCACCCACCCAAGCAAGAAAGCTGTACCAACTTTTTCACAAACATCGAGAAAGGGGCAGAGGCGGCTAGACTGGACAAGCTGCTTTCTCGAAACCCGGATGCTATTCTCGGCACTCTAAAATTGCCTGACAGAGAATACTCAGTGTCGGACGAAGAAACCCTGACCCACCTGATCAAGGCACATTTCCCGGGCTTTATAAGGTCTGGGGAAAAGTAAGCGAAACCTCTAGGGCATCTCAAGTCATCTGTGGCTTAACTGGGCCCGCAACGGCGGCAAGCTCACGAGATTGTTACTCCTTCCAGGGTCAGGTGGGCCCTGAAGTCTTTCAGCCCTTATAAGTTTTCTGGTCCGCATGGAATTTACCCGACCTTCTTTCAGAAGGCTAGGGAGTCCATCATAAGGCCGCTGGTGAGACTTTCTAGGGCTAGTCTGACACTGGGATATGTCTCACAGCATGGAGAGGCACGAGAGTGGTTTTCATTCGGAAAGCAGGCAGGATCGGTTATGCTTCACCCAAGGATTTCCATCCCATCAGCCTCACATCTTTCCTACTAAAAATGGTGGAAAGACTTGTCGATAGATACATCCGCGACAAGGTCTTGTTAAGTGGACCACAACACAAGAAGCAACACGCCTACAGGGCTGGTCACTCGACCGAAACGACCCTAAACGCAACAGTAAACCTAATCGAAAAACAACTGAAGCAGAAAGCTTTCGCGATTGGAACCCTTATAAATATCGAAGAAGCCTTCAACTGCACCTCTAGAGAGGTGATTAGGGCGGCCATTTATGAACATGGTGTGCCTACTGCAGTCGTAGAATGGACCTGCCACATGTTGGGCAATAGGAAGCCAACAACGACTAAAGGTATGTCCATCTCATATAGAACTGTTGACTCGGGATGCCCGCAGGGAGGCGTTTCATCACCCCTACTGTGGTGATTGATAGTTGATAAACTGCTTCATCTACTCACTAGACAAGGCTACCACGCTATAGGCTACGCGGACGACATACTTGTCATCGTGCGCGGCGAGTATCTGGATGTGCTCGTCGGGGTAATGCAGCAAGCACTGAGGATAGTGGATACCTGGTGCAGGAAGACCGGATTTTTGGTCAATCCGAGTAAGACGGACGTGGTTGTATTCATCAAATGGTACAAGTGGGGACCACGAGTACACTGAAACTTGGTGGAATGAGAATCACTGAACGAGCTAAATCCCTAGGAGAAATCTGCGCTAAGAATCTGTTATGGAACGAGCACCTGAGAAACAAGTGCAAAAAGTTCACAGCGACCCTTTGGCTTTGCAGAAGAGCCATAGGGAATAACTGGGGCCTAAAACCGGAGACACTAAATGTGGATCTATACTGCGATCCTGCGACCCAGGCTAACCTATGCGACGGTGGTCTGGTGGAGCAGAGTCGAACTGTCCGCTGTGAAATCTCGACTGGAAAGAATCGGGAGACTGATTCTAAGAGAATTCACTGGTGCCTCGAAGTCGTCACCCACGGTGGCATTGGGGCACTAATAGGGTTGGAGCCCATCCACCTTAGCATCAAGGCCATGGCTGCGAAGGCAGTCTGAAGAATAAACATGGGAAATGGCAAAAGGATCTCGACAGAACTGCGGATCCTAACCGATATCGCGAGTAAGCTGACCTTGAGCGTGGTCAGGGTCAAGACGTCTATTCGCTACCTCTTCGACAAGAAGTATCGAGTCAGCCTATCCACGAAAGAGGAACCGGCTAAAAAAACTAGCAGTAAAAGAAAACTTCACTGGTCCCGAACCAGTCGTAGGCATTTCCAGTAGGTTGATCACTGGAGAAATTAACAGTTGGCTGACCGAGGAACATCAGAAGGAGTGGAATAAGGCCACTGGCTGCAGGCAGACCAAAACACTTATGGGTTTGAATTTAAACTTTACACGATCTGCGGAATCACGCAAGCTCGGTAGGAATGAAGTCAAGATCCTGAAAGAAATGTTTGTAGGGCATGGAAACCTCAACTATCACAGACATAAGATAGGGCTCGCAGATAGACCTCTCTATCGTCTGTGCGGAAAGGATGATGAGACAGCTATTTACATCCTTTGTCACTGTGACGCAATTGCGGGGAAGCGTCTGGCACTCACGGGCAGTAACTGCTTCAGTGAGTCAGACATATCGGCCAAGGGCGTGGCTGCGGTCTTCTCCGTATGGAGAGGGCTTTGGGGTCACGCATAGGCCTACAAGGGGACGCAACGGGATTACCCAAGCGTCAGGGGCTCTTTTGGTCTTAACCCTAACAATAATAATAATAATTAATTAGAAACGATAATAATAGACAAACATTTTAGCTGGGAATAAATATCGTCTATTTTATTAAGTTTTGTAAGAAAAGAAAATTTGTTATTGAATTTAAACAGTTTCTCATTGAATTTGAAAAGTTCATCAGTAAAATCATAAATTGAAGTTTTACATATTGATAAATTTCATCCGAAAAATAATTTTATGAATTCAATACCTTTTTCAAATTTTTTGTGTTCCGAGATGTTTAATTTCTAATTGAAAATCTTTCTTAGTCAAAATTATGATATTTTTATATTTCTTATATTTTTTTCGGCTTTTTTAAAAAAGGGCAGGATGGATTTGTTCGTTTTTGATCTTAGAATGTCCGTGAGATTATAAACTACCATAATCAGTTGGAAAATCTCATATGCAAAGACCTTGCAATTGAAGTTGGTTCAACCCCACCGTGCTCGAGCCCATTGTTACATAATTTTGTGAATATTCCGTGCATGTGATTAATCATTTCATTTCTTTGCTTTTAGACATTTTCAAATCAGCAATAATCCTTTCTGATATCTCAAGATGTCAATGTTAATGAGAAAATTATTGAGACCTCAAGGAAATCTGATCTTGAAAAGTTTTTCCTCTCAAGCGAAATTAGTAGAGGTTCAACAAAATGATACTGGTATATTCCAAATTTCAAATGTTACATGTTACTGTTCTGTAATGAAAATTAGGAACTGATAATTGATTTTCGTAAACTTTTTTCAAATCAGGTGTAACAGTAGTTTCTATGGCGAGGGCACCTGTAAATAGCCTTAATCTAGAATTTTTAACTGAATTGACAACTACTCTGAACGAGGTAAAAAAGCAGAAAACTAGAGGAATTGTGCTGACATCCTCATTGCCAACAATCTTCTCAGCAGGATTAGATATTATGGAAATGTACAAACCAGACATTCCTCGTTGTACTCAATTTTGGACTGCACTGCAAGATTTCTGGTTAACTCTTTATGGACTCGAAATACCAATTGCTGCCGCTATCAATGTAAATTTTCCTTCCTACAGTCATGGATAGAAAATTTCAGTTTTTAATTAAAAATCGTCTTCTTAATTTGTAGTCTCATGGATAGAAAGCTTTTTAATTGATTTCAGGGTGCAAGTCCAGCTGGAGGATGTCTTACAGCAATTTCCTGTGAATATAGAGTTCTTGTTGATGGCAAACACACAATTGGATTGAACGAGACCAAATTAGGAATTGTCGCTCCTAAATGGTTCCAGGACGCTTATATTTCCACCATTGGGTACCGAAAAGCTGAACTTGCCCTTCTGCAGTAAATATTTATAAATGCTACATATAATAAAAAAAGTGTTCAATATTTTACGAATGTTTTAAAAATTATTAACTTTTCAGAGGAACTCTTTTCTCGACTCAAGAAGCTTTAAGTATCGGCCTCGTGGACGAATTAGCTACAGACAAAGCCGATGCGATTGCAAAATGCGAGAAATATATCAGCAGCTTTGCTAAAATACCTGGTAATTATAAATCAGTGATTAAAAGGCATTCGCATTTAATTACGACTAATTTTAGGGCTCGCTCTCATGCCACTATTAACACTATTTATCACTTTGTTTCAGCGATGCCACTGTTTTGTCACTATTTTGAAAATGATAAGACTAATGCTAATTTTCTCTTAATTTTCTGCTGAATCCACTATTCCTTAACTTTCCCGTTAAAAAAATTTTCGAACTTCTTCGATGATTCGCTAAAATAACATGTCCACCATCTCAAGTACGAAAATGTATACCGAAAAATAGTCCCAATGCAAAAGTTAATTTAAAATATTTTAATTTTATCTATTCCTTTTTTTCTAAGCTTTTGATTGTATGACATTTTCGACTTTTTGAAAAAAAATCTGAACAGTCAGAGCGTGACTCTGAGGAACTCAGACTGACTTACTGACTGACTGACTAAGGAACTGCTCAACTCCGCAGCGCTCACTTCGCCTCCCTCTCGTCCCTTGAAGCTTGAAAAAAAATCTAAACAGTCAGGGCGTGACTCTGAGGAACTCAGACTGACTTACTGACTGACTGAGGAACTGCTCAACTCCGCAGCGCTCACTTCGCCTCCCTCTCATCCCCTGGAGCCCCTCATCAAAGACCGAAATTCTAGGAAGGACATGAATCGATGAGAAAAAAGGGAGACTCCGGTGTCATAATTTTTTTAACCTTTTAGTAATGATATTTCTTAAAAATATCATTTATTGAAAAAAGAAATATTTTCTCATCTTTTTTCGGATTTTTTAACAAAAAATTTCAGTCATACACTCAAACCCCGATATAATCCCACTTTCGGGAGTTGCTTCGCACTGGCCTTGGGCCTGAACCGGATCCCTCGAAACGTAAACAATCAGGGACGTGTGAACCATTTCCCAATATTACGCAATCTCCGAACGTGAATCGAACCTGATTACACGCACACTGCGCCTTTATCTATACGCTGCTGGAATTTCACGCTTGGTTGAACACCGTCTCTCGCCCCAACCGCTGAGAAACTGCGGGGGCCAGCAGTCGGCCAGCATTTCTAGGAAGGCGTAAACCGGATGGGCTTCTATGGGGGTTCGAGTGTACTGCGATATCGCGATCTTCAATTTTTATTTTTTCTGAACAGGATAATTTTTCGCATCAAACCTTTTTTATTCTCATTCAGCATCTCTACATCTCGGGAGCAAGTTTCTATTTTTTCAAAAAATTAAAATTTTTCTTGAATCGCTATTCAAAGCCGATTTTAAAAACCCATGAAATTTTAATCTCAAAATCCTCAATCGATTTTCTCGGAATTGGCTAACTTTCTCACTATTTGGAATTTTTGAAAAATATTTCATAAAATGAATCCAGCGATGCATTCGTTCTTCCAATCAAAAAATAGAAAAATGAAAAGAAAACAAAGGTCTCCTATTTTCCCTACAATTGAACTGCTGATCCACTGTGATCCCTGTATATGGGACATTCTTTTACAAACCGAACACCTATTTTGACTTCATGATTCAGGTTTGCCTGGAAATTTTTTTACAATTTGTATAGGAGAAATAAGCCGTTTCAAAATGTTTAATTTCGAATTATTTTTCTGTTTGAAGGCCTTGAAATAGAAATTGTTCGATTTTATAAGTTTAAAAAGTTTTGAAGTTTTATTTTTTTTTTAACTGCCTTTCAAAGAACCTGGAAAACACCTGGATTTTTGAAATCCGAATTCTGTAGCAAACCTGGTGTAAGAAATTGAATTAAATTTTAAAATTAAAAAAAAAAAATAATACCTCCATAAAATGCAGAATTATCAATATAATCTTATGGAATTTCTTTACGATACTGTTTTGTTTAATTTTTGTATTATAACTTTTCAAAAAATTTGCCCGCTGTAACGAGCACGAAGAAATTGATTTTACCAACGGGGCTGACGTCACATTAAAATAATTTAAAAAATGGTCAAGGGCATATCTAACAGGAGTCACGTGACCAAACTAATGCTCGGTTTTTAATCTTTATTTTTGGAACGATTTACTCTTTTTGCAAATAAAATATTGCTCTGAAACTTTAGACAAAAAAAGCTTATAATATTTTTTAAAGCAAAGCTTACTGCCAAAAATGCTAAAATGCTTGAGTGATTAACAAAAATTCGCTTTGACTTTTGGCGGGAAGTTCAAATTAAAATTCTGTTATCTCTTTGCTTAAATATTGATAATAATATTTATTGTTATAATTAAATTTGAATATTGTGTTAATATTGTAGTATTATCATTAATTATTAATATTTTTTAAAAATATTGTTTCGAAATGCAATACCAAAAATGCGAAAATTAAATATAAAATTATATATAGACTGAAAATGAAATATTATTACAATTTTTTATAATTCTATAACCTATATATAATTTTATCTTCAATTCTCGTTTTTTTTGCATTGTAATTCAAAACAATACTTATAAAATTTTTTGAAATTTTGATTTATTATTAATAATTAATAGTAATATCACAATTTTAACATAATATTTCAATTTAATAATGACAATAATTAATATTAATATTTATACATAGAGATAAGGGAACTTTGATTTGAACTTCCCGCCAAAAGTTGAAGCGAATTTTCTTTAATAACTCAAGTATTTCAGCTTTTTTGGCAGTAAACTTTGCTTCAAAAAATATTATAAGCTTTCTTGGCTTACGCCTCGTGAAAGAAAATTTTACAAATTTGTTTTTATTCAAAAAAATTTGAATTTTTACGTTTTTCCCCCATGTGTTTTAATGAATCTCGGCCCACTGAACAATCAGCGCCGCCACTGTGGCCACGGTCAACTCTCATGACACTTTCATCGCACAAGCTGGATAGGAAGAGCCAGGGGGCTGTTAAAAATCGAGCATTAGTTTGGTCACGTGACTCCGGTTAGACGTGCCCTTAAAGGCAATTTTGTGGGTCTTTTTGAGGTGAGAAATTTTTCTGTTGGAACTGTTGCGTTGTTTAGCTATAAATTTGAATTTTCGATTTCCTTATAGCATTTTCTACGTTTGAAACAAAAACTATTATCTCTATTAAAAAATGGTTAAAGGCAACTTTGTAGCACTTTAAGAAACTGATAATTTGTGGTCTCTTGTATATTCATCGTATCTAGCGTGGTTTCGTGGGAAAATTAAATTTTTACTTTTCTCAGTTTTATTTTTCATAGCTAAAACCATAAATATTGGCGAAGGCTGGCTAACAAACTTGACCTGTCTTTTTGGACCACAAAACAAGTGTGCAAAAGGAAATTCAAATTATAAAGTGCCATCGAAAGTTACCGCGTCATCAGACAACAAACCGACAGAAAGACATTATCGTAAAAACCATTTTTCCTGAAAATGTCGAGAATTGACGAAAACTGGATAGGTCCAAATTCACATGAATCTAATACCTTCCATCATAAATGATGAGAATGTAAAAATTGAATGGGCTTAACAATTAATTTCACTTGTGCAAATATAATTTGCAATTACATAAGATTTTATTCTAGAAAGAAGAAAATTCAAGTTACTACATATTGGTTATTATTTTATGTATTTTTCTATACGTATATCGTTTGATCTAAATTTCTTCGTTAAGAAAATTAATGAAAAAAAAAGCAAAAATATTACAAATTGGAGTTCTTTGTCGGAAACTTTAAATACTCTCTATTCCTAAAGAAATAAATTTTTCAAAATTTCATGCCACTTATGTCACTTATGCGACTTTTTTAAAAGCTTTCTAGTCGATTCGGGGCCTGCATGATTTACATACATATAAGGTTATTATTTTTAAAATTTCATGCTACTATATTGCTGTTATTTTTCTCTTATGTCACTATTGACGCTATTTTTTGTCTCCATTGTGACTCCGAGCCCTGTAATTTATATTGAATTATTATTTAACAGGTGGCGGAAGAACTGCAACGAAACTTGGACTGAGGAACAACGCTCTATCTTGGCTGAAGAATAATCGACAAAAAGATACAGAAATATTTCTCAGTTTCGTCCAGTCACCAAAAGTTCAAGCAGGACTCGAACACTACCTTCAGTCCCTTAAAAAAAAATAACTTTTGAGAATAGGTAGCTAGACTATTCTAGACTCCTAGACTATCTTTACTATATGGTCTATAATGACGAAAAGAGTTAATGATTGAAACTCAAAAACGAACTCCTAATTTCCCATAGGAATGTGTTCATCTTGTATTTTCGCAGTGTCATTGCTAAAACTTTCAAATATTTTATCAAATCGCAAAAATATTTTTTTAACGTTACTTTTATAAGAGATATTCTCAAATCTTGCTGTTATTATAATAAAGTAATTTTGAATATTGTATAAAATCTAAAACTCGCTTCTATCTTTTATCTTATTTTTCTTTATTATTAAGTAAAATAAAATTACATACGTTTTCAATCTTCTAGAGCTGCAAGGACATTCTCATCATCTGCACTCATCTTTGCTTCTTGACGTTCTTGTAGCTTGCTAAATTCTTCTCGTTGAAATTCCAGAAAGTGAGATATTTCCAATACCTGATTCCGATTTCTCCTTCTTTCTTCCCTGTTGAAATATATAGTTTTGCAATAACTAATTCTAGAAATCTAGACTATAAATTCTAGTTTTCAACTTACGCAATTTGCTTTTCGATCAAAGCTTCCAGCCAGCTTTTCAGTCGACCGATCATTCGATCTTCCCTTTCATCAATTACCTAGTTTACCAAAGTATAATCATTTCTTTATTTTCTCTTAATTGAATAAGTAATTGAAGTCGAACATACTTGTAAATGCAAGTCGTGCGAGGCGCCAAAATTGTTGGCCAATATCTCCTTAGATCCACAAATTTCCTGAAATTCTGGTGGAACATCCGCTTCATCGCCAAAGTTGTTCATAAATTTTGTAGCCATTAGAGTTAAATTATCGTTATACTCTGTTTCGGCGTTTCTCATCGCTGAAAAATATCCTTGTGCGGCTTCAAAAAATGAACTGACCATGTCTGACATATTAATTTTGAAAACTTCATTGACATCCTAAAAATAAAAAAGGTTCAGAATTTAACAAATGATTTATAAAAATAGGGAATAGTATCAGGGTAGCCTCTGGACCGTAAAACCTTGAAATAACCGGAAATTTTGTAAGATCGGGAAAAACCGGGAAATGACAGTAAATTTATTTTTTGCCCAAGAATTTTACAAATTTTTAAAAAGAAACATCTATCCAATCACTTAAAATATCACACATTTTATAACACATGATATATTGCAATTAAAAATAAGTTTGATTTCATTTTTTGTAATGTTAAGTTCGATTTTTAACTTTTTTGATTCAATTCATTCAGCAATTTAATTCTAAAATCTTTTGATTAAACATTTTTTTCCATTTTAGGTCTTCATTTTAAAAGTACATTTCCAATTTAAAGAATTAAAAAATGCGGGTTTCAAAACTTAAACAATTAAAGATCGAAAGCGTTTGAAATTGATAATTTTTTATTTTAAAAAACTTGTAAGTTGATCAACTGTAAATATAAATTAATTAATAATTCTTGAAATTGAACTTTAGTTCGGGTATTCAAAATTGAAGAATAATTGATTTTAACAGATTTTATCGTTAAAAACTGAACTGTTTCAAATCGAAAGTCTTAGTAATTAAACAAACGTAAACGTTCAATAATTGAAACTTTATAAAATATTTTCAATTTTAAAATAAATTCAAATTAATAGATTCATAATTGAACACTTTTATTCAATTTCAAATCAAATATTAAAAACTAAACAATTTTGTACTGAATTGTTTGAAATAAAAACCTGGAATCGCTAAAATTTATTGAAATTTAATCTAAAATTGTTTAATTGAAAAGTTTTGACAGCTTCCATTTATAGTAACACAATTTGATAATTATTAATTGTAAATGTTTTCAAGTACAATAATTCAACTTTAAAGGATTCCAGTATAAAAATCGTTTTAATTTCACAATTATAATTTAATAGCTGTTCAGTTTTAAACGAAGATTATAATCAATCGTTCAATTTGGAAAGTTTCCAATATTCAAAATGTCATTTGGAACATTTTTTGGAATATGTAGTTAAATTTGGAAGGTTTATAATTTTAAATTCTTTCATTTTTATTGAGTTAGAAGGGAGGAAATTTTGGTTTCTCATTTTTTTCTGAATTGGAAGAGGGACACTTTTTATTAACATTTTCACTGAATTAAAAGGAAGTTTTTTATTTTCAACATTATTTTTACTGAATTGAAAGGGAGGAAATTTCAGTTGTTAATTTTTTTTCCGAATTGGAAGAGGAAATTTTTTATTTTTGAGATTTTTATTTAGTTGACAGAAGAAAAGTTTGTTTTTTTTTCAAAGAAGAAAATTTTCAGCCTCAAGAGTTCACATTTTTTTGAATTATAAAGAGTGTGAAAATTTTTTTGCGAACTGGGAAATGACCGGGGATTTTTTTCCTCGATTAGTACAGCTACCCTGAGTATTCTAATGGAGTTTTTTATTATTTATGATATTGCCTCAAGTTGTTCGTGTAAGATGATTTCTCTGTGCATCAATTTCGTCCAGGTTTTGGAGATTAGATTCTCGAATTCTTTAGAAAGCTCCTCCGCTTGCAAAATTTTCTCCTGTAAATCCTGCGCTCCATTGTCTTCAGCCATAGCTTCCATTAAATTCAAAACTTGAGAGAATATTTCTGTTTTTCTCTCCATTACTTCATTCGTCAGCCTAAATAAATAAATGTTTAAATTAATCATTGAGAATTTCCTTTTTTTGTAATTTATTACTTACAATTGGGCTTCTTTTTGAGCATCCTCCTTGCCTTTATTGAATGTTTCTTCATAAAGACGAATTTCTTCCATTCTGCGTTCATGTTCTTTTAATCCCAAATCAAACAACTCGTGGCAATTTTCTGAGAAAGTTTTTTTGTATTGTTCGTAAGCTTCTTTAGTCTCTTTGTTCAAACTCATCAAAGCTCTGCCCTCTATTTTAAATTTATCCAAAATTTATTATAAATTCTTATAGTGAATCTCAACTTTTTTTATGTTTAAAAGACCCACCTTTATCGTTTTCGAACATTTTTTCAAATAAGTGATCATCATCCAAATATTCAACATAGGAAATCGAAACTTGAGCAACATGATCTTCGAAAGCCTTTTTCGCATCCTTCACTTCTTTTTCCTTGGCTTCTTTTTCCTCTAGATTACTTAACGCTCGACTGAAAATGGAATTTAATTTTTGACATTTTATAGAAATCATTTTATAACAGGGCCGAAAATGTTACGTAGTCCGACACACTTTGTGCAGTACGGTTTTAAAAGTGTGCAGTGGAAAATTAAGTTTATTTTCTAAGCAAAATTTGCCCTAAATTTTCCCCTAAAATTTATCTTTTTCCCCAATTTTCCGTTAATAGAATCCAGTTAGAAAGTCCAACTATTTTTGGTTGAAACTTACTTCTTTTTAGCTGAAAAGTCTACTATCATCTTTTTGGTTGGTAGAAAATTAGTCTTTTTGGTTTGAAAATTCAACAATTTGGTTGAAATTTTTCTTCTTTGTTGCCTGGAAAATCTTTCTTGGTTGAAAATTCAACCCTTTTGTTGAAAATTCGTCATTCTGTTTTGAAAATTCATCTCTTTTAGTAGAAATTTCAACCTTTTTAGTAGAAAATACAACTGTTTGGTTAAAAATAATCTGTCTTATTTGAGGATTTAACAATTTTGTTAAATTTTGTCTTTTTTGGTTGAGTTCAACAGTTTTTTATTTAAAATCAAAATCTTTTTTGGTTGGAATATCAACTATTACATTCTTCGTTAAAATTTCATTTTTTTTGGTGAAAATTCACGTATTTTGTTAAAAATCTGTCTTTTTTGTTAAAAAATTAATTTTCTTAGTAATTTAAAGCGTTTCAAATTAAATGCATTATAGTACCCACATTAATTTTATTTAAAAGAATTTATTCCTCTGTCTTCTTGAAAAATTCCTTATTTCCCTTCTTGTAAGTGGTTGGGGGGAGGGGGGTCCGACGACAGATAAAAGATGTGTTGTCCGAAATTGGAAACATTTTAGGCCCTGTTTTGTAAACTTGATATTTCAGAGTATAAGTACTAATATTTTTCAGTAGCATTTCTTCGCTGCTCTTCAGTTATCATTTTATACTGTAAATAGACGATTTGTGGAATATAAGCAATCAAATAATCCAAGTACCCTTCCTCTTCTGTGCAAGGATTTCCTTCTACATTGAAGCTTCGCAAGTTTTTAAATTTGCGCAAGTACATCACCTGATGTATTTAAAATTTGTAAAAAAGTGGCATACTTTTTTAGATTAATATTAATGTTATAAAATGGTTTTATGAAAAGAAACCTACATGATCTTGGGTTTTTATTTCATTTCTTCCGAGGCTCAAGATCTGAAGCTTTGCCAGATCGTCTATACCTTCAACTACTTCAATTTTATTTCCATATATTAATAGAATCTCTAAGTTTAGAAGATGATTCAAATTTTCCATAACACTTATTCTATTGAAGGACAAGTCCAACTCTTTTAAATTCACAAGTTCTTCGAGATTTTCTATTTTCTCGATTATATTGCTGGATAATATTAATTTCACTAAGTTTTGCATCACCCAGAGATGACCAATATTAAGAATATCTAAAATAGGAAAGTTTAATGTCATTGGAAGTTAGAAATCAACTATTATTGCAATTTTGAACTTTAAAAAATTCAGTTGAAACATTTAATGTGATACTTGGCAAATTTGAATAGTTTGAGTGTCTCTTATTTTTTGTAAAAACCATACTATTTCAGAAAATTGTACGTAATTTAAATACTGGCTTACTAAGGAATTCAATTCGAATTTCCTTGACTTCTTCCAATTTGATTCCATTCTCTTTGAATAATTTTCCAGCTTCTCCTTTAGGCCCTTGATTTATTACCAAATTAATAAGTAAATCGTGATTAATTACTTGAGGCTCCGAGGAATCTTGAAAAATTATAGGTTCTTCTCCTCTGTGGGTCATTTGTTATGTCAAACTTTAATTCGTATTCTTTTTTTCATCTAGGTAACTGTAAAAATGATATTTTTTTAACCCGCACAGAAAATTCGACAGCTGTTAAGACGCTGGATTTAGTTGCTAGGCAACTGTCAGGTATGGATTTTACGCAGTGTTTGACGCGTTACCAGTCAAAAGTAACGCGTTAACGTTGCCGTTACTTCCTAAAAATATGTAACGCGTTATCATTGCTGTTACTTTTGAAAAAAGTAACATGTTACCGTTACCGAAAGAAATAACGCGTTACCTAGCCGTTACTTTTTTTGACTACATTATCAATACATCATTTTAAATTACCAAAAGCTTTATAGACAGTTTGTTTTTTCAACTGAAAGTGTTTTACAAATTTTCACTTTGCTCCAAACTTTTCTCTCATTCATTCGCACTCAATAGCATTTTACTGAATGCGAACCCTCGAATTAAAAAGTTTTCACTTTACTGCAAACTTTTCTCGCATTCAATCGCATTTAGTAGCATTCAAGCGAAAGGGAACTCTCGCATTAATAAGGTCTGACTTGTCTTCGGTTTGCTTCGGATATTGAATAATACTTTAATGAACGCGAAATCTCTCATTGGACAGGATTCATTCACTTTACAGTTCTTTTTCGCATTCAGTTGCATTCAAAATTTTGACGTTATATGCAAAGTATCGCATTCAAAAGTTTTCGACTGTCCCCCAATCCGAGGTTGTTGAAAAGCAGAATTCACGAGAGCATCTTGTGAACACGAAACAATTATTAGAAATAGTAAAAGATGTTGAAACTAACGTTGAGAAAATACCAAGTAACAAAATACAAGAATTTAGATGTAAACTTTTAGGATTGTCAAATGAATTTCTTACAAAACAACTGTTCGTAATCGATTATTGATAAAGAATTGAATGAGGGATACAAACTAATGATTTTTTGAAAAATAATCCAGATATTTTTGTGACTGAAGCGGCTAAGGGGAACATTACAATAGCCATTTCTAAAACTGAGTATGTCAAAAAAATGCTTCAAATCCTAGAAGATAAAGATAGTTTTGATCGTATTGAAAATGATCCTACAAAAAAATTACATAAAGGAACTTTCAGGCTTTGAATCAACTTAGAGTAAAAGGTTATTTTGGAAACGTGAAAAAATGTGATACTGATACAATCAGTACAGTTCTCTCCTTTCCTATGGCCTAATTAAAGCTCATGAAAATAATTTTCCATTACGACCAGTAATATCAACAATAGGCTCTCCAATCAGGAAACTAGAAGAGTTGCTTAGTAATATCATTAAAAAACCAATAACAATTTCCAAATTTTCAGTTAAAAATAGTAATGCTTTTCTCAAAGTCATTGATGGAATCGCGATTCCACAAGATCATATTTTAGCTTTGCTTAACGTAGTTGCGATGTTTCCTAACATTCTACTTGAGAAAGTAAAGGATGACATTGAAAAAAAGACAGATTTAGAAAATCAAGTTTTAAAAAAAATGGAAAATCTTGTTAATGAGGATTCAGAAAAAATTGGTTTTAAATGTCTTTTCTATGCTAGATATGTAGAC
>JAUMHM010000031.1:57332839-57353658 GCA_032362435.1 Melikaiella ostensackeni
CAAATTTAGTCGTCTTTAACTGATATGAGTGCAACTTTCATTTAAAATGAACAGGAAATGAGATATTTCACGGAAACTAAAATTAAATTCTTTTACAGGTCTATTTTTCAATAAGAAATCACTTTAGGAAGTCATGTCTTCTAAACTATTCAAGATCAAACGTTTTTAAAAAATTTAATTTTACAAGCACTTTTCAGTCATATTTGGTTCAAGCTAAGCATGTCGTAGGTTTTGACTTGTTGAAAAATTTGTTTTTATTGCCTTAAAAAGGGCGTTGAATGAACACCGAAACGTTGATAGATTTTTGTAAATGTTATTTGATGGTGATTGAAAAAAAAATAAAAAAGACGAGAAAAAAAAGAAGGAAGAGGATTTGGAGGTTGCCTTTTTTCCTTTACTCTTTCTTTCTTTATTTTTTTTTTAATTTGAGTAAATACTTTTAAGAGCGTGTTGTCCGAATTTGATCGTTGGATTCTTGTTTTTTTTTTTTTCAATTGCCAAGAATTTCTTAGTTAAATTTAAATATTGAACGTTGAAGAGGTTCATTAAAATTTTTATTTATTCTGAGTTCAATTTCTTGATTTTTTTATTTATTTTAAAGGTGGAAGGCATGACAGCGCTCTGTGCATTGAACTCAGATTGGTACGGATTCATTTACTCCGGGTCTGACTCGAAGAAAAAATCGAATTTAATGTTGACAGTACTCGAACCAGGAACGGACATAATTCCCTGGTTGGGAAATTTAACTAACCTGGGTTCAATTGACCCCTTGATTAAAACTGCTGAGCCGGCTTTTCCTGTCAAGCCAGCAGAAAAGAGAAGTTACGCCCTGAATGCTCCATCCTGGATACGACAAGTCGGATTGCAGTCCGACATTCAGAAGATACTTCGACATGCTAGAAAGTTACCTGAGAAGACGCAAAACTTCTACAAGGTAAAAACTATTTTGAGTCGTTTTTTTTTTTACATTTTGATGGTTACTACAACACCTGGAGGACGTAAAAGTCCTGGAAAAGTGATGGAATTGTTAAAAAATTGTGAAAACCCTGGAAAAGTCATGGAATCTTGTAAAAGTGACTGGAATTTTCTAAGTCGCACCTATTTCGAAGCCTTGACATTTATTTTAGTACTTTACGGCGAATTTTTAATTTCCTAATTCATAAGAAGTGATTTTTTTACTAATAAAAATAATATGATCGAGGGGTTGATCACTCTTGAAATCTGGTATACAAGCCTTTGCAATCTTTGAAATTTTTGTGAAATCTTTGTAAAATCATTGGAATCTGTGAAATCTTTTGAAATCTTTTGAAATCTTTGAAATCTACACACAAAAGTCGAGTAGTCAACCCCTGGATATGATTATAATAATTCCAGACTTAATAAAATTTTATATTTAATATTAATGAGAATTGTTTAGAATTCAATAGTTGTTGAAAGGCCCTTTACATTTACATTAATTAATAATTGTATAAGGAATTGTTGGTAAATCAGTCTATGATCAGTAGAATGTTTTGAAATTCAATGTGATTGACTGGAATTTTTTGGAGAAGCAGACCTGAAATTTTTTTAAAAGGAGACCTGGAAAACCTGGAAAAGTCATGGAATTTTGTCAAAAGTGACCGGCATTTTTGTAGTCGCACCTACTTCAAAGTCTTGACAATTACTTTAGAACCTTACGACGAATTTTTAATTTCCGAATTCATAAAAATTTATTTCTTTACTAATAAAATAATATGATTGAGGGGTTGATCACTCTTGAAATCTGATATACAAGCCCTTGAAACCTTTTGAAATTTTTATAAAATCATTGTAATCTTTGTGAAATCTTTTGAAATCATTGAAGTCTTTGTGAAATCTTAAAATTTTGTATTAATATTAATGAGAACTGTTTGGAATTCAATAATTGTCGAAAAGCCCTTTTCATTTCCATTAAATAATCATTGTATAAGCAACTGTTGGTAAATTAGTCTACGATTAGGTGTATGTTTTGAAATTCAATTTAATTGACTGCACTTCTTTTGGAAAAGCAGACTTGAAATTTTGTCAAAAGCAAACCTGGGAAACCTAGAATTCATGAAATTTTGAAACAAGATTCTGTAGCAACCCTAAATTTGAAAGTATATTTTGTGACTTTAATAATATTAATTTTTTGCAGGAACTTAATAGGTTAAGACGTGCAGCTCTCTCCATGGGTTTCGTGGAATTGTTAGAAGGCTTAGCTTTGATTTTCGAAAGAGAATGCACTCTTTTGCCACCTAATTTGCATCCAGACTGTACAATTCAGATGGGTCATGTGGCCGAAATGTTGAGGAAACCATATTCGCGAGAATTGAAAAATAATATTACGCCTGTTCGTACGAAATTCCAACATGGAGGGAATGAATAATTGAAGGTATTTTTCTTACAATTAGCAAGTGTACAAATTTTGTAATTTAGCCTGTAACTTAAAATGACAATTCATTTTATAAATATTAAATTCTTGTGTTTCATTAAAATCAAATTATTTCCTAAACTACAATTTTTATAATTGCGATTATTAATTATCTTATAAAAGTTGAGCAACACGCTGAATATTTTCAGAGAATAAAAGTTAAGTACAGTAACTCATAAAGAACATAAATTAGCTTCAATTAAATGGCAGATAATATCATAAACTCCTTTCGCAGTTTGAGCGCTTGAATATACCTTTAAGTCTGGCACGTGGACAAATAATGTTCGTTCGGGATCAATTGCTAGAGAATGATAATATATGTATTCACACAAATAGAGTCCTGCACTTTCAGAAACGCAAGCCTCACAGCCGTTTTTAGCCGAATTAGTATTTACGTGATAACAAACGGAAACAACATCAATGGCAGTTTTTAAATCTTTCAGTGGGATGTCTTCTTAGAGACACTTTTGGTCATTTATATCTAGTTTGCAATATCCCTTATTGCAAGCTTTTGATTCTATTGTTAAACATTTTGCCGTGGCACTTACTCCTAAATGCAAAACAATCTGGAATAATTATAGTAATCAAAATCTGTTGAGTTCAGCAAGTCTCGGTCTTTATTATTATTAATTTTCAGGGTGTCTACCTGATCGGGAATTTGTTTCAGTGATCGGGATTTTTCATTCGGTTGTACTAAAATGAATATTAAAAGTGTGCTGTTATTTTGTTACTCTCAGTTTGTTTAAACACGAAATGAACAATGAAAAAGACGTTATTGTCGATAATGACGATAATATAAGTGATGCTGATAGCAACTTTTTTTATATTTTGAGGTCGTTAATGTCTTTGAAATCTTGAAATCCGGTATACACTCAAGCTCGTAAATTAGTATTTATTTGAAATTGTAAATATATGTATTTTTAAATCAAAAAGAGAAAGATTTACGTTTTAAATTAAAAATATAAAAACTGTAATTATGATTTAGAATAGGGAATTTTTGAAGAGTTATTTGTAATTCTGAATTTGAAAAGAAAATGTTCTAAAAGAATTATTATAGTTCTGACTCAGGGAATTTTTTAAAAGAATTATAATTTTGAGCAGGGGCGGACTGTCTGTGGTACTGAATTGACGCAGTCGCCGATGGGCCGGATGACAGCGAGAACCGCTCGCCGTGGCCCTTGAAATAAAAAATAATCAAAATACCTTAAAATTTTGGGAATCCTATTAAAATTCCTTAAATCTGATGAAATTCCTTGATACCTGCCTTTAATAATAAATTCCTTGATTCCTTGATACCCCTTGAAATATTATAAAATCACTTCAAATCTTTATAATCTGTTGAAATCCCGTAAAATCCCTTGAAAACCTCGTGAAATAACATGAAATCTGATGATATTTCCTGAAATCCTGGAAAATTTATTAAAATACATTCAGAGCTTTTAAAATCCCTTAAATCATGGAAATCCTCGTAAATATTATAAAATCCATTAAAATACCTTAAAAATCCCTTGGACTCTTTCAAAATACTCTAAGATATTTCAAAACATTTGAAATCTTTTGAAATTGTTTAAAACTCTTAAAAATTCTTTGGAATTTTTTTAAATACCCTAAAATCTTCAAAATTAGTTGCAATCCTTTCAAAGTCTTGAAACTTATTGAAAATTCCTCGGAATCTTCTAAAATATCCCAAACGATTTAAAAATCTTTAGAAATACCTTGAAATATTTGAAAATCTCTTCATATCTTTGAAATTCCTCAATTCTTGTGCATAACTTCTTTGAAATACATTAAAATATTATAAAAAGCATTGAAATCCTGTGAAATTAATTAAATCTGATGATATTCCTTGAAATCCTATAAAATATTTGAACTCCTATAAAATCCTTTTAGATTGATCAATTTGTTTTTTCTTTAATCCATTGAAATTTTTTAAAGCCCTTGAAAATTCCTTGGAATATTTTAAAATATTCTTAAATATTTAAAATGTTTGACAAAACCTTGAAATATTTAAAAATCTTCATATTTTTGAAATGCTTTGTATCCCGGGAAATTTATTTAAATTCCTTATAAAATGCCTATAAAATCCCTTTAAATTATTGAAATCCTCGGAAATTTGACAAAATCCCTTAAAATTCGTTGAAATTTTTTTTAGAATACTTTGAAATATTTGGAAACCTTGAAAATCCTCTGGAAACCCTTGGTATCTTCTAAAATATCCTAAAATCTTATCAATCCTAAGAAATAATTTCAAGTCATCCGAATTCAAATAAATTCTTTAAAACTGCATGGAAGTTTTGAAGTTCTGTGAAATGCTCTAAAATACTTGAAAATCTCTTCAAATTTTTGAAATCCCTTAATTCTTGTAAGATTCTTTGAAATTTATAGAAACATAAAAAATCCTTGAAATCCCATAAAAATCATTTGAAATCTTTTACAATCCAAGAATTTTCGGAAAAAAGTTATGATTCAGATCTGAAACAAGGAATTGTCCGAAAGAATTATAATTCTGATTTGGAAGAGTGAATTTTCCAAAAGAATTAAAATTTTGACTTCGAACGGTGAATTTTCGAAAAGAATTAAAATTCTGAGTTAGGGCATGGAAATTTCAAAAAGAAGTATAATTGCCAGAACGAGAAAATTAAAAATTGACCGGGAGAAAACCGGGAATTTAAAATCATCCGTCGGGTAGACACTCTGATTTTGAATTAATTAAAACATTCATTATTATTTTGAAAACACCTAATTTGATCAATATTTAATTAATATTAATATTCATAATAATAAATTAGTGAATTTTGATGACCTTACCATTGGTTTATGCTTCTCCCAAAGTTGTGGAATTCTTTTCGATACATGATCATAAGCAACAGGTATTTCTTCCGTGACAAGATTGAAGTCATATGTTTTTTTTAATTCATTCGACATTTTTTCCAATTCTTTTACTGCTTCCCAACTTGCGTTTACAGGATATGCACCAAAAGGACCAAATCCTGTGACCAAAACTGTCTTGCTCGTTTTATTCTCCATTTGTTTGAATTTTCTCCTTTATTAAAATAATTTACTTTTGCTGAGTAGATTCTCTTACGTTTGAACCAATAATGTTCAATGCTTTCTGCGTATGAAATTATATTGTTATCTTATTTTGATTATATACAGTGGTAACTATGACAACGTTATCCACCGATTTCAGATCTTCAATATACTTCAATACGGCGATTAAACTAATCTAATCCCTTTTGATTTTTTCCATTACTAAAATAGTTTCCAGATGTTAAAAATGAAAGCCAATCAGGATTTTACGGTAGGTTCATGACAGTGCGTAAAAGAGCCAATCATTTAATCTTTATTCTTCTAGATCCTCTTTGAAAATCGGTATAAATATCACGGTGGCTACAAGACCTGGAAAAGTCGTGGAATTTTGAAAAAATAACTTTCAAAGTCTGATCATTATTTTAGTACTTTACAGCGAATTTTAAATTAGCGAATTGATAGGAATTGATTTTTTTTACTAACAAGAATAATATGATTATAATTCCGGAATACAAAATTGTATAATAATATTTATGAGAATTATGTAAATTTATTCATGAAAAGTCATTTACATTGATTAATAATTGTAGAAGAAATTGTTGGTGAATTATTTGAGAACAGTAGAATTGTTTGAAATTGAATATAATTGACTGGATTGAAAAAAAATATACCTGGAAGACCTGGAAAAGTCATGAAATTCTGAAAAAATAACTGGAATTTTTTCAGTCACGCTTATTTCAAAGTATTAATAATTATTTTAATATTTTACAACGACTTTAAAATTAGCGAATTGATACGAATTGATTTTTTTACCAACAAGAACAATATGATTATAATGCCGGAATAAAAAATTGTATAATAATATTTATGAGAATTGTGTAAATTTCTTCTTGAAAAGTCATTTGCATTGATTAATAATTGTAGAAGAGATTGTTGGTAAATTATTTGAGAGCAGTAGAATTGGTTGAAATTGAATATAATTGACTGGGTTAAAAAAAAGTATACCTGGAAGAAATGGAAAAGTCATGAAATTTTGAAAAAATGAACGGAATTTTTTTAGTCACGCTTATTTCAAAGTCTTAATAAATATTTTAGTACTTTACGGCGAATTTTAGATTAGCGAATTGATACAAAATGATTTTTTACTACCAAAAATAAAATTATTGCTATTGCAGAATAAAATTTTTTATAATAATATTAATGAGAATTGTTTAAAATTCAATATCTTTTCTTGGAAAGTCATTTGCGTTAAATAATAATTTTACAAGAAATTGTTGGTAAATTAGTCTGCGACCAGTAGAATTGGTTGAAATTGAATATAATTTACTGGATTTTAAAAAAGTATACCTGGAAGAGCCGGAAAAGTCATGGAATTTTTAAGCAATAACTGGAATTTTTTATTCACACCTGTTTCAAATTATTTTAGTACTTTACGTCGAATTTTAGATTAGCAAATTGATTTTGTGCTAAAAAATTCCGGAATAAAAATCTGTATAATAATATTAATGAGAATTGTTTAAAATTCAATATTTATTTTAAAAAATCATTTGCATTGATTAATAATTGTACAACAAATGGTCGGTAAATTAGTCTGCGACCAGTAGAATGTGTTGAAATTGAATGGAATTGACTGAATTTTATTAAGATTTGAAACGAATTGCTTTTCCTATACTAACCAAAATAATCATTATAATTCCGGAATTTAAAAAAAAATTATATAATGATATGAATCAGAATTGTTTAAAATGCAATATTTATTGAAAAGTCCTTTATATTTGCATTGGTTAATGAGTGTACAAGAAATTGTTGGTAAATTAGTCTACGACTGGTAGAATGTTTTAAAGTTGAATTTAATTGACTGGAATTTTTTCGAAAGTAGACCTGGAAAAGTCATGGAATTTTAAAACCAGAGTTTTGTAGCAACCCTGAATATAGGCCTTTTTATAAATCATGCTGTAATGCATTCAATTTAAAAAATAAACTATTTGCAGAAATTGAATTCTTAGTTAATTAATTTTCAAAAAGCCTATAATTATTTTGAAACAAGTTGATATTTACTTTCTTTATTTCCAATTTACAAATACCAGAATGAGTCACTTTTGGAATTTAGAATTAAACCCCAAAAGTTAAAAGAACAATATTTATTTTTCACATATCATACACAAATACATACATACTTTTATAGTTGTATACATTCACACATTTCATATACAGGAGTCTTTTTACAAGCATTTATTAATTTTTCATCAAATAATACCATATTGCAACAAGTATGCTAATTTACCCGAATTCTCAAGTGTATTTAAATTCACTAACAACCATACATGAAAATCTATTAAATCTATAATTATACATTTCAAAGAAGTGTTTTCGTTCATTTACAACATAATAACGCTCATTTTAGTTAAATATATCTACATAATCCAAGGATTTTCACAAAATATGATTATAAACACTGGAACTTACGTTTAAAAGTTCTATTGTATTTAAAATTATTACACGTTTTGATAAAAAAATTAGCTATTGTAAACTAAAACTATAGACTGAAGCTGTAAACTGAATTTGGACTCTAAATATTGACCGATAAAAAGGACATTTCTTCCATGGATTTTCATATGTATAATTCTCACGTAATTGTGTTAGAACAACCATAATTAAATGGATTTATTGTATTAAATTAAGTTGCTTCTGGAATACCCTTGGATTTTTAATTATACACTAAGCGATGAACGTGAGTTGAGATAAAACTGATAACCGGAAAATCCAAAAGTGATGACGTAGAGGATTGCTGCGATCCAGCAATTAATCGCATTTTGCTGGAAACCTTTATCGGCTGCTAAGAAAAATTCCTTCGAGCTGGAGAACGTCTGTCCTTCCAGAGGAAGATCTTCCACTAATGCAACACTTCTGCAGTAGAAGAATATTCCCATCAGCCCCTAAAGTAAAAAATTCAAATTTTAAAAATAAAAGATTACCGTTCAAGGAATAAATTTACAAACTGCTAAATGAATGTATAGGGATCTCAGTCTCATATTCCCTTTTCCCCCTATTTTTCTCCAAATCCCCTATATTCCCTATATTCGAAAATTGTGGCCGTTTATCCCCTTTTTTTTTGAAGCTACGATTAATTTTTCAAATAAAGACCTAAAATATTCAAAAATTCGCGCCACAATCTAGACTTGTGCATTAAAAAAATTAAAAATTTAGAGGAAATTCAAATTGAAACCATTCAAATTAAAAACCTTTAGCAAATAATTCTTTAAACTCGCAATTTGAGGAAGATAGAAAAGATTAAAATTTAAAAGCCTTTAAATTTAAATTATAATAATATTCTTCATTTTTTTTAGAAAGGACTTCCTCGTGGATTCGAAGGCTGAAAAACTAACAAATTTGAAAGTCTTTGATTCAACTACCTTAAAATTTGAAAAATTTCCAACCCAAAAGTTTAAACATTGAAAAACTAAATTTAGAACTCATCAAATAATTCAAAAGCTTTCAGATTCCAAAGGCTCCAGTAAAAAAAAAACTTACAAATTTGAAGCTTTTTAATTAATTAAAAAATGTAAAAACTCTTAAATTAAAAATCTTCAATTTAAAAGAATCCGCAATGAGCATGCATGATTTTTAATACAAAAAAAATTTTAACACAAAATTAGAAATGAAGAGTGACAGTACGAAACTAGGTCACCAATATTTTAAACGAAAATGGGTTTATTGCATAAAAATTTTTTTTTTAATCAAATACACATTTTGGTAAAAGGATTTTTTCAATATATCATTTTTTTTGTACACTTGAAAAAAAATTAATAAAATTTTAACGTAGTAATAATTTTTTCAACCTTTTAGCATTGATATTTCTTGAAAAGATATATATTTTTTTTCTTATTTTTTCGGATTTTTTAGAAAAAAATGTCTGACATACTGCGATATCACGATCTTCAATTTTGATTTTCTCCGACCAGAATAATTTTTTGGATCGAACATTTTTTACTCTCATCTCGGAATTGGCTAACTTTTTAACGTTTTTCCAATCAAAAAATAGAAAAATGAAAAGAAAAAAAATTTCCCCTTTTTTTCGAAGAAAAATTCCCCTGTTTTTCCTTTAGTTGAACTGCTGAACTACTGTGATCCCTGGAATGTGTCAAGGATGTCAAAGGATTAAAAAAGACTGCAGGGTTGATACAGAAGTCCGGTTTTAAAATTCCAAGACCTTTCCGTGTCTTCCTGGTCTAATTTTGAAAAAATTCCAGGTCAACTTTTTAAAAAATCCAGTTCATTTCTACAAAGATTTATGAATAATTACACCTTTGTATGAAATTTGAAAATATACTTCTAGGAAAACTAGTAGTTTTTGATATTTTATTTTTTTAGAAAATTAAAATTTTCCACACACAATAATATATGTGTAAGGAAATATAGTCTATGTGAAGCGCATAATCACATAACATGTCAAAAATAAGTATCACTCAGAACTTTCATGTTATATAAAGTTTCCATACCAAATATATTCAATTTAACATCGCATCAAAACGCATAATTTTATTTTCGTCGAATAATTTTGGAATTTTCACATAATAGCGCATAACTTCATATTTTTGCGAAATATATATGTAAAAAGTTGCAAAAATGTATTTTTAAAAATATTCACATGTTACAATTCGTCAGTAAATATGAAATATAACATTTTTAACTCATTTTCAATATTTTTAAAAAAGTTTTTAAGAGATACTTGAAAAAAAAGTTGTGTATGGCATTTGAAAAAAGTACAACCAAAGTTGTTGAAATCGGTTAATCCTTTAAAACCCGAGTTTTTTTTACATGCCTACGCTGCAATGAAATCGAAAATACATTAATTTTTTGCAAAGTTATGGATTTTTGAACGCGTTTTTGGGAACTTAAGTTCCCAGTGAGTCTTGAAGGGTTAATGTCTTCTGTTCGGTTTTGGAAATTACAAAATAAAAAATATTTCCCCATGTGCAAAAACATTGTGGCGAATTTTTTGTGAGTAAAATTTTTGTGGTGAACAACTATACAAAATTGAAAACAAAATTTTATCAACAAGTTATAAGATTTTAAAAATGTGAAAAAACAAGCCTTTTTAAATTTAGTTGATTTCATCGAAGAAACATGTTACTATTTTGTTGTTATGGGAAAAAAAACTTTTCGTTGCATAATTTCGCATAATAATCAGTTTTCCAGCGCATAATCCAGGCATTTTCAACGTCACAAAATATTGTCCTTAATTATGAATAGCTAAAATTTTCTACGAAAAGTTAGGAAAATCTACAATACCATTATAAGGGTTCAGTTTTCCAGTTTTAAATAGGGTTTTATAGAAAATTATGAATTTCCAAAAAGAAAAAAAAAACAATATTTGCGATTTGCAAAAGCTAGTTGTAGTTTTTGATATTTTTCTTTAAAAAAATTCAAATTTCTTCACATAATTATGGACAAATATTATTTTTTTTTACAATCGAAAAATCTACGACTCCAAAATCAAGGTTTAGTTTTTCATAATTTTTAACAAGTTTTTGTAAGAAATTACGAATTTCTGCAAAGTTTAATGAATATGTAATTACACATTTCTATGAAAAATTTTAGACGATGCAAATTTGAAAACAGGTCACTGAGGTGTTTTTTAAAAACTTTTGATGTATTGTGTGAATTAAATTGAATGAGGACATATTACAACAAATTACGCTACAATCTTTCCTACGAAAAAACGTAAAAGTACAAAAACACGAGACTTTTTATTTATTTATTTATTATCACTTTCTATGGAAAAACTATTCAAAGTCCAAAATGCATTAAAAATTCGTTGAAATTTTCATCGAAATTCATAAAAGTTTTCGTCCAAATTCTTAGAAATTACTTCTACCAGGGAATGTAAAGGGCTTTTTAATAATTATTGAATTCTAAACAATTCTCACTAATATTATTATAAAATTTCAAAAAATTCTAGAATTATAATCATATTATTTTTATTAGTAAAAAAATCAATTCATATCAATTCGCAAATTGAAAATTCGACGAAAGGTACTAAAATAATAATTATTAAGACTTTGAAGCAAGTGCGAATAAAAAAATCCAGTCATTTTTGCAAAATACCATGCCTTTTCCAGGTTTTCTAGGTCTTGTAGTCACCCTGGATTGTAATATTCAAGTTCCAAAGATTTACAATTTATTCGCCTTCGAAGTTTAGACGATTTTACATTTTTACTGTATGATTGAAAAATAATTCAAAGGGTCTTTCGATGCAAGTTTTTATAAATTTCTAGATAAGCTTGACATAATAAAATAATTTTTATTAAAGACATGGCGATAACATTTTTTTGAAAACTATCAATGCATTCAAAATTTCTGTAGATTGTGTATTATTAACTACATACATAAACAACTCTTTTCACTTGGCACGAGAAGAATAAAATTATAACCAAAATGGGTAAATTAAATAAATCCGCAGATACCTGTTAGATTATTGTTTAAAAATGACTTTTCATAAATATTACTTCAAAATAGGTCAAATAACAGTACAAAATACTTATTATCTTTAAACTCTGAGGGAATATCATATGTTAATTACAGTTATTTCCATTTATTTAATAATGAAAGAACATAAAATGAATAGTGTCTTTACGGCAAATTACTTACGAGTTGAATAACACCCCATGCTGAAATTACGAGTCCGCAAAGGGCGTATTTTGGTCCGCAGACTTTCATTTTTGCAAAGAAATATAACTTTTCTCTTTTTTCGCGAGAAATGAACCGAAAAACTATTTATTAATCACTTTTTCCAGACGTATAGCACGTTGACACACAATACGCCCAGAGTAGTCATATGATTGAATCGATTGTTGAAGACGTCATATTTGGTCACATGAGAATTGGATATTAAAGGCCTTTTATTTTAGCCAACCAACATTGAAATCTAGGAGAAAGGTCGCCTGAAAAGATGTTCTCGTTGGTCGAAAATGAGGCTGCCCTGGACAAGCTGCCAAATCGTGAACATGCCTTAAGGTTTTTAAATTGTCATACAAATGTTTATATTTAGAGGTTCTACGAAACAAAATGATCACCTACATGATAAATTTTTAATGTATTTTATATATCTAACTAAATAGGGTAACAAATGAATAATTTACTCAATTTCTTCATCTTCTGAAATTATATAGGTTATGTTTTCACTAATCAGCTGATAATCTGATATTCACGCGCCAGTTTCTTTCATTCGGTGTTTTAGAAAACGTTAAATCTTGAATTGTGTTTAAAACTTAAAAAAAAATACTTCTAAAAATGTTAGCACCCTCTAAAATAAAAAAGCTCGACGAAGTCGTAGTTAATAGAATTGCAGCTGGCGAAGTCATTCAAAGGCCTGCAAATGCTTTGAAAGAACTGATTGAAAACAGGTAGGATTTTGTGACATTTTGTCTTTTGTTTGTAAATTAATTTTTGGGTGTTTATTATTAAAATTAAAATCGAATGTTTGTCGCCTGATTCGTTTTCAGCCTGGATGCCAAAGCTTGTAATATACAAGTTGTTGTCAAAGAAGGAGGATTAAAATTATTACAGGTATTCATCTAATTTTGTTTATTTATACTTATTATAAATTGAAGCCGCGCGTCAAAAAGGAACCTAACCACTAAAATATCAATTTCGAGAAAAATTTAAAAAAAGTGAATAAACATAAATGTGAATTATTAGGCTAATAACACTGGTCTACATAATGTCACCCACGTAACTGTTTAATGAAACACATGTGTAATTTCCGAAATATTTTTTTGCACTGAATTCGAATCTGATTTCCATTTGTTTCCACCAGCTCTTCTTTAGAAGATATTTTCAATTTATTTTTTTTTCAAGATAATTTTGATGCATTCTTTAACGCTGAGTCCAACGGAACCCGTGATATTTAGAAAAAATTAATAACTTTCTTAAACAAATTATAGGCGATTTTTTCGATTTTAAATGTTAAAGAAAACTAAGAAGAAAATTTTATTCTTGTTTTCACCGTTCTTAAAATATAGTGAAAATAAGAACAGGGTAAAATGTCAAAAAAAAAACATATTTGTTCCCTTTTAAAATACATGCAAAAAGTTCTTTCGCCACTTTTCGATAATTTGCAGAAAAATCCTGTTTGTTATTTAAACTCATTTTCGGAAAATTAAACACAATTTTTTACTTGCCTTTATTTCTGCATATTATTTTAATTTTCCTAAATCCTTTTTTGACTGCAGATTTGCACTAAAAAATTTAAATATCACAGAAAAGTTTTAACACTAATGCTAATATTTTCTCAAATTAATCGCTAATGCAACTGTTTTTTCCCTTTGCCTTTGAATATATTTTCAAACTTCATCGCTGATTGACTAAAATAACATATGCGCCATCTCAAAAATCACAATTTCAAAAGATTTAAAAATATTTCAAGGGTTTTTAAAAAGTTTCAAGAGATTTCAAATATTTTAAAAAGATTTTAAATGGTTTTAAGAAGGTATTTAGGACATCAATGATATTTAAAAGATTTCAAGGGATTTCTAAGGATTCCTACGGATCTCAGAGATTTTGGTCGATTTTATGGGAGATGTATATTGTACACTAGATTTCAAAAATAGTTAATCCCTGGATTCAATGTTTAAAAAATTGCATGACACTATTTCACTACTTTTTTCAAAATTTATGCTACTATTGACACTATTTTGAATTTCTCAAATGAGTCCGAGGCCTCGACATTATTAATATACTTTTTATTACAGAATTCAGTATAGGACATGTAATAGGCGCTTTTAGCGTATTTAGTTTCATTTTGACCAAAACACTACTCAGGTCTCTTTTTGATTTACGGCTTCAATTGTTACTCTCTTTTTATAATCCTATAATTTAATTATAATATAATCCGCTTACCTTTTTAAATAATGACTTTAAAATTAAAACAATCAATGTTTTAAAATAGATTCAAGACAATGGAACCGGAATTAGAAAAGATGACTTGGGAATCGTTTGTGAAAGGTTCACAACCAGCAAATTGGAAAAATTCGAGGATTTACAGTCAATTGCCACTTTTGGATTTCGGGGTGAAGCTTTAGCCAGTATTAGTCATGTGGCACAATTAAATATAACAACAAAAACAATCGATGAAAAATGTGCTTACAAGTGAGAAGAATTTTATTTATTTGAGGTCTTATTTCATTCCACTTTATAAATTAAAATTTAAAATTAATTAATTTAATTAAATATTTATGACAGAGCTTCTTATAGTGATGGCAAATTGAAAGCGCCACCGGTTTCGTGTGCTGGAAACCAAGGCACTACTATTACTGTTGAGAATCTCTTCTACAATATTCCAACAAGAAAAAAAGCTTTGTCTAGTGCCTCTGAGGAATTTTCCAAAATTGCAGAAGTCGTTACCAGATATGCTGTGCACAATCCCTCTGTTGGTTTCGGTTTAAAAAAACAGGGAGAAACTAGCACACATGTAAGAGTAATTTTTTATTCATTTCTTAATCCCACCAAAAACCAGTAATTTTTTATTAAAATCATTTTGCTTCTAATTTTCATTTCCGCCACGTTGTATAATGTCTATTATGGGCTTAATAAAATCTATATAGGGTGCTTTATAATTATTTTATATATATTTTTTATATTATTTTATATTTTATCATTTAAATTTTAATTGAATTACTAATTTACTAATTTACTAAATTTGGAAAATGAAATTAATTGTTTGCGTAATTTTTGTTAAAAATTACTTTAATTAATTAAATTGATTTATTATTCAGTTTAATTTAATGGTACCGTATTATTCAATTAAAATTTGGATTGGATTTTTCAATTCAAAATGGAAGGGTGGCTAAGTTCACTGAACTTAACCGACACTTCATTTTCTATTAGATTTTATAGGAATATAAATTTCTAGGACAAATATTAGGCAAAAAGTTTGGATGAAAAATGCAATTATGTTTAATGATTGTAAAAAATTTAATTTTTCACATGTGCTCATCTCTGCAGCCTAATCTATCCAACCAATTAACACAAGATTTTAATGAGAAGACTTCAGCAACATATTCTCGATATCTTGCAAAAATTTTCGGTATTTTTAATAGTTTTTAGAATTTTACCATTTATGTCATCTCTGAATTTTCATTTTTTACACTAAATCCGTAAATTATTAAAAAGTATTCAAGTTATCGAAAATTCCTGCAATATATAGCGAAAATCTGTTACTACTGACTTCTTGTTCAAATTTGACGTCAATCGGTTTGATAGATTAAGATGTATAGGTGAGCACAGGTTAAAAATTGGCTGTTGTTTTACTTTTTTCTCTAATATCACAGTTTCTCAGGAATTAATATAAAATCACGCTTAAGCTTATTTCTTAATGGTTGGTCAGTCATCTACTAAGTTTCATTGAAATCGATTGAGAATTGCGCCGACAAAAAGGTCCAAAATACATCATTATTCCAGATAAGGATTCTTGGTAGCTTTTTTGTACTTGGTGGCAATTCGTTACAGGGAATTTTGATATATAGTATTACGCTTTATTTGTTTAGCTTTCCATAAAATCTTTTGATTTAAAATACAGGTTCGAACGCCTCATTCCTCTACGAAAACTAACAATATCCGAATTTTATATGGCAATCCAGTTGCTCGCGAACTTCTTGAAGTCGATCTAAAGGATGAGAAACACAATTTTAAATTACATGCACTCATAACGAATCCAAATTATTCTAATAAAAGAATGACGCTTCTTCTGTTCATCAATCACAGACTTGTTGATTCTTCGAGTAAGTAAAATTCATTTTTTATTCTTATTTATTACTTCATCAATTTTAAGCTATTTTTTTCTACTAAAATATTGATTAAATTAAAATTATACCCTTAATGCGATCCAAAAGAACTTTTCATTTTCTAGTGATAAAGAAAATGTTAGAGGACCTTTACTCCGTACATCTGCCGAAAAAAACTCATCCTTGGTGTTATTTGTCACTCGAAATTGACCCTGCGAATGTGGACGTTAATGTACATCCAACAAAACATGAAGTACGGTTTCTTCACGAAGATTCTATAATCGAAAGAGTTAAGATTGCCCTGGACGAAAAACTCTCGGGTGTTAATGCTTCCAGAACGTTTTATATGCAGTCAAAATTGCCAAATGTTGACGTTACGAGAGAGTTTTTGAAAGAAGTTTTACCTGAGTATGATACTAAACAGGCAGATAAAACAAAAAAACTTTACGCACATGAAATGGTAAGAACGAGTTCTACGGACCAGAAACTGGATAAATTCAGCTTTACTATTCACTCCGCTTTTAAAGAAAATAAAACAGATTTTGAGGAAACTAAAGAAAATGGATCTAAAGATGAAAAAGCTGAAGCAGTTGATAGCAGTAATATAAAAAATCATACAGAAGAAAATTCATTTAAAGATGAAGTACAAAAGATTCAACCAATGGAGGAAGAGAAAAATGTCGCAACTACTTCCTTCGAAAATTTGAAACTTTTGGATGATTCTGCCACGGAAGGAGATAACGAAACATGTTTCATACTTTCAGTTTCAGATGATTCTGATGTCGAGAATGAAAAAAATAATAAACCTATCGATATGGAACTTGATCCTGCTGAAAGCAGTATGACAGCTGACAGAGCGCTTAAGAAAATTTATAAACGCTGGGGAAGTGGTGAAAACGAAGATGTTAGTCCGAAAACGATTCAAAATGAAGAAAGTAATAAAAAGAAACAAGTCGAAGTTACAAACGATGAAAATAAAGAACTTAGAGAAAAAAGTATGACGAGTAGTAACGAAAGTTTAAATGAAAGTCAATTAAAGGGAACACAAGTCACTGAATTTAAATCTTATTCTGTGAATGACTTTAGACGAGAAGTTAAATTGAAGAGCGTTTTGATGTTGAGAAAAGAAGTGGAAGATAATTATCATGCAGGTCTGAGAGAAATTTTATCAAATTTGACATTTGTCGGATGCATCGATGAAGGATTTGCTCTAGTACAAAGTGGAGTTAATTTATACATTTGCAACACTCAGGCGCTTGCGTAAGTTATAATTAATTTTAATGAGCCTAAAGTAAACTTTAACAAATAATTGTTAACTAAGCAATTTATTCTTTTCCTTTTGTGTAGGGAAGAACTTTTTTACGAAATCATGTTGTATGACTTTGCAAATTACGGCGTCATTAAGTTTTCTGTAAGTTTATTTTATTACGTTTATAAAGCGTGTCGATTAAGGTGATCAAAAATTCTCAAAGTTTTAAAATTTTAATGTGCACTTGGAAATTCTTGTTCCTTTTTGTAAAAAAGAAAGTCCCTACAAAAATATAATCCAATCGAATGAAATCTTGCACTCCTTCGTCAAGGTCAAAGGTTAAACTCTAAATATATTCGTTACTTTTGTGCTTGCAGAAAAATGTTTAGGACAAATCAGCTTAATTTCTTATTTTAAACTTAATGGTGTTGCGTAATTTAGTAGAAAACAAATTATTACAAATAATTAATACTTTTAGGGTATTTAGACTTATATTTTCAATATGAATTTATTGGTACCATATAAATTGTTTTCAAGTTTATTTAGTCCTTTCTTATCTATCTTTAAAAAAAACAATAATAATAAAAACAATTTATATGGTGCCAATGTATTCGTATCCTTTACTATAGATTTGCTATACCCTCAACCTCGATGAGGAAGTGCAAGATTTCATTAAATAGAATAAAATTTTTGTAGGGATTTTCATTTTTTTTTCTTTTCTAAAAGAAACAAGAATTTTCAAGTGTACATTGCATTTTTCAAATTTTGCGATTTTTGGACCACCCTAGCGTCGGTTTCAAATTTCCGAAAACTTTGAAATTTAGAGTATTTAATATTCCAAAATTAATTTAAAAACTTTCATGTTTTCAGGAACCATTGCCTTTGTACGATCTTGCAATGTTAGGTCTTGAGACCAAAGAAGCAGGGTGGACCGAAGAAGAAGGAAGAAAAGAGGATTTGGCAAACAGTGTGAAAGAACGGCTTGTAGAAAAAGCGGATATGCTGAAAGAATACTTTTCTATCGTCATCGACAAAAAAGGAAATCTAAAATCACTACCGATATTGTTAGGTAAAAAAATTTATTTTCTTTTAGCTGAATTTTTTTTCATTTGCGCCTACTTCAAAACCTTAATAATTATTTTAGTACTTCACGGCAAATTTTAAATTTGCGAATTGACTCGAATTGATTTTTTTTTTACTAATAAAAATAATACGATTATAATTCCAGAATTCAATAATTATTAAAAAGTCCTTTACATTCCCTGGTGGAAATAATTTCTATGAATTTTTACGAAAATATCTGTGATTTTTTACGAAAATTTCTACGAATTTTTAATGCATTTTGGACTCGAAATAGGTTTTTCGTAGAAAGCGATAATAAAAAATCTCAGATTTTCGCACATTTTCGTAAAATGGCGTACATGTTAAGGAATTAATTTTTCGTAGGAAGGATTTCAGTGTAATTTTCTGTAGTATGTCTCAATTCTATTTAATTTACACAATACATCAAAAGTTATTTAGGAAAACAGAATATTCTGGAAAAATTGTTTACAAAAAACTACAGCGCTCTTCGCGGGTAACCATTTCATATTAAATTGTTGAAAATTATCGATTAGAGGTTTTCTACATTTTCCTAATTTTCCATAGAAATATGTAATTACATATTCATTAAACTTTGCAAAAATTTGTAATTTTATAAGAAAAACTATGAAAAACTACAAATATAGCTTTTTCAAATGGTAATTTTGTTTGTAGAAATTCATAATTTAAAAAAAAAACTATAGAAAAATAAGTTTGTGATTTGTTGTTCTGGTTTTTCATAATTTTTTTCAGCCGTACTATCACAAAATCTATCAGTTTCTATAATCACTTCTAAAAATGACGTTTTCATAGGATCGTAAACATTTTTTCCACCAGGGTTTGCATTGCTTAATAATTGTACAAGAAATTGTTGGTAAATTAGTTTGCGACCAGTTTAATGTTTTGAAATTGAATTGACTGAATTTTTTAAAAAGTTGACCTAGAGTTTTTTCAAAAGTAGACCTGGAAAAGTCATGGAATTTTGAAACTGATCTTCTGTAGCAACCCAGATCTCGATTTTTAAAAAACGAATTTAGTATATACTTTTTTTTCAAAAAATAAACTAGGCTCTTTTTTCCTTTCAGACAAATATTTTCCTCGGGAAGGTGGAATTCCTTTATATATAATGCGTTTGTCAACCGAAGTCGACTGGGAAGCAGAGCAACCTTGTTTTCGAGGAGTTTGTCGAGAAACAGCAAAATTGTATAGCCAAGTCGACTCTGATTCGGAAACCTATGACTGGAAACACGCAACTGAACACATTTTATACAGCGCTATCAAAGAAAGTTTACTACCTCCAAACCATTTTGCTCACGACTCTACGATTCTTGAACTAGCTTCGTTGCCAGATTTGTACAAAGTTTTCGAAAGATGCTAATCAGCGATATTGAATTACTTAATAAAATGAAGACAAATATTTTTATATATTTTAAACTTTTCTTTTATTCGTCTCTTTCCTTCTAAAAGAGAAACTCGTTACAAATCGCATTCAGAATTCTTCTATAACATTAGCATAATTACAATTTACTCTCGTAATAAAAACTGTACCTCGTTCCCACGTAGTATGTTGATAAAACGATTGAAAATTCAGCGGTTTGTTAGCTGATCGAAGATAAAATTCACTTTTACTGTTTCTTTTAAAAGCTCTATGTCGGCTGTACAAATATTTAATGAAATCATTGATTAAATGCAAGGCTAGATCTATGTGATAAAAATATAAATCGCTTAACAAATAATGCTGTGGATAAGTAACGAAATTATTTAAATGATCTACTTATCGGAATTGCAGTGCACTTATCTTCAGTCCAGTGCATTGTTTTCCAATTTGAGAGACATCACAAACTTTGCAGAGTAAATCATTGAATTGAGGTTGATAAGTTGCTCCACAAAGAGGGCATTTCGTTTCGGGACTTCCTCTGTAAATTGGTGTGTAAGTTCCAGCGCAGAGCGTAAACGGATTATGCTCGTCATAAGCCAGTTCGTGCTCGTCAACTGGAGTTTTGTCGCAGGCCTAAAAAACAAATTCATTTTGTCAAATATTGTTCGATAACTGGGAAGAAAATTTGAGGGTTTACATTTACAGGCCTCGGACTCATTTGAGAAATTCAAAATAGTGTCAATGGTAGCATAAATTTTGAAAAATAGTAGCAAAATAGTGTCATCCAATTATATATATATATATATATATATAGACTGGGAGCCGGTGCCATTTTCATAGATGGCAGTCGCTCCCAGGGGGACCCTG
>JAUMHM010000031.1:57408665-57431658 GCA_032362435.1 Melikaiella ostensackeni
AATATATTGCACGGGGCTATCCCGGTTTATATCATCAGTCACGGACGCATTTTGGTAATGCAATCAAGTGATATGATTATTATTATTATTATTATTATTATATCATTCAGCCAAATCCCTTTCGTGGTAAGTGTAACTCGTATGGTTCTAGCCTCATTGCACCACCGCGGATGAAGGAATTCGTATGGTAAGCGCAAATAACGGATGTGTAGAAGAAGGGCTACGTTTTAGATCAATCTAGAAGTCACGTATTGGTCAATCAAACAACACACTCTTTCCACAACACCGCTCCGACACTGGTCGTTGATCAATATCTCCAGTAATCACCCCAGGTGAGAAGCTTTACAGAGCCATCATACATCACGATTCACACATAAACACTCAAACGGACTGATAAGCCCATAGGAAGAATGATACTCTTTACCGTAACCACGTCCACTAAGTAACGCTCCTCACGAGGGCCCATGAGTATCCAAACTCTTTCGTTTCCGGCGTCCTCTTCTTCTTATAAACTGCCGATCATCTTTCTACCCTCGTTTACACGCATGGATAACTGTGCATCCATATTTCCGTTAGCAGTAAATAAACTTCCAAGATACACGAACTCACTAACTTGTTTTGTCATCTCTTCATCACCTCTTCTTTCAAACCCAATCATTTTTGTTTCATTCACGATAATCTTGAGATCCATACTTTTCATGTTGGTATCCAGTCACTCTCCCGAGATCAAAACCTTCTTCGTCTAAGAGGGCCACTCTTTTACATTTGTCCATGTACATATTGACTATTGCTTTTAGAAGCCAATCATTTGCTCCGTACTCTTTCAGGACTTCACAGAGCTTAGTTCTATCCACTTTATTGAAAGTTTCTTCCAGATCAACAAATGCATATGAAATATTTTTCTTTACTCTCAAACATTGTTCTATGATCTGTCTCAAGCTAAATATCTGATCCGCACATAATCTCCTTGGCATAAATCCACTTTTCCTTTTCCTTGCAGAGTGGAACGATAATCGCTTTTTCTCCATTCATTTGGAACTTCAACGTTCTCAGCAAACATATTCATAAATTCGCTCAGCCAAATAAACATATACTCGTATTTGCCACCACTCTTAAGCGTTTCAGCAGTGACACTATTCATACCATCAGCCTTCCCATACTTTAGTTTCTTAATTACGGATATTATGTCGCGAACATCAATTCTTCTTTCACCACCTACAACGGAATCGTCTAACTTATTCTTCTCTACGTCACAGTTGCTATGCTCCACAGCTTGACCTCCATACAATTTCTTTAAAAAATCACGCCTAACACCGACTAACTTAGTACTAGCCCGAGTGAAAATGCTTCGTCTTTATTTCGATTCGATCTAGACTTGAGTTCAACTTGAAGACGAGGATGTCTAGCTGTGTCTCAAAATTGAGTCGAGTTGATCAGTTTATGGCCACAAGAGGTAAGACGGCGTTAGCTCGACTCAAGACGAACCTTTCTGGTCTCACAAATGAGATTGTTGACAGATGCAAAGGATTAAAATTAATGAGAAAAAAATGTCTAATTTTGAAATTAGTTGTTTTAAGAGAACAATTCAGAATCTGTGGGTCTTAACGACTATAGCCGTGAAAAATTTGCTTTAAAAAGATTAAAATTGCAATTTTCTATAAGGATCTCTTAAACCGTGAGAAATACGTCAAAACAGACAAAAATTTTGGCATTCTCGCTATAAAAGTATAATGCAAATGGAAATCCGTAAATGAAATGATTCAATACATATATTGTATAAAAATATGAAAAATTGTTTAACTATAAACAAGGATTAGCTTTTATGACAATCAGGATGACCCTTTTCGTCAGGGCAGGTATATAGTACCTGCCCTGGTCTATACGGCTATAGACAAACTTTTTACGGTCTCAAGATATAAAACTTCGACTCAAGTCATGAACATTCGTCTTCAAGTTGTAAACGCTGGTCTCCAAGATGTAGAAACTCGTCTCAAGACGTGAAATAAAGTCTAACTCCGTCTCAAAAATGAAACGTAGAAATATGTCTCCACTTCGTCTCCACTTCGGCTCCACTTCGTTTTGATTGGGGGCAATTCAAGTCGGAACCAAGTCAAAGAATTTTTACTCGGGAGTACTCCCTTTCCTAATCTTCTTAACACGTTTCCAAAATCCTTTCTTATTTCATTGAAAATCATGTTGCATTCTCTTATCTTCTTCGGCGGATAAATTATAACAAATTAGAAAAATAAAACCGCATCGTTAAAACAATTCATTTCGAAACGATTGAAGAGACGTTTAGATGTCAGCTAAATCCTCTATCACGTTGAAATAAACTAGGGGAAAAGTTCTAAAATTGAAATGAGTTGGGGGCGACAAAAATCCAGATACAAACTTTTCTGTAAACTTTTCAAATCCATTGACTAGTACTAAATTAATTATGAACAAAAATGGTTTGAAAAGAGTATATCTTTTCTCAGATATAGGTATGAAAATTCGACTTCTGCCCTTTTTTATCCAAAGGACACAGGGGCTTCAGGATAGTATGTTGTGCATATTTCAATCTGTTTCTTGGGGAAGCTAATAGCGTTCGCTTTACATAATCCCTGTAATAAAGTAAAGGAGGGTACTTCTGCTTTAGGGAGAGACACTTTCTTTGCAAAATCTGTTCTCTCCACGCCTCGCTCTTTCCCGACTGTCAAGAACTCTTGGGACTAGTATTTCATGTACATGTATATGAGCCATGAACCAGGTAGCATTGCGTGAATGAACAAAGAAATTTGACACAAAGGAAGATGAAAAGAAATGCAAAAAATTGGTAAAAGTAGGCAGCAGGCGCCTACAAAAAAGGGTTTCGTAGCCTATTAAGCCGTTAATGAAGTCTTTCAAATATTCCTCCTCCTTTCACCTCCCCGCACTTGCTATCATCCCCCCCGTCACTACCCCTCCTCTTTTATTCCAACCTCAGATTTTTTGCACAATATGTATTTAAGAGTAAATATTCAAATACATTCCTTTTCACAAATTCTCTTTATTCCGACAAATTCTGGGTGACTCGAGTGGCAACTGAGTACTGAATGTTCGAGTCGATTTTCCTTTTTACCTGTGCGCTCCAAAGTTGTGAAATAAAAATATGAGGCCAAGTATGAATAGTGGAAAATTTATGTATGAATTTTTTTTTTAATAAAAGGAATTGGTTCAATGAATTAGTTTATTAAATAATTTGTTTGTTTGATAAAAAAGGAATTGATAGTGTAGAGGAATGAAAAAAATTGGCGGGCTATTACTGTCAGTAAATAATAAACATAAGTGTACCAACATAACAATAATAATGATAATAACAAATTATATTACAGGCCCGCTAAATATTTTTTTTATTCCTCTACACAATCAATTAATTTTTTTTATCAAACAAAAAATTATTTTATAAACTAATTCATTGAACTAATCTCCTTTGTTAAAAACACTTCTATTTATAAATTTTCTACTGTTCGTTCTTGGCTTCATTTTTTGATTTCACAACTTTGATTACCTTTAACATGAATAAGTAAAATACTAATAGTCATGTAATTGGCGCAATTTTTTTACACGTAGTGTTTTTGATGGGATAGAATGATTCTATTCCCAGGATTGCAAGTACCAATAATATCATTTAGTAAATCCTAGAAGAAATTTTTTACATCACTACTGTCACCATCAACTGCAGCGCAGCATTCTATAACAAATAGCCTTCTCATTTATCCTTTTATTCTAGTTCATAATAATCTAGGAGACGCACTTTCTTTCTTTTTGACATGCTGTTTTGCTCCCTCAGTTATAATCAGACTGACTCCCTGGCTACCAAGTGATTTATTGTCTACTCCTAATCAAAGTTCTAGTCCATTTTCCATCTTTCTTACTTCACATCCCTTCTCTTTTGTTTCCAGCACACATAAAATATCTAGTTTCCTTACAAGCGTAGTATCCCGCAATTCCCGTTCTTTAGAATCATTCACACCTCTAGCATTTCAAACACCCAGTCTTCAAATACACTTTTTGAAGATCTTGAAAGAGACAGGTTTTTTGGTAGAGGGATGAAATCTCTTCAATATGAAATTTTTTTTCTCAAACATGAACTTAAACAAAGTTTTTTCATGCAACTGAAATTCTACAAAAAACCTTTAGCGATGAAACTATGTTTTCAAAAATTAGTGTGATAGGCTCATTAGAGACAATTAAATGACAAAGCAAAAAAGAGGGAGAAAGAGAGTCAATTATCTTCCTCATTCTTCCTGTGCCCTTTTTATACTACTAGGATCCAACATGTTTCGAGGTCATTTAGACCTCCTCACAAGGGAAATTTTTTAGGAAAATATATTTGAAAATTTAGGTCTTATGCTTTATGTTATTAGAGAATGTATACAGTAAGGTCCTTCTCATCCCGGTCATAGGGTTGTTGCATGTTAAAATATTTTCAACAAATGCAACCCAACTTCCACAGCAACACTCAAAAAGATATTGAACAGGGGTCTTTTTGAATTTCGCGCACAAAAAAAGACGCCCTCGCATGCCCATGTTTCAAAAGTTAAGTCAGGGGCGAAACTTTAAGTCAGTTTTTGTCAAATTTTTGAGGAAAAAAATTGATTTTGAGATACCCACTGAAATATAGCAATTAAAATTACAAATTATGTTTAATAAGTTAATGGGACCTTCAATCTAAAATACCAAACAATAAAAAAAAATTTATTCATAACAAACTTTGCATTTAAAATTGAAAATTGCATTTGATGTTGTTGATGTTATGATAGTGTTGATGCGTTTGATATTTGACTTTGTTAGGAAATATTCAAAATTATTGTTCACTGTAAATTATGGTAGATTATGATTTTTCTGTGTTTATTTATACCGGCAAACCTAACCTCAGAACTCTCAATGAAATATCAACACTAATTGTGAATTCTATTTACAAGTGAAGGTTACAATTCCTAATGCGGTGTATTAGTTATCGTTACGGTATCATATGATACCTTTTTCCCCCTTTATTGTAGTTATTTAATCCATTTAACTATAAACAACTTTGAATACGGATGGGAAATTTCTCGTCACTCAAAGTTCCGCCCCTGACTCACCTTCGGAAACGTGCGCATGCGCGGGCGTCTTTTTTGTGCGCGAAATTCACAAAAACCCCTGTTCAATATCTTTTTGAGTGCTGCTGTGGAAGTTGGGTTGCATTTGTTGAAAATATTTTAACATGCAACAACCCTATGACTGGGATGAGAAGGATTTTACTATATAAATCAAATAAAATTTTTTAAGCGATATCAGTAGTTTTTTATTTTATAGGGTACAACTCAACATACTTTGAGAAAGCATCCAAAACTACAAAGATATATTGGACTCCTCCACATGACTTTGGCAAAGGTCCATGAAAATCAACAGTAACTAGATCTCAAGGTTTATCCGAGTGGACGAGATTATATCGATATTCCATCTTTACATTAAGATCCTTGACTCGTTAACATAAGACACAAGATAGGACAAACCTCATGATATCACAATTCATAAATTTCCAATAATAATATCGTCTCAAGTACATCGTAGTCTTGTATACACTCGGGTGACCTACTTTTAAGTGGACACAGTCTGTCAGTTTTTTTGTTATCTTTTCTGGTATTACCACCTGCCATAGATTCAAATACTCCTCTTTCGAAACACTATGTTCTCAAATAGAATATAAAAATCCATGATTTTATTTCTCTTTAGATTACCAATAATTTTTTCAAAATAAAGGTCCTGTCCCTGCAAAGACTCGAAATTGCTTAGATTATCTCATAAGTCATTACCTAAATCAATTTCTTTGCAACATAAATCCAAACCCCTCAAAATCTACTCCAAATTGCAAAACATCTATGGATAAGTGATGAGGTTGAGCGATTTCAAACTTTCCACGAGGATTTCGACTGAAGAAATCAGCTACAATGTTATCTCGACCAACACAATAAAAGGCTTCGAAGTCATGTTGTTGAAAAACATACTCCAACGAATTAATCTAGCGTTTAGATATGCTGTTGTATTCAGAAATGTAAGACCATTATGATTAGTAATGATTTAAGCTTTGAAATAGAATACACAATAGCCAAAAGCTCTTTTTCGACCGTTGTATAGTTCACTTCGGCAATATTCAAACAGTGACTAACAAGATAAATTATACGATGATTGTCATTCTGATCCCATTGGTAGAAAAGTCCACTAATACCAAGGTCTCATGCATCAGTTTGCAGCTTAGATTTAGCACCTGGAATAATGTGACTTAGATTTATGCAATCAACAAACGCATCTTTCATAACTTCAAACGCATTATCATGTTTGTTTTACCAAATCCTTGGATTTTTCTCCTTTGAAAGATCTCTAAAGGGTTCTAATAAGCTAGAGTGACAAGCATTTAACTAACGATAATATGTACAGATTCTTATAAATTGCTGTAATTGCTGTCTGTTTTCAGGTTTTTCAAAAATTCCTAATATTTTCAAGTTTATCAGATTGTGGCCGAATTCCATCAGTTGAGAGCTCACAATCAAGAATATTAACATTTTGTTGACAGAAGATAGATTTTTTAATTTCAAAGTAAAATTCTTCTCTTGTAAAACAGGAAAAACTTATTCTGTTGCTCCTAAACAATCAGAAATTGTACCAGGATAGCTATTAAAAAATCATCTATATATGAAGTCAAAATCTTTTCAAATTGATTATCGAGTGCAAAGTTGAGTGATCTCATGAAAGCGGGACCTGCCGTTTTTAAGCCGAAAGGAATTCGGCAGAATTGGTACATCTTTGAGTCATGTAAAAGGGCGGTATATTTTCGAGAACTCTCGTACAAAGCAATCTGCCAGTATCCTGCTGCTAGATCTGTCATCGATATATTACTAATTCCATAAAATTTTTACATCAACTCATTAATCAAAGGTGGGGCTTCATCATCAGTCTCAGTAATCTCATTAATATAACGAGCATCGAGGCATACACGAACTGAACTACTATCATTTTTTACCACAATTCTGAGCGGATTGCAATAAGGACTATCTGATCGTTCGATAATTCCAGCTCGTAGCATTTCTTCTTTACTCCCATTGACTAGTTCTCGATAAGCAAAAAGAATGAGATGCATTTTTCTTACCATTGTTTCATGGGGTTCTACTTTAATTTGATATGCAAGAGTGTCAGCGCTATTAGTTTTAGATGTAAAAAGTTTTTGAAATTTAGACATCATTTTTACGAAAGCCTCCCTTTCATCATCGTTACATCCCTTAAGTCCAGCTGCAATCACCAGGACATCATTCAAGAAATTATCAGAGCCAGATAAATTTTCCTGAATACTTTTTTGGAAAATGTCTAATTTAATTATAAATTTATCTTCTTCACAGTTATCAAGATCAAGATCTTTTTAGTGCAATAAATTTCTAAAAACTAAATTGACCGGAGAAACTCCTTCCATTATTGTTTCTTTGTAATCATCGCTAATATTACTAAACTTTATATTGATATAATTTGTTTTTCGGTTATTAGAAGTGACGGTTTTATCAAGATTCAATATATTATTACCAAATAAATTTACCAACATCTCAGAATCATTCACATTATTATAATCATTATTAAATTGCAGAGAATGAGTCAGATAATTTATTGTCTGATTCTCAATCTTCATATGAGACGAATTTATATCATTTATTGCATGAGACTCATCTGAAATACAAGAGATAAGTCTATTGTTTTCTAAATTATTAGTTTCGGATATCCTATTCTCCAAAAGAGATGTATCATCCCCCTGAATATTCATCTCTTTTATGTAACTTCCTAAACTTTCGCTAAATTTGATCATTTGTATATGCTGTTATATTGTCATCTCTTTTAGACACTAAAAGTTTCTCGGAGGGCATCCTGTCGAACGAAACAAACGAATCAGATACAGGTGCTCCCAAAATTAAAATTGAAGAATGCTCGTAATCTATCATGATTTTATTACCAATGAACTAGACGTGTGCTATAAAATTTGATTCGATTTCAAACCGACATAGGACGCGATTCAAATGTCGAAAAACCGACATTCGATTCGTGCTCCTATCGGATCGATTTTTTTTTATTCGTTTGGCCCACTGATCGAATATCGAAAAACCGACATTCGATTCGTGCTATCGCCGGATCGGTTTTTTCAATTCGATCAGCTGGCCTTCCATTGTCTCAAATCCAATATTCGACTCATAAAAGACATTTCAAGTTTTTGATTAATAATTATAATTCTAAAAATATAAACCAATGCATGCAGAATGCAGATTGCAGATCTAGAGAGACATGGCGAAAATACTGTGTCAATCTGGTGGTTGTTATTACGCAAAAGAAACGTGTCGTTGATTTTTACATCCTTAATTAAAATTTGTTATCAGATTAAATAATAAATAGTAATAATAACTCCTTAGATGCTATTCAGCTCAAGATCTGTGAAACGTTTTTTCACAGGCTTGACAGGCTTATAATATTTATTTTCTTATTTAATATTCTCAAGTCAGGATTAAAGGGGGAGATCCACAACTGAAGGGTAGTCCAAAATTGGTGTTATTATTTATTACCCTAGCTTTATTCTAATTTTTTTCGTCAAATAACAGTTTCTTTTTTGTGTTCTACATTTGTGAAATTTGGATTATCAATTGTAGAATGGGAAATTTCATGTAGTATAAAATATATGCAACTTAAATTTCCATTAACTTTAATAGTATTGAATTGAAATTTTTATCCTATAATATTTTTGTATAATATTATAAAAAGAAAAGTAGAACCGATTTTAACCTCTTTTGGATGAAAGTTATTTGCAGATGGGATTTTGTTCTTGACTACAGTTCTTTGGCATCCTACAAACAATTTAAGGGCATGTGACACAGTCAAATTCCTACATTACCGACCTCTTTTTTTCGGTGTATCAAATTTTTTTTTGAACCATAGAACTTTTTTTATAATCAAAATATCGGCCTAAAACTTTGAGAAATTAGTGGCCCTATATGTGAACTTTAAAGCAGCATTCGACTCGGTGAACAGGAAGGTTTTATGGCAGATTTTGCAAGAGAGGGGATTAGATGAAAGTCTGGTGGAGAAGATAAAGGAGAAATTTGAGGAGACTAGGAAAAGGGTGAGGATAGGCAATAGGGAAACAAAAAGGGGAGATTTTTTGGACTGGAAGGGGACTCATGTAAGGGTTGTTCGCTTAGCCCACTACTGTTCAGCCTCTTGATGACTGATCTAGGGAAGAAACTGGAGAAGAAAGAAAAAGGGGGAACGTTACTGGGATGACGAGAGGGATGATTTTGATAATGAGAGCGTTCGAGGAGCAAGTGAGAAGTTACCTGGGTTTCTGGTTGAGGAAAAGGAGGTGATGTTGGTGAGGAAAAGGAGGTGATGTTGGTGAGGAAAAGGATAGTGTGTGCGAGCAAAGAAATGGGGCAGGTGTGAGGTATAGGAAAAATAAGTTTCAAGGACAATTGGAAGATGACAGTGTGGATGTTTGATGCTTTAATGTGATCAGTATTAAGCTACGAAGTGGAGATCTGCGGAAGGAAGGAGCACAAGAGTGAGAAGTCTGCAGGAGAAATTCCTTAGAAGGGTAATGGGCATGAGGTGGAGCTGCCCAGGATATATGTTGAGAGAGGAACTAGGTAGAGGAAAAATGTTAATTAGGCAAATAAGAGGGCATGGAACTTTGAAGAGAAGCTGAGTAGGGGTGAGGGAAGTAGGATAGCAAATGCACGTTTACGAGAAATGGTCAACAAAGAGCCGAGGGTAACACGGAAAGATCAAGGTGGGAGGAATAGAGAAAACAGAGAAGGAGAGAATGTGGTATAAGGGAGAGAATAAAATACATACTTGATTATTGCAAAAGTAATTGCACATTTAAAAAACGCGATTTTTGACGTTTTTTATTATTTTCCAATTGAACAAATGAACGAATCTTAACGCAAGACCCACTATTTTGTAGATCATCCTAAAACCTACATTTCTTAAGTAAACTCTTTTCTGTCAGACAAATACGTTCGTTGCAATAAACAAAAAACCTATTTTTGCTACCTTCAACGACTGTTTACATTAGGCCTTGCCAATGAGGGGAAATTTCAGCATTTTTACTCACAGAACAGATGTGGCGTTTCCACCACTGCGACTCCTCACTCAGCACTGGAAGATTCTGTCTCACTCTTACAGCTGAGTGAGGAGTCGTGGTGGTGGAAACACCACATCTGTTCCGCGACTAAAAATGCGGAAATTTCCTCTAGTTGGTAAGGCCTGGTTTACATACAGACTACAAGAATCTGCAGTAAAATTTCATGTAACAATTTTGCAAAAAAATGCCACTTTTTTCATAGGAAGCCTGGAAAAATCAGTGATTGCACCGATTCAGTCCCACGCCGGGTCCGCCCCTGTTAAAAAGGAACAAGAGAAATCTTACCTAAATTCAAACATGCAAGCGTGCTCGTGCACTTCCATTCCTTCTCGTGCGTTGCAACCTTAACATCGTCAACGACGAGAGGTACCCATCCACCGAAGACGTACATACGGTGACCAATCAGCGTGGCGGTGTGCAACGAACGAGGCAGTGGAGTAGGACCGTGAACTACAGGTTTGTTCCAGGTCATAGTGTCGACATCAAGAAACCACAAATCCCCTAATCGACAACCACTCATCCCACCGTAGACAACGAGACAAGATTTTCCTGTCTTTTGATCAGTGTAAGCCACACCTGTGTGTGATTCCCTCGGTGGAGGAGAGTGACCATGTGTTTCAGGCACTTCCCAGGCTGTAAGGCCATTGGGTAGAAGCTCCAAGGTGTACAGATCATTCAAGTATCTTGGTATGTTATTTTTCGGATCGTCACTGTCATTTGCTAATCCTCCGAAAAGGAAGACTTTGTTACCAATAAGAGTGAAGCTATGACCAAGTCTTGGGCATGGTGCTTGCTCGTTTTTCGGAGGTCTTGGTTTCAGCCTCTTCCATTCCCATCTACTTGCTTGGAGCTCGTAGAGCTCATTTGAGTACTTTCCATATTCTACCATTCCTCCGAAGACCAGGATTCGAGTGCCATCCACGACGAATCCGTAGGCTGCACAGCCGGGTGGAATGTCCCCCTTCGTTGACGGAACGAACCATTGGTTTGTTGCTGCAAAAACAAAAATTATTTTTATATTTATACAGCAAGTAATCAGATATTTTTGTTTCTGTCAGAGAAGACAGTCAGGCATATCAGGAACAGAAATAAATCCCTTACAATTTTGTTTTCGCAAAAAAATTAATATAAAAGTCTACTTCGTCTCGTTTAAATCGATGAAACGAGGATCTCTTTCATTTTACCTTAGTGACTAAATAAAAGAAAGTCTCGAAACGAAAATTTTGTTTTCGATTTAAAAAGAAAACAAGCCTGATTAAATTTTAATCTGATACCAGAAATAACATAATGTGTAATTTTGTATATATGGAAAAGAATTGGAATCTAAATGGAACTTTTTTGTGGTGCTTTTGGCATTAAATGCTGACATTATCAGCCAAAACATTTCGATTTTTCAAATTTGTGTTTCAGAATTTTTTATACGTTAGGGGTTGATTTGGGGTGGGTTCCATACGCGTTAGAAGGATGAAACTTTTTTTGGTAGCATTTGGCATAAAATGCTGCCATTATCAGCAAAATTAGCAAACAAATCGTTTAGGAAATACTTGAAATCGGTATCATTGAAGAGAATCTCTTTGAAGGCGTCTTGTTTTCTAATGAATTCAATTTCTGTTGATAATTCTTGAAAAATGAATCAAAACATTGTGAAAAAGAAATGGGGAAAAGGATCAGAATTCTAGATTTTACGTATTTAAGGGAAAAACCTTATTTATTCGGACTTCTTCCAGACTGTTTTAATCAAAATTTACACAACAACGTTTCGGAATCAGACCGATTTCCTCGTCAGATTGACTTTTTACATTTCGCAGAATTTAAAACCAAATAATTGTTGAGAAGATTGTCATATTTGTTGGAATCAACTATAGGTAATATAAAATAAGTATACAAAAAAGCAATCATATCTTAATCTTGAGAACTCAAATGTTGGATAATAATAGACCTGTAGTATACTGAGACATGCTGACATTAAAATTGCATCATCAATCCGGAAAAACCACATAAAAAGTTAGTAATTATAAAAAATCGCTTCTCTGTATACTTTTGTTTTATACTTCGTTTATTTTTATATTATCTATCGTTGATTCCAATAAATACACTCATCTCCCGTTACTGTGCCAGCCTCGGGTCTGGTCGAAACAGTAGCGGAGGCTATTAAAATTTAGTTTAAACCGGATTTAAAGCGACGAGTTAGTAAACACTCAGGTCCGCATTTATAGTCCCAGAGCCCGACACACGTACAAAAGTATATGCGCAGAGAGTCGCAATATAAATAACTTCTAACACGTCGCTGAGTGACCGAGCGAAGACCTTGAGTATTGGGCGTCAAGGTACGCTCGGGAGGGGAGGGGGGCAGAAGAATTCAAGCATCAACAACCGAGAAGACGGCACAAAAAGGGACGGCACAGTTACGGGAGATGAGTGTATGACAATCTTCTCAACTATTTGGTTTAAAATTCTGCGAAATGTAAAAAGGCAATCTGATGAGGGAATGTTACGGGAGATGAGCGTATGACAATCTTCTCAACTATTTGGTTTAAAATTCTGCGAAATGTCAAAAGGCAATCTGATGAGGGAATCGGTCCGATTCCGAAACGTTATTATATAAAGTTTGAATAAAACCCCTTTTTCCCCTTTTAAAATTAAAAAAAAAAATCCCCTTAAATACTTAAAATCGAAAACTCTGATCCTTTTTCCCAACTGTTTTTCACACAGTTTTGATTAATTTTTCAAGAATCATAAACAGATATTTAATTAATTAGAATACAAGACGCCTTCAAATAGTCATCAACTTCGATAAAAACGATTTCAAGTATGTTCTAAACGATTCATTTGCTAATTTTGTTGATTTGAAGGACATCAAAGACATCAAAATTAAAAGAATTTCAAAAAAATAAATCAACACTGTCATCTTTGCTGTTCACAATTAAAGAATTTTCAATTTCAAATCTATAAAATTGAATAAATTTCCATTTTAAATCTTTAAAATTGAAATACATATTCCAGAAAAAAGTTCAAGATTACATCATTTTAAACTATAAACATTTCGAGGGAAAAACCTTATTTATTCCGACTTCTTCCAGACTGTTTTATAATAAATTTATACAATAACGTTTCGGAATCGGACCGACTTCCTCGTCAGATTGCCTTTTTACGTTTCACAGAATTTAAAACCAAATAGTTGGTGAGAAGATTGTCATATTTATTGGAATCAACTATAGGTAATATACAAATAAAAGAAGTATAAAACAAAAATATACAAAAAAGCGATTTCTTATCATTACTAACATTTTGTGTTTTTTTCCGGATTGTTAATCCAATTTCAATGTCCGCATGTCTCAGTATACTACAAGTCTATTATTATTCAACATTTGAGTTCTCAAGGTAAAAATATGACTGCTTTTTTGTATACTTTTGTTGTATACTTCTTTTATATTATCTATAGTTGATTCCAACAAATATGACAATCTTCTTATCAACTATTTGGTTTTAAATTCTGCGAAATGTAAAAACGCAATCTGAGAAGGAAATCGGTCTGATTCCTAAACGTTGTTGTGTAAATTTTGAATAAAACAGCCTGGAAGAAGTCCGAATAAATAAAGTTTTTCTTATAAAATACCTATTTGCTGTTTCCCAGACGTTAAAATCAAGAATAATTTACATCCCGAAGTTCTTTTTATACAATGTATATCTTCCCTACGAAAAAGAATTGGCAACTCAAAGACTTAATGTTTCAGATTTTGTGTTAAGTCACAATTTAAATATTACAAACTTATTTTTGGACCCTCCAAGAAATTGTCCGATGTACAGTTTACAAAAATGCATCTAAAATTGTACAAATTGATTTTGAAACCTAATTGAAATTTTCCTTTGAATCTTTTTTTATGATGAATGTTTTTCTTCTAGTCAAGAAAGTTTGAGGACATAGAGGTGAAAAATTGAACAAAAATTGCAAATGTGAAACTAAAAACTTCATAACTTCAGATTGAAGCATTCGACTGAATTGAATATTATTCGAGATTTAAAATGGAATTTGATTTCAAATTAAGGTACTTCAAGTCTCAAGACTTAAATTGATGGGTTTAAAGCTGCAAATTTTCAAGTTAAAAGCTTTCAACAAAGACACTTTTTAAACTCAGGGCTCGAATCAACTAGGAAGTTTTAAAAAAAGTCGCATAAAATTACGAAAAAAGTCGCATGGAATTTCGAAAAAAGTCCACAAAAAGTCGCATGAAAATTTCAAAGATAATGAAAAAAGCAGTATGAGACACTGATTACTGAAATAATAACTTTATTTGGTTAGGAATATAGAAATAATAAGTTTATTTGATTAGGAATATAGAAATAATAAGTTTATTTGGTTAGGAATATAGAGTCCAAAATTCTTATTGACTTTCGAAACATTCTTTGCACAAGCGAAATAAACTTTAAACTTAAAATACTTTTTTAAAAATAGTCATTCAGCTTGAAGGATTCCAAATCTGGGCTTATAATATTTCTTTCGGAACTGTTAAACTTGTCAACTTCGACAATTTTCAAATGAGAGAAGTTTATAATTTACATTAATTTTGAACACTTTTAACTTTAAATTACTCATTAATTACGGCCTTAAATTTGAAGTTGTGTAATGTGAATATTAAATTATTCATTTTTTAATAATTAATTCTGAAATTAATCGACTTTGAATGTTTTCGACTTAAAAATGCCCAACTGTTAAGGCTTGGAATTTTAAAAAATTTGAACTTTGATAACGGATTCACGTAATTAGCAATTGTTCAATTTCAGACGCTATATAAAGCTTCAATGAGAAATTATTCAATTTTTAATGTCCTCAATTAAAATGGCAAAATTTCTCCTAGTTGGCAACTTCAATTTTAAAAGTTTCATTGTGATTAAAATTTGGATTAAGTATAGCGAACTTCTGAGAAAAAAATAAAAAATTCGCAGACTGAAAAAATGAACTATTTCTTACGGACGTTCACACATTATCTTAACTTGTCTGGAGAAAGAGAAAATTGTTTTAAAAATGGTATACTAATTATTACAACAATTAAAATTACTATAATTCGTAACTAATTCTTCATTTTCAATTATTTCTTCAATTTTCTGTAAATCCTAGAAAAAAAAGTGAAGAAATAACTAAAAACCTCCCAGAAATAAATCTCTCGACTCCAACTTCTAGGTTATGGCGCTTCCCGAAAACAAATAAAAAATCATCTTTTATTGACCTTTCTGATGTATACGGTGCATACATCAAAATACAAAGTGTCTGCATAAAAATTACAAGTAGCGAAGAGCGAACTGTCAAACAAACATACTGCAACAGGCCCCAGAGTAGAAATCTAGAAATCAGAGACCGGAACATGGTAACATGCAGAGGGAACGCCGCGCGTTGCATGGCAGCAGAGTGGGGAAGAACTGACTGGCAATGGCCGCTCCCGTGCATATAAACATGCAAAATGTCAAGTAGCCTAATATAGACCTACAAAAATATATCGTAAAAAATATGAAATCAAGAGAAAAAGAATCCTAGAATAAAAAGAGCGCCAGGTCAATTATCGAGTATTGAAAGCAAATTAAGGGGCAAAAACTTCAGGCGATTTTCGCCGGGTATCACCGGTGATAGCCTTGTCAACCCAAGCCGCCATATTGGATCGCGGGAATTGCTCTAAAGATGCGCGCTAAAAACTTGGCATCTAAGAATATTTACCTGTATTGTAGACATGAAGCTCATCGACAATTCCTTCGTTACCTCCGCCGAAAACCACCATAAGGTCTTTAATGGCAACTGCTCTATGTCCATGACGCGGTCTTGGTTGAGGCCCGGCAGGATTTGTGATCCGCTTCCACTTTAACATGGGTGCCGCCATAATGACCGTCGATCACATAATTTTTTTCATGCAACAATCATATTAACACCCCCGTATGAAAACAATTTTACTCGTTCGCTTCCCTATTATGATCAAAATACTTTCTTGACTCGTCTTAATCAGGGAGTATAAAATGCTCTTATCAAACAATAACCGTACTTTTTCCTAGAGGGAGGAAAAATCGCCACTATTCGCTTGTAAACCCTTCGCTTCGATTCTAACCTCGTTCTGTCGAAAGAGTAAACTGGTAATAAAACGGAACGGAAAAACACTGGAAAATAGAGCCAAAACGTCTTGGATCAAGACATTTTTTATTATTTTGCTCTGAGAAATTAGAAACTCGCGATACTCATTATCCAAAACAAAACGCAAGAATACACACACTTGATTATTTACTAGCGCAATGTTTACAGCACTGCACTCACGCTACTGAAGTCTCTCGTCAACGTCTGCTAGTGGCACGAAAAGAAGTTTTTCAAGTTGCACAACCGTCATCGTCGGGACGGCAAGTTAACGTAGTGAGGTTAACTGCCACACACTATTCGCGGTACGCCAGGAAGAGTTATTCGCAGATTTCCCGTCAAATCGATAAAAACCGCACGCTTAAAATTCACACTTTTATAAACAGAAAAACGTTTGTTGTAAACCCCAGTCGTCAAAGCGTGATACACAATGCGCCAACCTGAAAATTGTTAGTAAGCCCAGAGCAGAAACAACTATGAGAAAAAAGGAAGCTTTTCATTATGTAGGAGAATTTTAATTGTCCATAGTGGCGAGTTATAATTGGTTATTGAGGATTTTCTGACTAACGAGATTCGAGGAGAGTGTTGGGCGGTGTCGAGCTTAAAGTTGTCGTTATATGTGAACGCGCCTTTGCGTCAATGATTGTCAATGACAAACTTTCTGACATTATGATGTTAAATAACAATTTTCGATATTAAATAGAGCTAGAAAAGGTTTAAAATCGACCAGAGTCAGTGATTTTAATTCGTTTTTATGTTGATAAAGATTGATAATTAAAATATGATGATATATTTGTAGCGTCAGATGCTGGTAGCGTCGGACCGGAAAGGTGAAGAAGAGAAACAATTAAGAGGCGTCTGCAAAGGATTTTTTGTCGACAGTTTTTTTTTAATAATCATAAAATAGAGGAATGTAGACGCCGGAAATGTCGAAGAAAAATTGAATAAAATTGTCTTTTTGTTTATTTTGTATACCGAAAATTTTTAGGAAAATATTTTTGACTTGATAGGTTTAATAACTTTTTTCATCAAGAAATATGTATATTATTGCAGAAATGTATGCAGAAAAAGAACATATCATATCTTTTTTTTTAATAGTGAATATTTAAAACAACACGATTCAACGTCAGGTTTTTTTTTTAAATTCAAAATTTCTATTTGAAAGAGCCAATTAGAATGAGGCATTTCGGGTTATGGCGTCAACTGGCAAGATGGCCGTACACCAAGGGCCAAACATTGGATTGGCAGCAGGCAGTTTACTTGTTTAACGTGTTTAATAAAAGCTATTTGATTAATAATAAAGTAAACAATTTTTTTATGTAACAATCTTTTGAAAAGAAAAAATAATAACCCAAAACACTTTATTATTTTAATCCTTTTCCACGAAAAATTATGAATTTTCCGGACTTTGTAAATCACAATTTCCAAATGAGGAATTTTGATTCTGAAAATTTATTTCTAAAAGGAAAAATTTGAATTGTAAACGATTCTTCAATAATAAAAGCATCATTCTGTTCTAAAATTTTTGACCGCATGTTTTAAAAATGCCAGAAGGATTCTGTTCATAATCCCTTCACGATTTCAGATAAGCTTATATGTATTTATCTATAAATAAAGATTACGATTTTTCGTCATATTTAGTAAATCAAAATTTTCAAATAATCGCTGGCGTCATGGAATTTTATGGCTATTTTACCAATTAGAAACTAGTAGAGATGGGACCTGAAGGGCGTGACCGAGACGATGTCCGTCACTGACCGACAGTGTGGTAATTCTGTACAAATTGATATTTTGAATAAATGATAATATATTGAATGATCGTTTAGGCATCAAATAATATTGTATATCATTAGATTTATATTTAGCAAAAGGATATACGCCATAATAAGACGTAAAAAGTGGATTTTCACGATAAATTTGTGCAAAGTAACCTCAGACCTTAGAAATAAAGTGCGAAATGTTGAAAGTACTATCTCTCCTATCAAAGAAAAATGTAGCTTCTTGTTATTTAATACTCATTTTTTAAATAAATAATGCCTGTTTATTTACGTATGTGTATACATTACTATCACTACTTTGTAAAATGAACATATTATTTTTTAACGAAAAATATATTTTAAAATAAAGATAATTAGTAAAATGAACATTTTACAATATTTGGACGAACAATATGTTTTAAAATAAAGATTGTTTTTCTTTGTAAGGGATGAACCACTAAAATGAAGTATGAATTTGTCGAAGTACAGTGTAAAATATTATTTATTGTATAAAACAAGTATATCAATTTGATAGTCAGTTTTCTAATTATATAAAAATTAGTTGATCTGGTAAGTAAAAAGGATGTTTTTCGAAATACAATTTCATTATTTGCATTTAGTGCTGGCTTCAAAGATGGCAAAATTCTGTAAATGTAGGCAATTTTGCCAGCTCTTTCAGCCGTTAACCTATTCTTTTTCTTGAGATGTATATGGATGTATTCTTTTACAGATATATAAGTAAAATATAAAATATAAGAAAATAAAACACTTTTAATTTCTTCCAAATGTACGCCTATGATAATTGTATAAAATCCTTTGTTATATCATCATTAAAAGAAATTTTTTGACACGGGACCAATTCAAATTAAACATTTTTACGAGAACATAGAAAATGTTTTTTATTTGAAGTAGGTTCTTCATTTTCTCTACAAATTGTTATTATTACAAATCATTCTCATGTGGAAAATTTGTGTGTCAAAAAGGATTCTCATACTTTGTGCTTGATTTTCTGAAAGAAAATTATTTTCTGATTTTGCATATAAATGCAGTTACTACATTTTACTTTTAACTTTCTTTCATTTTGACACAAAAAAATATTTTTCTTTCTATACACAAATTTATTTCCCTCAATTGTGTGCTTGATTAAACTTCATGATCAGCCTCAATTTACTTTTGTTTTGTTTATTCTATGAATCATTACACATTACATTCATTTTTCGAAAATACCGCTAAATGAGGATAAAGATTGTGAGGTTATGTTGTACATCAAAGCAGCCCCCCGCAACTGTGAGTTGAAAATGTACCATGTGTTGACCGTAACCGACAGAGCGGCGCCACCTATGCCGTGGTGCCACTCCCGACAGAATGCATGACAAAATGTAAATATTGATACATTTTTGTTAAATAAACAGTTTCTAGCGATTATCTCGCGGTTTTTCATCAGAAATAAAAAGTTTAAGTTTTCAAGAAATCTTTGATGAGAAAAGTTGAAGAATCTTTTCTTAATCACTTATGAATTCATTGGTGGAAATCATCCCCCAGAATTTGTTGACTGTTTTTAATTGGTTCGTCCTTTCCCCAATTTTGGTAGCGTATGTGGATCCACTTACGGTCCCTTTTCGGCGCTTTTCTCAAGCCAACGCGCCCCATCAAGGAGAGTGCAGACCTGTCACCCTGTCACATAAATTATATATAATAAATTATTATAATTATTATAATAAATTATACCGCAGAGATTCAACGGAATAACATATCAACTTTTGAACACACTCTCCAGTGTAATCATCGTAAGTCTCTGTAAGTTTTGTACCATCTTTCTTACCCTCATTTGCACGTCGTACATTATAATTCAGGTGTAAAAAAATATCCTTTTTATTCCACCGCGTCAGTGAATCAATTTACAGATAAATTAGCAAACTAACCGACAGACTTAAGAAACATTCAATAACAAATAACAGCAAAACATTTCACGTGATTTTTTTTCTCTTATTTACAAAAACGTAAGAAATACGCTAACGTCACATTGCCCAAATGTCACAATACTCTAGGAAACTTTCATAAATTTCAAATCAGTGCATATTTTCTCCACACTTCTCTTAACACAAAACTCATACTCATTCAAATTTTTAGTAATCGTTCTCTTCCCAGCGAGTAATGATGTCACACATACTTTATATTCCAATATTATTTACTATGAAGTACTACACATCCTTATTTTTTTTGGTGACAATTGCTCATAATCACTCTGTCAAGTGCCATCGCAAATGTATTTTGAATTCACAACAGAGCTACGTACACCGTGCTCACCCCCTACCTTTCCCTGAGTGCTCGAGTGACTTCTTCGCTGAATTCCACGTTATAACGACATTCCTCTTCTTGTCCGTTCTCGTGTCCGGGTTCTCTTTTTCGCGTGTGAAAATTTAAAATAATTATGGCTACCTCTGACGAACAAATAGTCGCCTTGCGGACTGCGATCGCGGAAATGCAAACTCAAATTGGCCCGCGCGTCGACTCTTACCGCGTTCCTAAAATTCCAAAATGTATGGCATCTGACCCGCACCTGTGGTTTGTGCAAATCGAATCTTCTTTTAAGGCCGCGGGTATTCATGTCGACGGGACTAAAGCCGATCACGTGATCGCTCAGCTCAAACCCGAGGTCACAATGACCATCCGAGATATTTTACTATTGGACCCAAGACCGAATGACATATACAGTCAAATTTAAAAAAGAATATAAAATCACGGCTGCGGTGATGACATCATTCAGTCAATATTAATGGACCGACTGCCTCAAAACGTCAGAATGATCCTGCTTGCAAGCAAGACTGACACCTTGCAGGAACTCGCCGAGCTAGCAGACAAAATATCAGATTTAGACACAATGACTAGCCCTGAAGTAGCTTCAACTTCTCCCCAGCCTCCGGAAACGCGTCAACCGAGTCAAATCGACCTTCTGACGGCAGAAGTGTCTGCTTTAAAAGCCGAATTTAAAAAAACAACCGGGCCATCATCCCGTAATCGCTTCCGATCTAGTTCGCGCTCGAGAGACGCTAGGAATCGGAATCAGCCCAACCGATGTTGGAACTACAAAAAATACGTAAAAGTCGCCCTCAAATGTGTCAAACCTTGCTCATGGGGCAACAAGCAATCCCGAAATTCGGAAAACTAACAAAGCCTGCCCATTTAGAGACGGTGGGCCTCAAGGGCGAATCAAAACGTCTCCACATTCGAGACAGAGAAGCGGGTATGACCTTTTTCATTAACACAGGATCGGATATATCGATTCTTTCAACCAGAACGTATCTTAAGCTGAAGGCCTCGCCCTTGGTTCTTTTTGCCGCCAATAATTCTCGAATTCAAACTGACGGGGAAAAACGGATATCTCTGACTCTTGGTCTTCGTCGGGATTTTGGTTGGAATTTCTGCGTGGCAGCAGTTCCTTACCCCATCATCGGTGCTGATCTGCCAGCACACTAAGGCTTCCTCGTCGATCTACATCATCGCAGACTTATCGATCCTATGACCGGTCTCTGCGTGATGGGCTTTGTAAAAAGCGCTCCGCTCCATAGCGTCAGTACCATAAATCGCTCCTCTACCTACTCTAAAATATTATCCGACTTTCCAGAGGTCACCGGCCTGCCTCAGACACCTTCGCAGCTTCCGGGCGACGTTTCTCACCACATCCTAACTCGTGGTCCACCCGTTTCCGAACCTGCCACCGACTAAACTCTGAAAAGCTTGCCGTGGCAAAAGCACAGTTCAGACACCAAGTGTAACTTGGCATCTGCAGACCCTCAAGCAGTCCTTGGGCCTCGCTCATCCACATGACCCGCAAAAGCAACGGGCAATGGAGAATTTGTGGTGACTACCGCCGTCTGAACGCTGTGACGATTCCAGATCGTTACCTAGTTCCTCATTTACACGACTTTTCGACCAACCTTCATGGCAAGTCCGTGTTTTCAAAACTTGACCTCCAGGCGGCCTATCAACAAATCCCGATCGCTCCCGAGAATATTGAGAAAACCGCGGTTATCACCTCTTCGGACTCTTTGAATATGTCGTCATGACCTACGTGCTACAAAACGCCGGTCAAACCTTCCAGAGATATATCTTCCAGGCCCTGGGCGATTTAGACTTTGTCTTCGCCTACATCGACGATATACTAATTGCGTCGGCAGATTTCGAGGAACATGAATGTCACCTACGCCTAATCTTCCAAAGACTGAAGCAATTTGCCTTACGCATCAACGCGGACAAATGCCAGTTTGACCAGTCAGAAATCGGATTTCTGGGAAACTTCATTAACAGCAAGGGCTTCAAACCCACTCCCGAAAAGATCAAGGCCATCCTCGATTCTCCCAAACCTACTACCGTCGTCGTCCTCAGAAGATTCTTAGGGATCGCGAATTTTTACCGTCGCAATCTGCGTCACGCATTGCACGTCCAGGAACCCCTCAATCGTTTCCTAGTGAATTCCCACAAAAATGATAAGTGCGCGATCGAGTGGAATCCTGAGGCCAAGACAGCTTTTGAAAGGGTCAAACATTACGTCTCAAACATCGCTCTTCTGTCACACCCCTCACTCGAGGTGGAGACTCGCCTTGTTACCGACGACTCTGATACAGGCATCGGAGCGTCTCTTGAACAACTCCTCGACGGTGGGTGGAAACCTCTAGCATTCTTCTCTCGAAAGCTAAGTCAGGCCCAACGTAATCACAGCGCGTACGACCGAAACAGACGGCTGTCTGCGAAGCTGTAAAATACTTCCGTCACTTTCTTGAGGGCCACGAATTCAGTTGTGACACATCACAAGCCTGTCCTTTACGCCTTCTCACAACGATCTGAAAAAGCCTCGCCTTGGCAGCAGCGACAATTATCCTTCATATCACAATTCACCACTGTCATGGAACACCTTCCTGGTGTCGAAAACGTGGTCGCTGATGCCCTTTCGCG
>JAUMHM010000031.1:57431668-57445555 GCA_032362435.1 Melikaiella ostensackeni
GCCCTTAACAAACCCACGGAAGTCATGACACTTTCAACGGATATTCGACTTACGGAGCTCGCAGAGGTCCAGGAGGCTGAACCCGATTTACAGCTGTACTGCACATCTCCCAAGTCTTCCTTTAACATTAGGAAGATTATGTGAGGCCCGAATAAAACATCGGTATATTGCGATTTATCAGGTGACGTCCTGCATCCTGTCATTCCGACCACTTTACGGAATGTTCACTTGGACATCGTTGGTCCTCTCCCCGAGTGTGACGGCTACAAATACCTTCTTACCACAATCGACCGTTTCTCACGGTGGCCGAAGGCCATCCCTCTGCGAAACATTGAGGCCGCCACGATTTGCCGTGCCTTCTTCGATAGGTGGATCACTCGATTCGGTTCTCCAGAGACCCTGTCCACCGACCAAGGTCGACAGTTCGAGTCTCGGCTCTCTGAATCGCTTATGAAACTCATCGGTTGCCATCGGATTCGAACCACACCGTACCAACCCGCCTCCAACGGATATGATAGAGCGTTTCCATCGCTCACTAAAAACGGCGATCATGTGTCACACCACTCTCGATTGGCTTCCCGTGTTGTCGACCGTCATGCTCGGGTTGAGAATCAGCGTTCTCGACTGCGGTTCATCCCCAGCCGAATACCTCTACGGGACGACCCTCCGTAAACCGGGCGAGTTCATTATTTCCGACGATCGCATTGCGGATCCACAGGCCTTTTTAGATGAATTTCACGTCCACATGAAGAATGCCAAGCTGATCCATATCGATCATAGACGTAAAAGAGGGTGCTTCGTCTCCAAAAATTTAGTCTCTTGCTCACACGTTTTCCTACGCGTCGGAGCAACGAGGAAGTCACTCGAACCCCCATACTCGGGACCAAATCGGGTTCTCAAACGAATACGAGATCGCGTTATGAAAATAGATGTCGACGACTCTACCAGACGAGTATCGCTAGAAAATGTAAAACTAGCTTTCATCCTCCACAATTCCGCAGATCCAAGAAGACCGGATGTTCAACCTACGATCTCTGTTCCCAAAACCATCAAATCTACGACTCATGTTAATCTCAAAAGCAAAACCACGACTTCTTCATCCGAAATCAGTCCGAGAACCGATTTTGATCAGATTCCTGATGTGATCCATAACGCTCCTGCGCCGACAGTTCACCCACGCCCTCAGCACCACATTTCCTTAATTCTCCGGAATTCCGCGAAGAAAAGGGTGACCTTTAATCTATAAGACTGATACTGACGTCATTACGCTTCTCTTTTTTAATCTTAGCCTATACCAAATAATTTTATGGTACGACTGATTTTATACTGTATAAGTTCTTTTACTAGTCGCATGATGATCGACTGCAATATTATATATCTCATTTTATGTATCTATCAAAATAAATATCGTTAATACTAGTGGGGGAGTGTGTGGGGAGTGACCAGATTCCCACTGCGCCCCTCGTCATCTCCATCTTGTACGCGCTTGCGCGACGGGTCTCATAGACTCGACGCGTGCGTTCGTTCTCTCTGACATGACCTATGGCAAAGCGGTTGTCTTACATCTCGATATGTCCTTCGGATAAATGAATAAATAAATATTCATATCCTACTACTTGCTGAGTTTCTTATAATGTGTTATAATAAATGGCTATGGTCGTGGGAGCATTTATCTGAAGTACTTAATTTCAGTTCCCACACATTCTTATGAATCAACGTCAAGCATAAACGGCAACAACGGAAATCAAATGTATTGCAGCGCCGGGGACGTAACAAATTAGTGACAGCGCGCTGGGATTAGCTGTACCGTGGGAACTAGGTCACTGGGACTTAACACTTCTTGACATTTGAGACCAAGCTCAAGGTCAATGGCCATTAGACGGAACTGACCTACTCAACAAGGCACCAGCGAACCATCGTTCTTTGGATCAGAAATACCGACAGAGCAGTTGGCGGGAAAAACATTTGAAAGTTTTAAGTGCAACTGTTTAGTGTTGTGCGGACATTGTTAATTAAAGTTAATTGAACAATTTCAAATTTTGAATACACAATGATCAATTTTAATCATCATAAACAAGAATGATGTGTCCATCTTGTTTGCAGCCATTGTCCGATGACCATCGTGCTTACATTTGCAGCAATTGTGTCGGAGAAGAATAATGCTAAAATTATGATGCTGTAACATTTTAAAATAAATAATTATACTTTTTAACAGAAAATATTTGAGTATTTTCTTTATTTACGTGGTGAAAAAAAAACTGTTTTATGGTTTTATATTTAAAAAATGCACCAATTACAAATTTCAAAAAAATATCGTTTTTGGAAGGTATAGTATAGGAGTATTTTTTTTATTAATCTAGCATTCTTTGAAAGTTTCCATATCAATTTTCAGCTTAAAATATCAAAAACTAAAAAGTTACAATTTTTTTCGTAAAATTCAATTTAAAAAAAAATTTGTGAATTTTTTTAATTTTGTTAAAGACATCAACAATTCCTCAATTTGGCACTATTTCTATCGGCTCTTAAGTATACTCTCAATTAAAAAAAAAATTGATCCAGTCATTGCGGAATGGTACACGATCAAAAAAAGTATTGGGTCAGATTGACCCAGCGTATTCTCCGTGATCGAAAAAATAGGTGTATCTTCTCAAGGGGAAAGGAAACCTTGTTAATAGACACGGGCGCAAGCGTAAATCTAATTAAGGAAATAGTTTTAGATTCCCATATTATGATGAATCGAAAAAGAATATTGAATTTAATAGGAATCGGACCCTCCATGGTTTCGACTCTAGGGGAAGCCAAATTTCTTATGCGAGGAGTTGAGACTTCATTTCACGCCGTTTAAAAATCCTTCCCCATAGCTGGAGATTGTATCATGAGAATTATTTTTCTTAGACAGAAACGTGCTGTCCTTGATTTCGTGGATGACCGACTTTATCTAGATGATGAGAATTTTCCATTGATATGTTGTTCCACCATAAGACTACTTGCAAGAACAAAACAATTAGTATAGATACCAATAAAGGGGTGATGAATTGGGGTCAACGACGGTAATTGATCATAAAATTACCACCGTTGACAATAAGCCTATCCTCACAAGGCAGTATCGACATCCTCCTGTGCATAGGGATGAAATTCGTAGGCAAACAAATGATTTACTTGCTTTAGGTATAATTTAACCTTCAATATCGCCATATGATTCTCCTCTACTGATTGCTCCAGAAAAAATCCGATTCTAAAGAGAACAAAAGGTGAAGAATGTAGATTATAGGGCTTTAAACGAGAAAACAGTAGGCGATGCATATCCTCTACCGAATATTGTCGAAATATTAGATCAACTAGGCGGTGCGAAATATTTCTCTGTTATGGATCTTGCCATGGGATTTCATCAGATTCCCATAAATCCAGAGTCACAGGAGGAAACGGCTTTTACTTCCCCTTATGGACATCTTGAATACCTTAGAATGACATTCGGGCTAAAGAATGTCCCGGCAACGTTCCAAAGGCTGATGGACCAAATTTCAACTGGTCTACAAGGCCTTGAGTTATTTGTTTATATGGATGACATCGGTATGTATGCTTCTTCTCTCGATGATCATTCCAGAAAAATTAAATCCTTGTTAGGACCATTAAAAACTGCAGGATTGGCACTGCAACCTGAAAAGTGCTATTTCTTGAAACCCGAAATAACGTATTTGGGACATGTCATCTCTCGAGAAGGTGTGAAGCCTGACCCTAGAAAAATCGAGGCGGTGAAAAAATTTCCCATTTTAAAACACGAAAAAAACATTAAGCAGTTTTTAGGACTCGTGGGATATTATAGGAAATTCATACCAGATTTTGCTAAAATAGCAAAACCACTGACGCTACTTTTGGAAGATAGAGTCAAATTTAAATAAACTACTGCGCAACAAATGGCTTTTGAGTCTCTGCGAGACAAACTTTGTTCAGAGCCGTTAGTTCAGTATCCAAATTTTGCGGGACCCTTTGTTCTCACTACAGATGCTTCGAATCATGTACCCTATCTTTACGGGCGTAGTTTTACGTTGGCGACAGACCGCAGACCTCTGGTCTGGTTGCAGGGCTTGAAGGATCCTATTTCGAGATTAGCAAGTTGGCGGATAAAGCTCAGTGAATATGACTATGTCATGGATTATAAACCTGGGAAAATTAACTTGAATGCGGACGCATTGTCTAGAAACCCACCGGATGGTGTCAGCTGCTCATCGTTTTTTTCTGTGGAATTGGGTGTTTCCGCTCTAGATCTGGCCAGTCAGAAGCGTGTGTGCCTTATTTCTGCCAAGGGGAATGAATAGGAATAGGAATGAAAACGAAGATCAAAATCGAATTTTAATAGTAAACAAATCCGCCTCTCAGGAACAGCGTATTCAAGTACCACATCTTGAGACTTCTTCTGAGGGTAGCTGTCAGGGACCCCGTGATCGGTTTGTACCTCAGCACAACGTCTGGTGGTGCACACTGTGGGGATGTGCACGTTCAGTTCAGGGTGACCTCGAAAACCCAAATGGACAACTGTCGGATTTGAGATATAATGAGGAAGCGAGCGACCAAGTTACGTCTTCCTTGTCAAATTCGTCAGAGGTTACTTGTGCGCTCAATGAATAGAGGTTGCCGATTACCAATCAGTCGTCAACCCTGAGTGAGACGTCAAAGGAACACGTTATAGTTGAAAATGAGAATGACAAGCAAGTCATTGTATATGGAATTACCATATTAGAGGGTTCGTGTGATGCAAACTTCAACAGTGATAAACCCATCAACTATCCTGAGAATCCAACTCCGGTTCGAGTTGTTACTGAAGCCTGTATATCCTATAGTAAAGATAAGGTGTTTAGGGGCAAAGGTCATATTGTCCACTTTTTTTGGCAGATGGAGAAGATTCCTGCGAAACAAACAAAGAATTAGTTGAGTACAAATGGCCGGCAACGCAACAGATTTTTCAGCAACATTTTTCGGGAACTGAAACGATGATTATCGTTTGCTCGGGTGAAATTGTTGTTCCGCCAATAAAACAGCGAGACGAAATCACTAGAGAACACACGAGTCAGTCGTAGGGGGTCACAAGGGGATGTCAAAAACGTATTGGAGAATGCGCGATCTCAATATTATTGGAAAAATATGAAGTCTGACGTTCAAAGAATAGTATGGACTTGTAAAACTTATCAGAGGAACAAGTTGGTTCGTAGGGAAACTCGTCAACCAATGATTATTACAGATACCCCTAAGGAATCCTTTGAGAAAATCCAAATCGACTTGGTAGGACCCTTACCAGGAACCCCTAAAGGAGATACTCATATCCTAACGATCCAGTGTAACATTTCGAAGTATTCTGATGCAATACCGTCGAGGGAGACCGATTCAGTCATAATAGCACATGCTATTGCCGAGCAATTCACCTCTCGGTATGGCTGTCCCCAGGTGATACATACAGATCAGGGATCGAATCTTATCAGTCAGGTAATGAAGACCTTCTGTAAGATTTTTCGAATTTGAAAAACTTAATCTGTTGCCTATCATCCCTAAAGTTTAGGTTCTCTGGAAAGGAGTCATCATACTCTAATAGAATACCTGAAAATTTTTGAAGGCGCTCAAAACTGGGATGAATAGTTGAGATTTGCGGTCTTCTAGTACAATACCAGCGCCCATGAAGCTACAGGATTTTCGCCTTACAGTCTGGTACTTGGGAAAGAAGCCAACATGCCGTCCAGTTTCGCTGCAAATCCACCAGATCGCACATACGTGAATTATTTACAGGATCTCTTCCAGAAGTTAGTCGATGGCCCGAGAACGAATCCTAGAAGAAAAAAAGCGAGATAATTGTTCAAAGATAATAACTAACTGGATAATTGAATTATCGCGTTTTGGAAAAAACGTTCAGGATAACCTTTCTTTTTAAGGGGGAGGAAATGGGCTATTATCATGAAAATTTCCCAACTAATGTAAATATTGCCCAATTGTATGACGGATTGGTCAAAAAAATAGAGAAGAAATAACAATAACAAAAAAAGCATAGGACTTTAGCCCTTCTAATTAAAAATTCTATTTTTAATTTTCATTAAAATTTGTTATAAAGCAAACTTACAATTTTGATGACTTAATAGAGTGAATTAAGTTGCTTTACCTGAAGTAACTGAAACAGAAAAATAATTTTTTTTTTACACAAAGAAATAGTTCTTAAATAAAAAAAAATATTTTTTTAAACTATAGGTCTATAGGCCTAGTTCATTGACCATGTGATTGGTTGTCCGCGGTTACGCAAACGGGGTTTCGCTCCATTGGAGAAGAATTTTGAAATGCATTTCAGGTGTTCCGTACAGGCGAACCAAATTAATAAAATTCATGTTTGAAATTTTATGACATACAATTATTATAATATTAATTAATAAATGATATGTTGACTTTTCTCTTCCTCACTCTCTATCCAGGGATCTTAGAAATTAAGATTGAAAAACTCCTATATGAAAACATCGTTAGAATTCCCTCGTGAAAATAAAGACCGAAAAAAGACCGATTCCAAACCGCTTGCAGACAGAGTTTGAACTTTTTCTGGTATGCACCTCTCAGCCTGTACCTGGCTTACTTTTATGGTATTCAAATAGATACTACTCTCTCTGTCTGACATATAGCTCTGTATCTACAGACTCTCTGGGTGGGACGAGGGGCAAATAAAACGTGGTCTTCTGGGAACCAGGATATGACTGTTGGAGACCGCTTCGAAGCCAACTTCTATACCTGCTTACTGTAGTCTTTTTTCGGTCTTTATTTTCACGAGGAACGAGTTGGGTCCCTAAAAGACCGACCCAGTTGGAAGGTTCCAGAATGTTAGGAGCTTCTGCTTGTAATTGAAAATTCTGGAAATATATGCGACCTAGAGGACTCTTATTTTTGGTTTACCCAAAAACCTAACCTTACATTACAAAGTATGGTTTATATCTGTGCTAAGTTGCTGACAGTCGATAATGGTTTGTGTCCATGCTGAATTATAACTTGTCGATACCAGCAGTAAATGGCGGGAAATTCAACTTATATTTAACAAATACTCGAAGCGATCAAAATTTTGAGGAAGCTGGAACAAATTCATGGATCGCTCAACGTTAAGTCAACGTTGAATCAACGTTAAGCCAACTTTGTATCAACGTCAAGTCAACGTTGAGTCGATGGTATAACTTTATTGCAACATGTAATGTAATATTGAGAAAAGATCTCCGCAAACCTGGTGGTGGAGATAAGGGCCTATAATAGGAGGCCAGTTCTTCGCTTTCATCAGTCTACTGTCAGATGTCAGATCGTGAAGAAAAGCAGGAAGAGCTTAACAGTCGCTCAAACGTATTTCTAAAGAACACTGAAGAAGTTAAGCAAATGACACAAGTGCGATCAGATTTACAAATTTGACAAGAAAATTAAATACTGTGACTATCAATAAGCATATACAGCGGCGAAGATGGACTTTCTCACGAAAGTGAACAAAAACGCCCACAACGATAGCTTTTTTCCATTAAAGAAACTGAAAGAACTAAACATGGATAAAGGATCTGAACTCACAGATATAAAAAATGTTTAACAAAGTTTGGGATGATTGCGTTTTGCGTATCCATAGAGAACAAATTCTCTGTCTTTCTACCATAGAGAGTGTCTAACCTTCTCGAAGCAAATGAAAGTATGTTTTTGAAAACAAAAAGAGTCTGTGTTAAAGGTGATCTCTGTATGAGTTATCACGGCGGATACTCCGATTCAATTGAATTTGTGAAAAAATATAAAGTGTGGAGTTTTAAATTACCACTCAGTTTTCGAAAGCCTTCAGTTGGATCAGCATTATGTCTTATTACACCCCGAAATCAAATGCTGCATTTCACTACATACAGTCTAAATTCATCATTTACCATGCAAATTATCATCAGTGCTGAATTCAAAAAGATAAAAAGGTAGCCTCATCGGTGAAACTGCTAGCCAGTCATCCTCATGCAAGTTCAATAATAAATCCTAACGAGTATAAATTGTTCAAAAGTTACTTTAATATCATTTTAGTGTACTTTGATGTTCAAGAGAAGCAACAATATATTGACTGTGGAAATTTCTGTATACATGACTATATCTTATGAGGATTATATAGTGGCTTTGGAGCAAATTCAAAATACTGTAGTTAAAACCCAAAAAAACTGTCCATTCAAGCTAAAAGAAACAACGTTTGCTGTTCTACAGGAAACTGGACTCTTCATTGACCGGTATCTTCTAGAACAGAGAGTTATGCCGTTCCAAAGTACAAAGGATATCATCACTTATACCATTGCTGAATGTGTTTGGTGTAATGCGAAATCACCTTGTTTCAAAGGTTTCAAATCTTATACACAAAAAAGAATTTATGTAGGTTTAGAGAACAAGGCAATAAAGGAAAACTTATACTTACTAGTCTCATTGCGATTTGAAAGTCTTGTCCATCGTTTTAATGATGTACAAGCTCGAGGACTATCAAGACGAACCTATCGCTGGTCGATTCTACGAACGCGAACTTCCTAAAGTCAAACATCTAGGTATTTACCTTGGGGAGAAGGTTCTGAAAAAATGAGGCAATAAAATCTTTTGTAAAGTGATTGGGCTCTAACAATTCACATGACAGCTGAATAGCCAAAGCAGATATGTAATCAACTCTACTCTTCATTAAACCAAAGTTGAATCAACGTTGAAATAACGTTGAACCTACATTATCATCTACTGTTTTAGATTAGCTCTACGCTTGTACTAACTAGATGAAAGATTCTGAGAAATAAGCGAAAGAGTTAATATGTATATTGTTGTTTTATTAAAAATATTCACAATTATGTAATTTCTTTGAATTGAAATATGTGCAATAACTGTAATTTCTTTTGTAAATTTTGAATACTATAGGAAGTTTTGTGATTAATAAATTGATATTTAAAGAGATCAAGCTCATTGCACTCATCATTTTATTGTTTTATTTTACAGTGATTTAATTTGATAAGCGACACACCATAGTCACCATAAGTCACGTTGTACATTCCCAACCGTGGTTGCAGTTTAATAGATGTGAATAAGCCTTGAAAAACATTCTACTGATTCTAACCAAGGGTAATTTCATACCCGAAAAAGCTGATTTTCTAAAAAAATTTTCGAGTCTGATTTTCACCCTGACGTGCTGGGTGAAAATAATGGTCAGATTCATATTCAGAGCACCAAAATACATAAAGATATTACGCCCTAACCTGTTTCCAGATGATTTCAATACGAAAGATAACTTATACACAGAAAAGCTAAATTTCTAGGGAATTTTCTGCGCCTAGGGGGAAACTCTGACGGGCTAAGGGAAAACTAATGTCAGATTCGTATGCAGCGCCCCAAAATACATATGGATACCATACTCTGACCTGTCGCTCAAGAATCTTTTCTCTGTTGGCCTGTGTTATTATAGTATTTAATAATTGCTCATAACCGCACACACAATTTCAATATTAAATGAAAAAAAATTAATGAATGTTTTTTAAATGATAAGAATTTCTTTTTTAAAAGGACTAACTAACCAGTTTTCCATAAAGGACAGACCAGTTCGTAAATGCCAAAATGGAGCATCTGCAATGGAACCGCTCTTCTCGTGTGCCTAGCAGCACGTGTTTACAAAAATTCTCCCGTTTACCTCCCTTCATAATGTTTGAAAACCGCTTAATTTCATTTCTTATTTTACTCTCGAAAAACATATTACAAAAGAGTAATTCGACCATCAGTAGTCTTACGATCGTCTTTTCAGATGATTGAGAAATTGCTGATGAACATGACCTCCTAACAACATCTTCAATACATTTTCACGACCTCAATGATGAGAATATCACCAAAATCTAAATTATTCCGCTGGATAAATATGGGAAGTTGAATCTCAATCCCCACAGTTCTCTTTATCGTTCACGTCGTGCTAGATCAATAAGTATTACGGGACAAGTTAAAAACTTTGGATGAAGGGGACTCAGGGATTTTTTTGGTTGCCCCCAATGATGAACATGGCCCCGACCCCATATTTATTTTCGGAAGTATATTGTAGGTTAAATAGACAAAACTCACCAAATATTTGGGGTCTGATGAGATCCTGGAATCCATATGATGTAAAATACATGACCTTTAGTATGGAAAAATGAATATTTTGATAGAAAATATTCATTTTCTGAAACGTTGAAATCAACACCGAGCAGACAATTTCCGAGAAAGAGATGGCGAGTGTCATACACACTTGACTTCAGTCATATTTTACAGAAACAACACAGACACTAAATAAAAAACGCTCTGTATAGCATGCTTCCACAAACTGTGAAAAATACTTCCAAATTTTTTGAGAACTATGCGATGAAAATTTTCTTTTGGGAGTCAAAAACAATCCCCTAAAGTTTTATAACACAAATTTTTTCTCGTCTCTGCATCGTAGATATACAGGTAGTTAAAAATCACAAAAAACGACACACTTCTTCAAATTTGAAAACCAAAAAATTTTTTTTTTAGATTTGAATTATTAATAAAAATAGTTTAAGGCAATACGATTTATATCTGTATAGCGATAATTCCATAAAAATATTTTTCGCCCTCCTTAAGTGACTTTGAAATTTCGAAAAATCGAAAAAAGTCAACTTTTTCGCCATCTTTTTAGAGTTACGGTAAATTTCTTGACTATTTGACCATATATTGTGTGGTATACGTAATGCGAATGTATTTGCAATATGTTGCAAAAATAATATATAAGGAATATTGACATTAGAATAATTTTTATTGACTTGGAATTACAAGGAATTATCTAAAAGTGATGAATTGCTCTGTACTTCACAACAAAATTAACTTTCGGTGTCTGAATGAGGTAGAAATGTTTTCTAGTGTACCTAGATTTAAAACTATACAGTAAGGCAGTCATTTAAATTATTTTTATCTAACCAGAATTATGCTGATCATTAAAAAAATCCTCTGAAATCAAAATTTTCGCTATTTTCTTAGAATTATATCACTTTCATCGACTATATGACCATCATACGAGTATTATATACTTCTTAAAATATATTCTGAATAAAATCAAATAAAAAATATTCGGAAGATATATGAGCTTGTTATAATGTCATTAAATTATCAATGTGTTACTTTTATGCTGATTTCTGACATTAATTTTAATTGAGTCATCCTGTTTAATTCTTGAACCGGAGTCATTTGTAGTTTCAACAATGGCCAAAGTCTAAAATTTTTAACTTTTTAATATCAGATTATATTAAGACATTGAGTCCTCTTATGGACTCCTTGCCGCAATTTGAATTGGAAATCTGAATCTGCGAACCTCGAGCGGAAGGCGGAGGCAAATTCGTCGAAAGTATGCCAAGTTGCCTGCATAATCCTAAACCTACAGCCTCGGGATCTCTGTACGTGTGTCGGGAATTCATAATCGGAGTTTTGAAAAGGGGGGCTTGATTCTCCATGATTGCCTTCGCTTAGTGGATTATTCCTGAAAGATCTATAACTATTCCTTTACCGATAGGTGTCTCCACTTTTCGACGGTTGATTTTCAGTAAAATGATTAAATCTGGGCCTACTACTATTTTCTGGGAACCTTTGTAGCTTGAAATCAAATTCGAATGTATTAAAATAACGATTACTTCTACTTTCATTATAACTATCTCTATAGTATGGATCGTGAGCAGAAAGTTCACAATGATTAAATATATTTTCGACTTGTTTTTAATAATTTCGTGTACGCGGGTGTGTTGCTCAATAATTAGGATTGAAGTAATAATTACAAGGGGAAGGCCTCCTCTGCGACACTGACTTTTTGATGAGACTATCATCAATCGATAGTACGTCAAAAATAATTAGACACGTTTCGGCTTCTTTGTAAGTGGGCCCTTGTTTATGAATTATGAGCGTTTGAAAATCACGGTAGCCGGGGCTGCCAGATGTCCACCGAGTCGCGCGCGGTTGATTTCACCATGCGCCGCCGGTGAAGCGGTAAAGAGCCTGTCTAGCGACCACGCTGCCGCTGGTTCAAATCTTTATGTCGACATTTTTTAAAATTTGTAAAAATATTTTTCGCTTTGTAAATATGTCAAATAATCATTTTTCGATGCACCCCGACGATTAATTTTCTTTTTTTTAAACAGTCGAATTATTGGGAGATAAATATCATGCATGAGAATTTGCATGAGAATTGCATGAGAATGCATGAGAATTCAGGAAAGGCAGAATGAATACGCGCACTCATTTTTTCAGAATTTAACCGCAGATGTCTCTTTTTACGCTATAAAATTTAACATCTTGCTTCTGATGTGTATAACATTTCTGCATGATATTTATTCACCAATAATTTGACTATTTTTGAAAAAAAAAAAGTTAATCGCCGAGGGAGCATCAAAAAATGATTTTTTGACATGTTTACAATGCGAAAAAAAAAAATGTCGACATAAAGATTTGAACCAGCTGCAGCGTGGTCGCTAGACAGGCTGTTTACCGCTTCATCGGCGGCGCATGGTGAAATCAACCGCGCGCGACTCGGTGGACATTTGGCAGCCGCGGCGACCGTGATTTCCAAACGCTCATAATTCTTAAACAAGGGCCCACTCACAAAGGAGCCGGGACACGTATCTAATTATTTCTGACGTATTATCGATTGATGATAGTCTCATCAAAAAGTCAATGTCGCAGAGGAGCCTTTTCCCTTGTGAGGTTACGTTGCACACATTTATCGTGAAAATCCACTTTTTACGTCTTACGGCGTATATCCTTTTGCAAAATATACATCTAATGATATGAAATATCATTTGATGCCTTAACGATTATTCAATATATTCCCATTTCTTCAAAATATCAATTTGTCCAGAATTACCATACTGTCCGTCAGTGACGGACAATGTCTCGGTCACGCCGGTCAGGTCCCATCTCTAGTTTACGGCATTTAACATTGTATTGAAAACTGAGGAGGTAAACGTAAGAGGTAAAGTAAATCTAGAGTAAGTTACATGCCCAGCCCTGCTTGTTAAAGATGGGACCTGACCGGCGTGACCGAGACAATGTCCGTCATGACGGATATTGTCCGTCACTGACCGACAGTATGGTAATTCTGGACAAATTGATATTTTAAAGAAATGAGAATATATTGAAGGATCGTTTAGGCATCAAATAATATTGCATATCATTAGATTTATATTTCGCAAAAGGATATACGCCGTAAGACGTAAAAAGTGGATTTTCACGATAAGTGTGTGCAACGTAATCTCACAAGGGAAAGGCCTCATCTGCGACATTGACTTTTTGATAAGACTATTATCAATCGATAGAACGTCAAAAAAATTAGATGCGTGTCCCGACTCCTTTGTGAGTGGGCTCTTGTTTGAGAATTATGAGCGCTTGAAAATCACAGTCTCCGCGGCTGCCTAAGGTCTACCGAGTCGCGGGCAGTTGCTTTCACCATGCGCCGCCGTTGCAGCGGTAAAGGGCCTGCCTAGCGACCACGCTGCCGCTGATTCAAATCTTTTTGTCGACATTTTTTTAAATATATTTTTTATTTTTCGCATTGTAAACATGTCAAATAATCATTTTTCGGTGCTCTCCCGGCGATTTTTTTTCAATAATAGTTAAATTATTGGGGAATAAATATTATGCAGAAATGTTATACACATCAGAAGCAACGTGTTAAATTTGATAGCGTTCAAAGAGACATCTGCGGTTAAATTCGGCAAAAATTAGTGTGCGTATTCATTCTGCCTTTTCTGAATCCGATTTCGGACCCATTGACACGATTCATGGAAGAGGGGAGAGAGTAGGGCCAGCTGCCCCTGTCGTCGATTCTCATGCATGATATTTATTTCCCAATAATTCAAGTGTTTAAAAAAAAAAAGAAAA
>JAUMHM010000031.1:57475140-57506760 GCA_032362435.1 Melikaiella ostensackeni
TGACAGTCACTGCTCGGAATCGATCGGGAGTGTTAAAATAGGCAAAAATACAAAATAGGCAACAATGTGACCCCTTTTCAGCTCTAAACACGGGTTTAGAGCTGGAAAGGGTACATAACACATAAAAATATAATATAAAATTATCTTCATAGTAATAACAATAACAAAAAGTCCAAAGTTTTACAGTTTTAAATTTACATTAGTACAATACTGCAATATTATTATTACAATATTGCTTTCAATATTTTGAATTGAAAGCCTGAGTAATTAAATTTTCTCATGTGAATGACTTTCCTCAAAGACCAATAGATAGTTGTATAATTTCCAGTTTAAAATGTTTTAAAGGGAAACAGTTTGTAATTAAAAAGTTTTTAATTAAAGGCCTTGAAATTTCAATATCGATTAAAATTATATACCTAAAAATGTCAAAAATTGATTAATTTTAAATTTGTAGTTTATGGAATTGTACAATTTAATGATCAAGATTATCAAAACCGGAGAATAAAAAATGCTTTTAATTGGAAACATTTTTTTTTAAATTACAAACTTGAAAAATCAAGCCTAGAAATTGAATGATTATAAAACCAGACATCTCTCGAAATTAAATTTTTGCTTTTAATTTTACAAAATGTTCCAAGTCGAGGATTTCACGTATAATATTGAAAGTGTACAATTTTATATTTGAACGATATCAATCTTGGATATTTTCAAATTAAAGTCGCTGAAAAAAATATTTTTTCAATACCATTAATTGGCAATGCAATGTGTTATCATGCGTATAATAATGCTAGTTCATATTATTTATTATTAAACCTTTCTATTATAGATACCACAACAAGGATTGGATTCCATTCCAAAATGGGTGAAAGTGAACCAAACCCGAACGACGGTTACTGGAGTAGTTGCATTCGTCTAATAGAAAAAACCTTCGTGCCCCGAAAAGCGGTAGGAGAATCACGACCATGTTTAGAGGATGATTTTCAAGAACACAGAGCCATAGTGGATCAAAATTTTCGTGATATTTTATCGATACTGCAGCATATTTTAGAAGAACGAAATGAAGTGAAAACCCCACTTAACTCTCCAATAACAAAGATCTTCAAAACCTACTTGCTGATCCTGATAGGAGAACATTATGAGAAAAATCTCTGGACCACAGATAAATCGATCAAGGCCTCCAAACAAGTAGAAGAGATACTTTGCAATTTATATTCTTCCAATAATCTCTTTCAACTTTTGGAACAGGATGATGATGACATCAGACGAGTTTTAACAACCCTGAGACCAAAGTTATTAAAAAACACCTGGAAAACTTATCCTGCCGCTGTTGTTTGTTACAAATGGTTTCTAGGCCTGATGAAAAAATCAGCAATTCATCATTTAGGCGATATAATTCCCACAACTTTAATCATTTTAGACGATTTTGTGATTGAGAACCAAATTCTGGGCCTGGAATGTCTTTCCGAAATTCTCGAGAAGTGCTGCATGGAAAAGAAATTTGTGGAATCAGGATTTGCAAAGATGGTTCTCGTAAATCTAAAAAAACTCACTTATAGAAGAGAACCAAGAACCATTCTTTTACTTTACAATTGTATCGGGAAAATTTTAAACTGGATTGAATTTCACAATGAATTTTCAAACGCCTTTGAATGGTCCGATAGAGACGATATCCTTGAGAATTTGTTGGAAACCATGGAATGTGTGGAGAATTTGGAAATCCGAATTTCATTTTTGAGTGTCTTACCTGTAATTTTGAACTCTGTTGGTTCTTGCAAATGGTGCGAGAGAGTAATCCGGATTTTAAAAGGCTGCTGTGAACATTACGATTCTAAAAGTCTGAAAATGACTTTGGAATGTGTGAAAAGTATTCTTGTCATCTTTGAATCTAGACTTCAAGCTCATTGTGAAACTCTTTATCCGATTTTTCTGAAACTCTATATTGATTCGACTGAAGTTGGTTTTGAAGAAGACACCTTTAAACTTTTGGAGGACTGCATTTGTTTCTTGAGCAGATTAACACCTGAATTTGGAAAAAGTGTAATTCAAGACGATATGATACAAACTTTAATAGAAAGACTTCCAGAAGTAGCTTAATAAACAGATTCAATGTTGAAGCATCGCATTATGAACTTTATTAAATGTAAGTTCTTTAATTAAATTATATTTTTTTCTATTCCAATTCTAATTTAAAACAAATCAAAACATTAAAACACTTACGGCGGGGCTGAACCGACTTTAATAAGGGGTTTTTCAACTGATTATGATAGTCTACAATCCCACAGACATTTGTGACACGCTACGAAAAAAGCACTTAAGCGTCCTACAGTAGGTTTTACAGTAGAAGGAAAATAAGAGACGAGGAGCCGATTAGACGTATACCGAACCGCCGATTAGAAACGCTTACTGTTTACAAACGACTGCATAAAAATTCATTCGGACTGCGTGATTTGAAAGAGAGACGTTGATTTGATCTAAAACGATCCAAATCAGAAAAATGATTTTTGGACGCTTAGGTGCTTTTTCTCGGAGCGCGTCACATTTTAAGACCAAAAACAAAAAAATCCATCGGTCCCTTTTTGAAAAAAGTCAATTTTCATGTTGAATATAAAAAAAGTAATTAGAAGAAATCTAGAAATATAATTTTCACTAAAAATTGTTTCAAATTATAAATTACCCATTTTGAAACTCAGAAAATTAGACACAGGGTTTTAAATTCATAAAATTGTTTTTCAGATAAAATTTATTAATATAAAAAAGTTCAGTTTACGATTTTATTGATGAATTTCTCAAATTCAATAAGAAACTGTTTGAATTTAATAAGATTTTTTTTCATATAATAGTTAATAAAATTGCATTTTGCTGGATTATTTGTCATTTCTTCAAAATTTCAGTAGAAAAATTATATTAAAAACGACAATGTTAAATAAACATCGCAGCTTATAATAAATATCGTCTACTCAGGGTTACTACAGAAGGTTGGTATTAAAATTCCATGAGTTTTCCAGGTTTTCCAGGTCTAATTTTGAAAAAATCTTCGGTCTACATTTTGAAAAATCCAGTCAATTCTATTTAGTTTCAAAACATTCTACTGGTCTCAAGACTAATTTACCAACAGCTTACTGTACAATCATGAGTCTGAAGTTCCCAACGTTTACAAAAAACGAAAAAAACAAAGAACTGAATTTTTGAAAAGTGAAAATTTTTTCACTGATTATGGCAGGACTTCATGCCAAAAGTACCTCAAAAAAGTTGCATCCCTCTAGAACATGTGGAATCCTCCCTTAATCCACCCCTAAAGTTTCAAAAATTCAGTGAAAATACACTAATTAGAAAAATCAAAGTTTTCTCACTGATTGTGGCAAAATTTCATGCCAAAAGAACCTGGATAAAGTTTTATCCCTCTAGCACATGTGGAACCCTTCCTTAATTCACCCCTAAGTTTCAAGAATTCAGCAAAAATACACTAATTAGAAAAGACAAAATTTTTGCTTTGCTTATGGTAGAAATTCATGTCAAAAGAACCCCCAAAAAGTTTCATTCCTCTAGCCTGTGGAACCCTCCCTTAATCCACCCTCAAGTTTCCAAAAAACGAAAAAAACAAAAAATGAAATTTTTGAAAAGTGGAAATGTTTTTACTGATTATGGCAGCAATTCATGCCAAAATGCGCTAAAGGGATGAAACTTTTTTGAGGTCCTTTTAGCATAAAATTCTGCCAAAATCAGTGAAAACATTTCGACTATTCAAAAATTTTAATTTTTGGTTTTTCGTTTTTTGGAAACTTTCGGGGCGGATTAAGGGAAGGTTCCACATTCGTTAGAGGGGTGAAACTTTCTTAGGATTATTTTAGCATAAAGTTCTGCCAAAACCACTGAAAACATTTCGACTTTTCAACAATTTTATTTTCAACAAAATAGTTGAATCCTCAACCAAAACAAATTAATTTTTAACCAAACAGTTGCATTTTTAACCAAAAAAGATAAAATTTCTACCGAGAGAGCTAAATTTTTAAACCAAAATGACGGATTTTCAACACAAGAGTTGAATTTGTATTAAAAATGTTATATTCACATAATTTTACATGAGAATTTAATGAATCCACATTTCAAATCCACAAAAAATTTTGCTGAAAAAAGTTTGGGTGGAATTGACATTTAAAGCAATGTTACACGCGCTCTATAGCACGTGCATATTATGCTAGTTATTAGAAAATGCAAATGTAAAGAACTTTTTAATAATTATTAAATTTTTAACAATTCTCATTAATATTATTATAAAATTGAAAAAGTTCCTGAATAAAATTATAATCGTATTATTTTTGTTCATAAAAAAATTAGTTCGTGTCAATTCGCAAATTTAAAAAGAATGACTGAAAAATCCCGAAAAATAAAACTTCCGAAATTAGAAAATTGTCGACAATTTGAATTCCTCGAATTGGAAAATTCCAGACGGTTTATAATATTATCGAATTTGAAAATCCCAGAAATAAAATTGCCTACACAGGGAAATTTCCGAATCTAAACGGTTACCAAATTGTTAAATATTACAATAAATAATAATAAATAAGATGAAATACTTCCATTTGGTGAACATATTTTCTATTTATTTTTTATTTATTATTAAAAACATTTTTTAATTGTTTAGATTCGGGAATTCTATAATTTGGACATTTTTCTGTGTCCACAATTTTTTTTTTAATTCTATGGTTTTCAGGTTTTCCAGAACTTTTTTAAAATTCCATTATATTTCCAGGTCTTCTAGGTCTTGTAGCAACTCTGCTACAAAACAAATTTTTATTAAATTTAAACAGTTTTTTATTGAATTTGAAAAGTTCAGTAATAAAATCATAAATTGAATTTTCAAATATTGATAAATATGATCTGACAAATAATTTCACGAATTTAATACCTCATTATCATTTCTTGAGTTTAAAAATGTATAATTTATAATGTAAAACAATTTTTAGTGAAAATTATGTTTTTAGATTTCTTGTAATTACTTCTTTTTATATTAAACATGAAAATCGATTTTTTTAAAAAAGGTCCCAATGGATTTTTTGTTTGTTTTTTGGCTTAAAATGTCTAGGATTATAGACTACCATAATCAGTTGGAGAATCCCATATGCCCTTGAAATTAAAGATGGTTCAGCCCCACCGTGCACTACAAAAATGTTTTGCATAATTTTTAAAACATGAAGGTTTGATGAAATGAAAATCAGTGAAGAGTTTGTAAACAAAATCTATTGGAAACAAGAGGTGTTCTACATTCGTGAGAGGTAACTGTAAAAGTGCGCCACTGACTTTAACACTAAATGCAGGAAATGCAGATTGAACGTTCGACGAACATATGATATTTGATTATAAATCTATAATGAAAATTCAATCAATTTGCGAATTATGCTCGCTTATTCTGATTGAAAAAAGAACCTTTCTTTTTTTTTGGCACGCACACTGGATTAATACTGCTCAGCGCAACGCAATACATTTTTTGACATTTCTATCGTTTGAAACAGTCATCCGAGTAGAAGATTAAATACTCGATTATAAAGTTAAAACAACCTACTTAAGAAGCCAGTGACTTTAAAGCAATCGAATGAATACCTACTGACCATTACCATAGGGATATTGCATACAATATATAACGTAATTCGAGTGCACATTTGACGTTAAAAATATAAATAATATACAATTTATCCAAAGCAAAATACAATAGAGGATATTACAAGATACGTCCTGTAGAGATACGTATTCGATATTCGTAGACAAATCCACGACAATCATATTTTTATAGACGTGAATTTATTAAATTATAACTTATATACTGTCTATTTCAATAAGTTATTATCTTATCACTTTAACTTGGATGCGAGAAAAACATGATTTTACATCTTTAATATATATTTCTTCTTTTCGTAAATCGATTTTAACGTCGATCAGACGTGCAGATGGTATTTAGCAACATTCTTTATATACAAATAACATACACTAGTGTCTCTAGATTAATAAATTGCAATTCTCGAGAGTTACTCTCGACTGAGAGAGACTTTTTCAATCCTCACGAGACTGAATCGATCCAAGATAATAAATTACAACAAAGATGAGTTGCGATGTGATCGTGAAACTCGTTAGTTGCACGTAAGTACGTGAAAGCGAGAAGCAGCTTATATATGCGACAGATTTTCTTTCTGCATGCCTCTTACGTATTTTTAAATTTATAAATCTCAATTTAGTAATCTCGCCAATTATCTGTCTTATGAGAAATCCGAAGCAGAATCTACGAGCAATACTTTTTTTTCGTTGAAACAAAGTTCGTGAGCCACTCGATATTTGGAAAGAGATGGAAATGCTTTTTAGAGGGCAAACAACGATTTATCTTCGTCTTTGTTGATTTGTCTCTGGATGTTGGTACCACTTACTGCTGGAGTGCTGGATGCTGTGGTTGTTGCTGGAAGAGTTGGCAAAGCGTCGGCTGCTGCGGCTCGTTCTGCCAGGAATCGCTCAAATTCTGAGGATGTTAATGATTGGTCTCCCTGAGCACCAGGCTGTAATTTTAATCAAAGTAAAAATCAGTCAAAGTTAGTTCTAGTGATTAGTGGTTGTTTTCGTTTGTTTTTTTTTAAAGACTTTAGAAGGCTTTTCCAGGGATCGGACTCACTTTAGAGACAAAAAATAGTGCCAATAGTGCAGGCCTCACAGACCGGTCTCTATATTTCCTATTGTACCCTATATTCACCTGTGGTCCCTAAAGTACCCTATTTTGAATATCTGGTCCCTATACTACTGGTACCTATACAATTTTAAATTTAAATATCAAAAGACGATTTACAATCGAATGTTTTGGCAATTTGAAGCTTGAACGGGTCAAAACTTGAAAATTTAAAATTGAAAGCGTTTGAAATTAAATAATTTTTAATTGGAAATGTTAAGAATTAAATAATTTTAGATTAAAATATTCGAACTTAATAAGCAAGTTTAAATTGAAGACATTCAAACTTTAGCAATTTCAAATTGAGACTCTAAAAATTGGAATTCCTGATGACATGCTCAAGTAATCCAAACTGGAAAAACAGCTCGTTCTTCTCATAGTCATTTTCGTGTATTTTAAAATGATCTTTTTCTATCTATGTCTAAAAAATTTTTTGAATACCTCAGAAATTTGTACTGATAGAAATGCAATAGAAAAAGAAAAAGCAAGAAAAGCAGAAAGAATTAAAAATTAATAAACTCAAAAGTGATAATTTTTAAATTATACTATTTACCTAATTTTCATTCTTTGAGCTTTTTAAAACTTTTCTAATGTATTTTCATGAGTAGGAAGTCTGGAGTTGCTTAAAAGATTTTTCCCCAGGTGGAAAAAATGATGTATAATCAATTGTTAGTTCATGTATATCTACAGATTATACACATTTTTTCTACCTGGGACGAAGCTAGCTAAAAGAATTTATTTTAAAATACTGAAAAATGACTACCATCAACCGGGGTAATTAGGGATAAAGTACCCTATGAGCGTGAATAAGTACCCTTTGTACTATATTTTTTACCTCATAGGAACTGTGAGGCCTGATAGTGGCATAAATTTTGAAAAATAGTAGCAATATAGTGGCATGAAATTTTTTAAATAATAAACTTATATGAGAAAAAAATAAAACATATTACTAGAATACTTTTAAAAAAGTTGCGTGAAATTTGGAAACATTTCTTTCTTTAGGAATAGAGAGTAAAAGTTTCAGATAAAAAACTTCAATTTGTAATATTTTTTTTAATGAATAAAATTAGATCAATATTATATATATATATATACAATGGCCGACCCGTGGCTGCCCATCTCACGGTTGTGAGGCGTGGCCATGGGTGTGATTTACCGCGGTTCTACTGGGAGCCGGTGTAATTTTCGTGGATGGCAGTCGCTCCCAGGAGGACCCTGCGGTGGTTGTTTGACCAATTTTTAAATTATATATATATATATACAAAAATACATAAAACAATAAACAATACGTAGTAACTTGAATTTTCTTCTTTCTAGCATAAGATCCTATGGACTTACAAATTATATTTGCACAAGTGAAATTAATTGTTAAACCCATTCAATTTTTTAAAAGTTATACAAAAATTAAACAAAACAGTATTGTTAAGAAAATTCCATAAAATTATATTGATCATTCTGCATTTTAAGGAGGTATTTAGAATTTCTAAAATATTGTATTGTTTAAATTCTAAATTTAATTTATATACAAGTGCTATTTTGATATTTTTTCATCATTTGATGAAATTTTATATAAGGTTATTTAATTTAATTTATTATACTAGGTTTGCTACAGAATTTTGATTTCGAAATTCCAGGTGCTTTCCAGGATTTTTGAAGGATAATTTTAACCAAATTTAAATTTATCAAATTGAACAATTTTTATTTCTAGGTCTTCAAACAGAAAAATAATTTAAACTGAACATTTTCAAACTGCGCTCATTTAAAAATTAAAAATTTTACATTTAGAAAATTCGAAATTCAATAAATTCAAGAAAAAAGTACTGAAAATTGTTGAACTATTAAGACTTTCAATTTGAAATTTTACAAGATCGAATAATTTTAACTGTCTCATTTATAAATTTTCAATCTAAACTTATTTAATTTTTTACGTTTTCAATTAAATTATTTGAATATTAAGCCTTTCAATTGGAAATTGTACAATTTTGAACAATTAAAACTTTAAATCAGACATTGGTTTTGTGCTTCAGACAGTGCTTCAATTGAAGATAGTACAACTTGACGCGCTTTTATTTAAAAACTTTCTAATTCACAAAATAAAAAATGTTAAATTTGTCAAATACAAAAATTGTTCAAATTAGAACGCTTTTTATCAAAAAATATAATGATTAAATAATCAATAAAAATGTTTAAAATCCTTTTAATTTGAGATAGAGTTCTACAATTTTTTTAATTTATTTTTTTTCATACTGAAGGGTTCAATCTTCAAAATGCTTAACTACTAAGGTTTTCAATTTGAAATTGTCCAATTTTAAATATTTCAAACTGTTAAATTTACAAGGATTTAAATTACGAAAATATCAACTACCAGCAATTCTTCCAATTTGAACTAAATGTGTTAAATCTAGAAGCGTTCAAATAATTTTGAAGTGTTTTTAAATCCCAGAAATTTCCATTATACTTTGAATTATTTAAAAATAAATTAGCTGCCAATTTTACGGACGCCCATATCTTAATTATTCTTTAATGAAATAGTTTAAATGCATTTTGAACTTGAGTTGCCTGAATTAAAAAATGTTGTGAATTTAAAGTTTTTTTTTCGATTTGGCATAAATTCTAGATTTCAGTTTGTTGTTTGTAAATTTCATTTTTTGCAATGTCGACAAATTTAAATTTTCTGTTTCGCTTTTTTCCAACTTCATTATTTTCCAAACTCGATTCTTATCTATTTGAATTCTTATTAATTGGGAGGAATTTCTAATATGAATTAATGTTCAAAACAGAAAACTTTGAAATTGTTTATATAAACTAATAATGATGAATGCTTTTATTTAATATTAAGTTTAGCATTGTTTACTCTTGAAGCCATTAACATTCAAACATTGTTAAATTTGAAACTTATTCATTTTGAAAATGGTCAATTCTAAGATTTTTAATTTTTGAACGTTTCCAATTTGATATTTTATACTCTTGAATGTGAATAAATCAAATTGCTGATTTTAAAACTCTTTCAATTTGATATAATTGATTTTTGAACGATATTCAATTTAAAATACATAATATATCGACAATTAAGACTATCATTTGGAAATCAGAGTTGGAAACAGGAGGATTGGAACATGAATATGTTCACTTTTTAATAATCGAATTTGAAATTATTCGATTTCCGATGTTTTCGGTTATAAATATTCAACCAATAGGTGTTACAAATTAAAATGGTGCAACTTCGAAAGATTTTTCTTCAAAAAGTCGAAAAAAGTCGAAAATGTCCTACTATCAGAAGCTGAGGAAATGAAGAATAGATCAAATTAAAATATTTTAAGCTAATTTTTGTATTTGGACTATTTTCCGATATATACTTTTGAATTTCAGATGGTAGACATATTATTCTGGCCAATCGCGAAGAAGTTCGAAAATTTTTTAAATGATAATGTGAAGAAATAGTGGCATTAGCGGACAATTACGAAAAAATAGAGGCATTGGTGGCTTTTTTTTCAAAATAGTGGCAACGCTAAAAAAAAGTATCAAACAGTGCCAACAAGCGCGAGTTTGAGCCCTCCTTTTCTTATTGAAAAAAGCTTTGAAACGAAAATTAAGTTTCGTAACGATCCCTGAAAAAAATGAAGTTTTCATAAAAGTAATTATTATTATAAGAGTGTCTACCAGACGGATCATTTTAAATCCCCGGTTTTCTCCCTGTCAAGTTTTCATTTTCTCGGTCCGGCAATCATAATTCTTTTCTAAAATTCCCCGTTCCAAGACAAAATTGAAATTACTTTGGAAAATTCACTGTTCCACGTCAGAATTATAGTTCTTTTCAAAAATTTCCTCTTCCAAGTCAGAATTATAATTATTTTGGAAAATTCCTTGTTCCAGATCTGAATTAAATTTTTTTTTCGAAAATTCTATGATTCAATTCAGAATTACATATTATTACTTTGGAAAATTTCCTGCTCCAACTCAAAATTATCATTTTTCTCGAAAATTCCCTGTTTATAGTAAGAAGTATAATAACTCTTTTAGAAAATTCCCTTTTCAAATTCAAAATCCCCTGCTCCAAATAATAATTTCAGCTTTTACATTTTTATTTTAAAACTTAAATATGAACTTAAAACTTAAATATTAAAAAAATTGCAAACAGTATCATTTACTATATTATCGTTATTATCGATAATAAAGTCTTTTTCATTGCTGGTTTCGTGAATAAACAAACTGAGAGTAATAAAATATCGAAACACTTTTAATATTCATTTTAGTACAATTGAATGAAAAATCCCGGTTACTGAATAAAATTCCCGGCTTTTTCCCGATGAAACAAATTCTCGGTTTCCCGGCCAGGTAGACACCCAGAATTCATTAAACATTATACACAAACAATCTTAATTTTAATCATGCATCATTTTTCCTAATTCAGCACCAAATTGGCCAGCAAACTTTATATTTTCACTAAAGAAATATAAAAAACCTGATCAACTTGATATAAAATATTGCAGGCATAAAACTGACAAACATGCATGAATCTTGACAAAAAAGGAATATTGAATAGAGTTAAATGCTTACCGTATGATCTAACCACGCCGCCATCTCATTGAATTCAGATTCCTGATTGAGCTAAGCAACATAGACGACAAAATAATAAAAACTAAGGACATTTATAAAAAAACAATGCATATACATAAAATAAACAAAACATAGTTAACAGAGTATTATCCTAAATTCATTAACAAGTTAAAAATGTCACATTTTCATTACATACTGTGTGGTTTTCCATGTAGCCAGTAATGTGAGACTTGTCGGTACAGATTGCTTTTTCAGAAAGCTGATACCAGCACAAATATTAAACGTGCAATATAATTCACAAAAAAAAAACGCGAGCTAAGCTTTGATGTAACTACTATGAGATAAGTTTAAAAATCAGTCAGTTGGATCGTCTAAAATGAAAAGAAAACTTTAAGAAATTAAATTCAGAATAAAAGAAAATTTAAGTTCTTTTTTAACGTCCAAAATTCAAATTTAAATACGAAATACTTGGAAATTAAAAGAAAAACAAGAATTCACCGATCAAATTTGGACAACGCACTCTGAAATGTCTCCATTCAAATTAAAACAAACACAAAATAAAAAAAGAGGAAAGAATAAAGAAGGCAACCTGCCCCTTCCTTCTTTTTCTCCTCTCGCCTCTTTGTATTCTTTTTCTAAAATCACAATAAAAAACATTTTAAAAAATCTATCAAAGTTTCGGCCTTTTCGATGTTCACTCAAAACCCTCTTCAAAGCAATTAAAAAACAAATTGATAGTTTTAGGTTACCCATCTTAAAATTATAAAAAAATTGAATTAAAATTTTTTCTTATTCAAAATTTTATAAAATTATAAAATATTTAAATATAATATAATTAATAATTATTTTCGTTGAAAATAAATTAAATAAAACCTTTAGATTCTTTTTTTTTTCAACTTGAATGCAGACATTCAAGAGTATTTTGTCCAAATTTGACCGTTGGATTCTTGGTTTTTTTAACTTCCAAGAATTTCGTGGTTAAAACGAAAAAGTGGATTTTAGTACTAAATTCCAAGAACCGGATTTTTTAATATCAAGTTTTTTAAATCTAGGCAACGAAAAAGCACTACATTTGATACTACTCTGCATATTTCAAGCGGGCATAACTGGAACTAAAAAAAATGCAACGATTTCATTCTCTATGAAAATGCTTTGAAAAAAATCTAGGCTCTTTAAATGACAGTTATCGAAAATGTCAACTACGCAGTAGAGTATGGATAAAAAAATGAAATCAAATTTAAAAAAAAATTACTTGGTTTCGTCTGTATTCTATCTTGGTGTTCCCCATATCAAATTTAAAATCATCGACTCAGTCCTTTTTGAAAAAAGTCCATTTTTGTTTTTAAAAAATTATGAGATGTAGAACTTGCATACAAGTTGATGGTGAAAGTGGCTTCAAAGTTGTTTTTTAAATTTATTATTTAATTTTATAGTTTTGTATATTCTAAAGGTATCATGAGCATCATTTAAAAATTTCTTTCAAAGATCAAGCTTTTCAATGTACCAAATATTTTTTTTATTCTATTCCAGTGCTTCGCTTAAAATTAACTTAAATTCGGCAATTTAGTTTCGGCAACTAATAAGTAAGTGCAGCTAAAACACAACTAAAATTGTTGATAAATTAACAGACAGCTTCTAAAGAAATTAAGTGCTGAGCGTACATGAGTCATTTACATGAACTTTAGTTTATTGCCAAAAGCTTTTAAAGTCAAAATGAACCGACTCCATTGCTAGTTCAGAGCTTATTTTTCAATTTTAATCAAAAATAGTTTCATTTCGCGGCAACTTTAGTTATATTTTAGATTTACTTAGTTGGCGAAAGTAAATTTCAGGATTTAACTTCATTTTAAGCGAAGCACTAGAAAAATATATATATGTAGTCGTTATAATTATAAGCTCAATTTTTGAAAGAAGTTTTTAAATGTTGCTATATACCTTTAGATATAATTCAATAAAACATAAAAAGGAAAACTTTTGAGCATATTTTACCATCAACTTGTATGTCAATTCTAAATCTGACTCAGTCTGAAATCTTTTGAAATCTCTAGAAGTCACTGAAGTGTCTAGAAATACATATCTAAAGTCACTTGAAATCATTTAAAGTCACTTGAATTCTCTTGAAATCTTCTGAAATATCTGAAGTTACTTGATATCACTGGAATTTTCTTCAAATCTCCAGAAATAAGTGAAATCTTCTGAAGTCATTGAAATATCCTTAAGTATCTTCAAGTCATAAGTAGGTACACACCCGCTTGGTCGAATTGTGAACCCCTCGACATCTCATAATTTTTGGAAAACAAAAATGAACTTTTTTCAAAAACGGTTCAGGCGATGATTTTAAATATAGCCTGAAAACTTTCAGAGAATGCCAGAGAACCATAATCAACCAAAAAATTCCATATGCAAACACCTTTCAATTAAAGACCCAATGGGCACCTAAAGACATCCTAAATTAGTCCTCGGAATGTACTTATATGTCTTGTGACTTGACGTCTTTAGGACATCGTTTGGATCTTTTCATGTCTTTAAAATGTCTTCTGGAGATGGTTCAGCCTCACCGCGTATTCAATTTATAATTTTGAAGCTTCCCGAGTTTGTCACAACAAAATATTTGAATATCGACATCAACGGAATTAAATTTCTCTATCCATATTCTACTGTTCGAGATGATTTAGGATCAAGCGTGTTACGCACAGTGGTATTGGTAGTAGAGGGGGTAGTAGTAGTGGTAGCAGCAGCAGGAACAGTAGAAGCAGACTGCGTGTGTTTAGGATTACTGCGATTCAGAATCGCTGTGCTTAGTCCATCTCCGCTCACCTGCTCCAGATTGTCTTCGTACTTGCTGCTACTGAAAATCAAAAAGCATTACTTTATTTCCTACAGCCTTTCAACTTTAACTTTCTAACGAATCAACTAATCAACCTATTTTTGGCTGTTTCATAAGTAGTGTTTCGAGACTGGGCAAACATATCGAACTCATCACTATCACCCTCCTTCCCCTTCGGGCAAATTTGAATAGCATCGACTCGTTTCTCCAAGGGTTCGACACCATCCGACAAATCAATCAGCGAATCAGCTTCTTGTTTGCTCATAACTGCACTCGATTCTGCATTCGGTGGACGTCCGATCGCCTGAGCTAGAATAGTACTCGGAGGTACTTTGTTCTTTGTATAGCGCGAGTAACGCAGGAAGAGATTGTTCAGTTCATCGTTGATGCGCAGCAACTCTGCAGTCATTTCGTCGTGTGCTAATTTCCCAATTAAATCCACGACTCGTTGTTGCATCGCCTTGCAAGTATTGTGGAGTTCCTAAAAAGACAAAATCAAATTCCACGTCAATTTCTTTGTATCATTTATCTATTTTACTTTCAGGCTTCACAGTGATGATAAAAAATATTTTAGGGTAAATAGGGAACTTAAAATAAAAAATAAGGGACTTTTAGAGGACTCCAGAAAATACATATATTGCAACAAATACACATATTTGTAAGAAAAATCGAGTACAATACAACTTTCTGGTTGCATAATATTTTCAGACAAGATGCATTGCAAAGATTTTGATTCTTTTCCTTGATAAAGTTTATCAAGTGTTTAGCTGATGCAATAAAGACATTTTTAGCGTCCTTTTTGAAGTGCATTGATCCTTTTCTGAACCGACTTCTGAATGTTCACCAGATTTGAAGTTTTCAAAGATTTCAAAATAGTTAAAAGATTTTTACAAAATTGAAAAATATTTCAAGAGATTTCAAAAAATTTCAAGAAATTACAAAGATTTTACAGTTATACAAACAATTTCTATTTTTATATAAAAAAAACTATTATGCATTAGAACTTGAAATGCTTGAAATTATGATTTGTTTTCTAAAATGTTTAGCTTGTTTATTATAATTATAGTACTTTAATTTATCAGAAAGGATTCGTTAATCCACTGGGAAAAATTTATATTCAATTCATAATTGAATAAATCTGAGAATAAATCTAAATAAAAAAATAAATAATTTTTACTTATCAATAATAAATTATGATTAAAGCTATGAAAATACATTTTTCAATAGAAATTAAAAATTTTGCAAGCGTGAATCAAAGATTTAACATTTTGAAAATATTTGAAATTAATAAAAATTCTAAAATATTCAAAAGAATTCTATAAAATTTGAAAAGATTTCAAGATAAGGGATGACTAGAGACTTCAAGATATTGCAACAGATTTCAAAGATTCAAAAATACTTCAAAAGATTTCCAGAAGTTTCAAAGATTTCACAGTTATTTAGACCATATATATAAAGAAAAAATATTTGAATTTGAAATTCTTCAAATTATGATTTGTTTTTAAAAATATTTAGTTTGTTTCTTATAATGATGGTATTTTGCAGTTTCAATTTGAGAGAAAAGAGTCGTTAAACCACCGGAAAAGATTTCTATCTCATTCATACTTAATAAAACCCAGAATTCGAGGATTGCCGACGCAATTCTCAAACGATTTGAATGAAACTTGGCAGCTGACTGACCAACCATTAAAAAATAAGTTTAAGTATCATTTTATGTAAATGCCTTAGAAACTGTGCGATTAAAACCAAACAAAAACATAAAAACAACCAATTTTCAACCTGCACTCATAATGATTGGCATCAAATTTTAACAAGAAGTCAGTAGCAACAGATTCTTGATTACATTAGAGGAATTTTCTATATCTTGAATAGTTTTGAAGATTTTACTTATTCGGTGTGAAAAATAAAAATTCAGAGATGACGTGAGTAGTAAAATTTTAAAAACTATCAAAGATATCGAAAATTCTTGCAATATATATCGAAAATATGATGCTACAGACTTCTCATTACAATTTGGTTTCAATCGGTTAGATAGATTAGACTGCAAAGGTGAGCACATGTAAAAAATTTAATTGAATATTTATTCAAATTTGATTTAATAAGTATCGGTTCAGTCCGGTTAACCTGTCGACCCTTCCCATTTCAAATTGAAATTGAAGAATCCAATCCAATCCAAATTGAAATTGAATAACGGTACCATTGAATTGAATTAAAGGATAACTCAATTTAATTTATTTAATTAACTTTTAAGAAGAATTATTTCAACAAATAATATAATTTTTCAAATTTAGTAAATTAGTAATTTAATTAAAATTAAATTAATTGAGCGTACCTGTCTTACTTTTTTCTAAATTACAAAAAAAAACATGAAATCCCACCAAAAACATCTGCGATGCAAAGAATCTTCTAAGTACAACTACATACATGAATTTGTGAAATACAAGTTGGCCAAGTAATTTGAAAAAAATGCATAATAAAATATACTAAGAAACATTATAAACTTAGCGGGATTGAATCTATAAGCAAAATCATTTTTAAAAATTGCTGGATATGGGAGAGTGATGGTATAATATAATTCCGCCAAGTTTTATAATGTTCAACATGGCTTTTTAGAATTCATTTTAAAAAGTTCTATAGGGTACGGTAAACGGACCAGTAATCGTAACGCCAATTTTCTTGCTTTTTATCTAATTTGAATTAATTGAAATTCTTTTTGATACTATAAAATGCTAAAAATAAATAGGCTTAATCATTAAATATTACTTTTAACATATATTTTCACCATATATTTAAATCACAACCAAGTTCCACGATTATTAGGACCACCACGATTACGAGCACACTTACCTTACTTTATAAAAAAAGTTTCTTAATATATCTTATTTTTAATTTTTTTTTTCAAATTACTTGGCCAACTTTTATTTCATAATTGCATGCAGTTGTACTTGGCAGATTTTTTGCATCGCAGACGTTTGTGATGTGATTGGAAATATTTTAAAATAATAAAAATGCCAAAACATTTCAAAGATTTCACAAAAACTTCAGAATATTTCAAAAATTTAAAAAGATTTAAAAGATTTCAAGAGATTTTACACAGATTTCAGGAAGGAATGTACACCATATTTCAAGAGTGATCAACCCCTCGAGACTTTTTGATGATTTTCATCGAAAATGGAGGACTTTCAGGGAAACTTTTTGCGAATCAGGAGCCATTTAGGGAAAATTCTCCAAATAGGGGACTTTTAGGGGCCAAGAATAAAAAAGAGGATTTTTAGGGGAAATCGGGGACAGACTGTGAAGCCTGTACCAGGGATCACAGCGGTACAGTAGATCAATTTTAGGTAAAAAAGGGGATTAAAAGGGGATTTCATTTATTATTAAAAACTTATTATATCATATGGGTATCTCAAGAATATTTCACGAAAGTCCTCTCTAACAGTAGCGTTTTTTTAGCAATTTTTCTAGTCATTTTTGTGTTTAAGGATTTTTTAGCTACCTTTGGAAAATATGTTGAACACTTCAGCACTTTCGACTGATATACATCAGAAAAAAATTTGAAGAGATGAAAGATCGCAAAATAGGTAAACAACAAAACTGAAAAATTCTCATGTTTGAATCTGTTTACATGTATTTTTTTAAAGTACGTAAGCTAGAAAGAAATAATTTGAAAAACATAAACTAACTATTTGAAAAACCTACTTTTTCTGATTAAGTTTCTTTGGACTCTTAAATTTTTGTCTAATGTATTTTTATCAGTTGAAAGTTCTCAGATGCTCAAAACATTTTTGAATCTTAGAAAAAAAAACTAGAGTGTAAAAAAACAAAAATAAAAAAAAATATTCACGAAAGTAACAGTATTATGAAGATAAGAATTTCTTTAAATACGCGGTTTGCTAACATATAAAACCAAGCCATTTAACAATCAGCTCCAAATTAATTATACCTTATTAGAGAGTCCTAATGCGGTATTTTTTTGCATATTATTTTCGATTTCTCTATTTTCCTTGGACTCTTAAATTTTTGTTTAATGTACTTTTATCAGTTGAAATTTCTCAGATGCTCAAAAAATTTTTAAATCATAGAAAAAAAAGACTAGAGTGTAAAAAAACAAAAATTAAAAAAATTATTCACGAAAGTAACAATATTATGAAGATAACAATTTTTTCAAATACGCAGTTTGTTAACATATAAAACCAAACCATAAAATAATCAGCTCAAAATTAATTATACTTTGTTAGAGAGTCCTAATGTGGTATTTTTTTGCATATTATTTTCGATTTCTCTATTCTCCTCTTTTCCCCCATTTCTCGGTTCTCCTCTCAAGTGCGAAATGAATTAGTAGAACTCAATAAAAAAATCCAACTATTTTTTGTTGACAAGTCTATTATTATATTTTCATCTTTCATTTATTATTTTTCACTTATTATATCTTTCATTTTTATTCATCTATTCGGTCTAACATTCCACTGTTATGTTGAGAATTAAAATATTTTCTGGCTGAAATATCAACAATTACATTTTTCATTCAAAATTCTTCTTTTTTGGTTAAAAATTCGAATACTCGATTCAAAATTCAACAATTTGGTTCACATTTTTTTTTGGTTCACATTGAAAATTCAACTCTTTTGTAGAAAACTCATCTTTATTGGTTAAAAATGCAACTGTTTGGTTGAGAATTCATCTCTTTTAGTCACAAATTTAATTATTTGCTTAAAAATTCAACAATTTTGTTAAAAAGTCATCCTTCTTGGTTGGCAATTTGTCTTTTTGGGTTGAAAATTCAACTAGTTTCGTTGAAATCTTAACTATTACATTATTCATTCAGAATTCGTCTTTTTTTATTAAAAATTCAATTACTTGGTGGAAAATTAATCTTTTTGGTTGAAAATTCAACTATTTGGTTTAAAATTTCACTGTTACGTTGAACATTAAAATCTTTTCTGGTTGGAATATTTACTATTACATTTTTCATTCAGGATACGTCTTTTTTGGTTGAAAATTCAACAATTTGATTCATATTTTCTCTTCTTTCTTGACTAAAAAATCTTTCTTGGTACTATTTTGTTGAAAATTCGTCCTTTTGGTTGGAAAATTTATCTTTATTGGTTAAAAATGCAACTGTTTGGTTGAGAGTTGACCTTTTTTAGATCGCAGAAGCTGGAATAAAACATTGTCATATCGATATGGGCACTATGCCATAATTTAGTGCTTATTTAGTGCCAATTTATGCCGTAGAAAAAAATTTTGTGCCCTGTAATTTTTGTTAAAAACATGTAGTAATGCTAGCTTCAGCTGAAGCCAGAACTCCGGTATATGAATTTCGGAAACTAGCAGTGATATCAAATTCTTCTTTGCGTAGGAATTTAGTGCTAATTAAGTGCCCACGATCTGTGCTTTGTTCAAAAGCCTGGCACTTTTTCTAAAACCAAAAAAGTGTAGTAATGCTGGCTGTAGGTGACTCCTGTATGTCAACTCGGAAACGATTAGTGATATCAAATTTTGCCTGGCGCAGGAATTTAGTGCTAATTAAGTGCCCTCGATTTGTGCTATGCACAAAATCGGGGCACTTTTTTGATACCAAAAACATTTAGTAATGCTAGCTTGAGCTGAAGCCAGAAGTCCGGTATATGAATTTCGGAAACTAGCAGTGATATCAAATTCTTCTTTGCGTAGGAATTTAGTGCTATTTAAGTGCCCACGATCTGTGCTTTGTTCAAAAGCCGGGCACTTTTTCTAAAACCAAAAAAGTGTAGTAATGCTGGCTGCAGGTGACTCCTGTATGTGAACTCGGAAACGATTAGTGATATCAAATTTTGCCTTGCGCAGGAATTTAGTGCTAATTTAGTGCCCACGATCTGGGCTTTGTTTAAAATCCAGGCACTTTTTTTAAAACCAAAAAAGTTTAGCAGTGCTGACTTCAGTTGACTCCGGTAAGTGAACTCGGAAACCATCAGTGATATCAAATTTTGCCCTGCGCAGAAATTTAGTGCTAATTAAGTTCCCCGATTTTGTGCATAGCACAAATCGAGGGCACTTCATTAGCACTAAATTCCTACGCAAAGAAGAATTTGATATCACTGCTAGTTTCCGAAATTCACATACCTGAGTTCTGGCTTCAGCTGAAGCTAGCATTATTACATGTTTTTGACAAAAATTACGGGGCAAAAAATTACATGTATATTATCTTTAATGTTATTTATCTTAGAACCAGAATTCATTGATTTAATGCGAAGAAGCAAAATATTTTTAAGAAATTCGTGTGGGTGATCTAAAAATACAAAGGGATTAGGTGAGGTTAGGAAAGGTTGTCTCGGATTGGTGGAAAATTTGAATTTATGCTTTTGCCGGATGAATCAGCTACTACTCTAAAGGTAAAACAGGTTACGCTGTTATCTACAGCTTCCAATCAGAACGGGGCCCGTCTTAGGAATTACGCATCTTTTACGTTTTTTACATTATTTTTGTAAATAAAACAAAAATTAATAAAAGTCATGTAACATATTTGAAGCTTAGCGAATTATCTATATGAAACAGCAATTAATTACAGGTTTAAATCACTACAAACTATTGAATTAGGACTTCTAAAATAGGAAAGAATTTGTAATCTAAAGTGTTAGAATAATTTTTACTTTCTGCTTTTGAGAGTTTACTTGCATTGTTGGAAAAAACATTTGGTAACTACCTAGAAGGGTACTGAGCTCGAATACATGTACGTATTTGATGAATATAATATGTTCATGCAAGAATATGCTGGGGGGCCCGTCTTAGGAGGGGGGCTCTTCATCTTTCCCTTAAACATACATTTTGGAAATGAAATATGAAATGACGGATACTAGTGACATAAACAGTAGGACATCAATATAACACTGTCGAATACGCTGATTGATTTTCTTTGATCTCCTTTTTATTATTTCCAAAACTTTATTCTTGAACTTATGTAGATATTAATCAACTTTATTATAGGATTAATATGGATTCTTCTGACCATTTTAGGCCATTCTTGCACATTCTTGTTTTCTACCTTTGAGTTATTGGCGTATTCGACTTTTTTTATTAGATGAGTCGGTTGAATATTGTAGGCTACTGGTCGACTGAACTGCTAAAAAATGGAATTTTGGTCATGAAAAGTGAAATATCTCTAGAAATAATTAATTAATCAAAATTTTCCGAAAAATACCCCTGGAGCTTCATCTAGTCAATTTATCCTTAAATTTTGAGACCAATCGGTTGAATATTGTTGGGTGCAGGTCGACTGAAGTGCTAAAAAATAAAATTTTCGGCGTAAAAAGTGAAATGTCTCTTGAAATAATTAATGAATCTGGAGCTTCACCCAGTTAATTTATCCTGAAATTTTTAGACGAATCGGTTGAAAATTGTAGGCTACAGGTCGACTGATTTGCTAAAAATAATACATTTCTCATGTTTTCTGAATCGGCTGTGCCCAGTTTCTAAAAATAGGCAATGTGTATGCGCAGAAGTTCTTTTTTTTTTGCGTTTTACTATTGATTTCAAAAGGTTTCATTGTAATCGGTGTAGAATTGGCTGAGATATCCAATACATGTACAATAGCTACCGTTTTTTCGAAAAAAGATATTCGCGTTTTTTTTACGTCGCGGCGATTCACTACTTATCAAAATTTATTAAAATTTAAATAAAAATAAAAATTTAATGATAGAAAATGCATCGGAATCATGTTCACCATATCAAATAAGGTTGGTTTAAAAATATTTTAAAACATTTATGCTTCAATCCTAGTACCACCTGTCCCAGCTATGTAGTTCTCTTCCTAGAAAGTAGTAGAAATCCCGTTTAAATAAAACCGGTAGCTTACGTAAATCGCAGCCCATGCCATGGTCAATTTACCAGTCAAATGACTTATAATTGACCGAAATTTTTAATTCAAAATCATAAATATAGACCAATGAACCAAGAAAATGTGACCGAAATTAGGCAAGGAAAAGTTCTAATTTCCGATTAATTCCTAGTTTTTTCCGACGTTTGAAAAATGTATGTATTGTATCTTATTAAATTAGAGGAGTTCAAAATTGAAAAATCATTCTGTCTGTGTGGATTCTTCCAGATTGCACATAAATTTTTCGAATTTTGCATTATGGAATTCTTAATATTTAAACAATTTGAGATTGGAAACGTTGTCAGTTGAATAATTTAAAATTCACTCTCTAAATCTGAACTCACAGTAAACCACTTATTATGTATGTACTTGTTTCCGGTAAATAAGCATAGAACTATGGAAAAGTATTGTCAAACTTTAAACGCGTTTTTCTCAAAAACTTGATTTTAGCCACTACACCCCTTTCTTCGGAGCCGGTCACATATAAATGCAGAGTCTTTGAATTTTTCATTTAAGGCTTCTTTTAAAAGTATGAAATTAAAAATAGCACGTATAATAATTCTAGTTCATGATAATTTGTTGAATTCTGATAAAATACTAATTGATACATTTTAAAAATTGAAAGATGCAAGTCTTTCATAAGATTCTTTTCTTGGAATATAAGTTAATACACTTTAGTAAAAGTTTCAGTAAAAATCTTTCATTAGTGGAGATCTCATTATTTTTGAAACAATAAAAATATTTTCTTCCACAGTACAGTTATAATTGATCAATTATCATCTTAAAAAAAAAATTTCATTTTCAGTTATTGTATTCTTCATTTCACGTTTCTAATGAGGTTTTTTTATTGCTTTTACATAAATAGTAAAATTATAAGTACCTACGGACTGGAGCATCATGTACAATGCATATTGCACACGTGCGTTCGTGACGTGAACGTGTGGTATAACTGCATAACGGTATCCTTTTAGCAGTGGGTTTGCAGTACTGTAAAGATAGCTTCTGTTTACGAATTTTTCGTTAAATAGTCGCTAATCCTTTATATTTGTTGATCCAACAAAAATTGTTGGTTAGTAAACTTTGGTTGATTCCACCAAAAGTTTTGGTTAACCGCGTACAGAACATTTTGTGGATTCAACCAAAACGTTTGGTGAAGTTGACAAAATTTTTGATGAAGTCAACAAACTATTTGGTAAAATTAATAAGTTTGGTCGACTTAACACAAATTTTGTATCTAACTTTTATTTAAATCTACCAAGTGCAGTCAACCAAACAATTTTGCTGAATGAACTTTTTCTTCTGACTGTACCAATGATACAATCGTAATTTAATTCGTACATTATTTTTGAAATTATCTGAAATAAAAAATTATTTTTCTAAACTATATAGGTACTACATTGATATTAATTCACCTGTTACTAGTCAGCAAGGATCAAAGTTCGTGTGTTCTAGCATGTCATTGTTTATCATCATCATTATATCATATCAGAAACAGAAGATGATTTTAGTCTCCAAGTACCATATGACTACTTAGACTCTGCAGAAACTGTCGTGCTTCTTTGATAAACGAGTACATCCTGCGACTTATGTATAATTAATCCTGTGTCCAGAATGCCGCGTTTACTTTTTCATTTAATTGCATTTGCAACGGTACACGGGTACAACTTGCTGGTATAAACTTCCTCTAACCCTGACTCTACGCGTTATTCAAACAAAATGATATCATTCTGACCCTTATTTCATCTGAAACTGAAATCATACTAAAAATGTGCATCACACTACAACATTGATATTAATAATTTAGCAAAACACATAAAATGAAATAGAGATCTTTTTTTCTAAGATTTTTCACGAAGCCTATAAAATTTGGTTTTCTTAGTGGTTTTTGTCTATATTTGTAAGTTAATTCACTTTGAATGGAAGATAAATTGAAAATCTGAGTCTTCCTATTTGATGCTTCTATCTTGTATGTCTTTAAAAGCTTTAATTTTTGACGTGGGAGTATCGAGTTAGTGCACCTTTTTACCTTAGTTCGTCAAATCGTAGCAATTAATGACTTTCTCTTCATTCTTGAATTCCTGTACAGAGTTATTTCCTCGTCTATAAGAAATCAACTCGTATAAATAGAGACTTTCCTGCATGATAGCAACAGGGTCATGAAAATCGATTAGATATTATCACGTAATTGAGTCTATGCATAGAAAAAACTGGGGGTTCGCTAAAGTTGTGGCTTAAATAAAACTTGGTATCTTTTAGAACTTGAACTTAAATAGAAACCTGTGGAGACCCAAAAGGGTTCCTTTGGAGAACACTTGAACGAAGATAAATATCTTTGTCCTTTGGAAGTCAAAATGAAGATTCCTTTGGAACAAATTCAACGTTTTGGGTTCCTTTTCAGCAAGAGGGGTTCCTTTTTGTTGGAGCTCCCTTGGAATCAAAAATTGGTTCTAACAGAAACCCCAATTTTTTCTGTGACTGTATATATACATAAATTGTTTCTTGTAGAAGGAAGTACAGATGCCCACAATGTGTCGAGATTTGAAAAAGTTATTATTTTCAAAGACAGATATTATCTCTTCTCTGAAATGACTTAATTACCAAACGACTCGAGTTACATGCAAGTTGTATTTAAAAACATTGTTACATTTTTAATAATTATCTACTGGTACCTTTACTAAAACCTTATTTACAAAATAATTAAGCGGTTGGGTGCAATAATAACCTACTTGTATTTTCAAAAGACACTTGTTTTTCATTTGTTTTGCACATAACTTCATGAAGAATGAGTAATCGACTACATATTGTCACGGTTAATTTTTTATTTTTGCACACAAGGAAATCCATAAATGAAGGCTGATATGATAATAAGTATAAAGAATAGGATGACTTGCGTCATTCACTCTGAACTGCGAAATTGTAATCGCTTAAAATTGGCACTTTTAGTGAGATACAGCAAAATGTTGGGAAAACAATTCTGAATAAAAAGAAAACAAAATTGGATTGAATTATTTCACGGCAGCAATATTTCTAATCTACTGTTTTTCTATGATTATTCAAAAATTAGTACGGAAAACGCAAAATAATAATTAGATTCTACTTCAAAAGTTGTAATTATAAAGCTGTTCCATAATGGTGTATAATACGTACAGTCAATCTCAAAATTCATCCAACCTTTACAATGATTTATAAAATCGACGAAAATAGACCCAATGTAGCAAATTTTGAAGATGAAATCTAAGCGGCCTTTAGAAAATAATTATTCAGGTTGGAATTGTTTATTTAACAAATGTTGTATGCATTGTTCTGTTTAAGCTTCAATTTTAGGTTAAAGCTAAACATTTTATAATCAATCTCAATGAATAAAACCTGATTTTGTTCCCTCAAAGATTATGTACAGTCTTGTTTGGTTGGGTTTTATTTGAAACATTATTTTTTAGAAATCATACAGTTATTATTTTTGTAAACAAATTTTTCCTAAATAATTTTAATTTTTATAAAGTCAAACTCAACAGAATTGTAAAGAATCTTTTAGGGAATGAAAGAAGCCCTTGATCATTAGGATTTGATAAGAATTACAGCTTTTACATAAAATTGAAGCTAAAACCTTAAAATCCATATAACTTTTGTTAAATAAACAATTGAAACCTAAACATTTTTTTATAAAGAGTTGAAGAACGCTTAAGTTTCTCCTGAAAAATTTGCAGTAATTAAAATTGGGTCTATTTTCGTCGATTTTATAAATCATTTAAAAAATTACTCAATTTTGAAGTGGATTGTACATAGTACGTTATTCGACTTCCAAACATAAATTTTCGACTTACATTATTAATTTCAAAGAGACAGTGAATTTATTCTTCCGGAAAAATTGGCAAGATCACAAGGTGAGTCTATTGTGCGGAATTATGTCATAATCGAAACGCCACTTCTCTCATATCAATATTATAAAAACTTGTAAAGAAAGTTTCTGTTTGATTTTCTTTGAAACCAATATGGTTTGTATACATCATTCAAATACTAATGTACCATCGATATTTCCTGTAAAAGAGAAAAATTAATATTTTTTAATACTGGCTATTGTATTTTGCCAAGTCTGGGTCCTACATTTGGCCGATATTGGCAAGCTGAATCTTAGCAGGGGCGTAGACGCCACAAGCTTTTAACAACATTGGACAAATATTGGCCCAATATTGGGCCAATGGTAAATATTCCACTGCATTGGTCAAATGTGCGTATACTGTATTTTATTAAAATATATACAAGTTAATAATTCTGAAAATTGATTCTTATTTCATTTCGTTGCAGACTGCACTTATAATCCAGATCAGAACTAAAAGAAAATATAATTTTTTGGGAAAGAAAATTCATTTGATGGCAAATAGAATTCATGTTATTCTGCAAGCAACAGAGTGCATTATGAGTTATAAAGTTTTGTCCTTGGCTTTCTTTTGCACTGAGCTGATGCATCTTACTCTATTGTTCCATTAAGAAATATTGCCCTAATATAAAACATCTTTCATAGTGATTTATGGATTCTAGCCTCAAACTCGAGACATTAATTAGATATGAAAGATGAATCATTAAGTAACTATGTAATTACTGTTTGTATTTCACAGTTCAAGCTTTTGAAATAAATTTCTTGCTTGTACATAGTGCATTAAATATAAAGTCTGAAATATTTACGAAACTGAAAACCAATACTAGTTACTGCTACAATTGAACCGTTGGGTGCAATAACAGCATACTTGCATTTTCAGAAGTCACTTGTTTTTCATTTAAAAAACAGTAGATTAGAAATATTGCTGCCGTGAAATAATTCAATCCAATTTTGTTTTCTTTTTATTCAGAATCGTTTTCCCAACATTTTGCTGTATCTCACTAAAAGTGCCAATTTTAAGCGATTACAATTTCGCAGTTCAGAGTGAATGACGTAAGTCATCCTATTCTTTATACTTATTATCATATTAGCCTTCATTTATGGATTTCCTTGCGTGCAAAAATAAAAAATTAACCGTGACAATATGTAGTCGATTACTCATACATGCGTTACTATTTCATACCAAAGAAATTTAAAGAAATAATGAAATAAAGTTTTATATGGTTATTCAGATTTTCTAATCCCACATTCATTACTCAAAATGCAATGTGTAATTCAGTTTTTACCACTATAAAAGGCTGCTAATATGTGATACGATTATCTCATTTGTTAATGCAGATATGTGTTGTGTTGTACGTGTATTCTAAACTCCACTGGATATTTCTAAAAATAAGTACTTAGGAATACTTCTCCTGGATTCTATATGTGTGTCGTTAAAAAACGCTAGTGTTGCGTGATGTGGGTTGTATGCTGATGTAAAATGCGACTAATTCTCTCCTCTGAACATTATTTATAAACAACAATGCTATTATTTATAAAACCGTAATTGAAACATTGTCCATAGTGTATAGAAGCATGTTATCTCAAGATATTTTACGTTTTCGGTGCCTTATTATGTTGATGTATATTTGTTTTTTCGTTGGCAACTTGATAAAGCTTTATAAAAAAATCCTCATGCATAGTCCAATATGTCTTAAGCATTTTTCATCTTGAATTGGAATTTTCTGGGTGAAATTTTGTACACGGGATCCCGTGTGGAATAATTTCTGGCTTTGGCCAGGCCCAGACCAGACCGTGTGGGTTCCAATCTTGGCGCGGACCATACTGTCTATTCTGGTCCTGGAAAAAAGTGTAACTTTTTTTTTGACTAGCCCCGGACCAGACCGCATGGTCAGCCGCTAGGTAGACCGTCCAGTCACAAGTAAAGAAATAAGTAGTATATAGTGCATACTAAATAAATATAAGTAATATATAAAAAGCAATTAATATATAAATAGCAGTTATTAAATAAATAAATAATCAACAAAAGACGGAATAAGTTTCTATTTTCTTCCAGAACCCTGGTGTTCCAAATTGTGTGGGCCAAACTGCACGAAAAAAGTTATTTAACAAAAATCTTAATTAAAAATATCTAATTATTGAACGTATAGATAGTTCTAAAAGGGTCCTAACTTACAAATCGAATAAAACACTAGAAAAATGCATTCGCAGAAAATTCGCAAGCACCAAGAATCGAACGCGCTACCCACTAAACTACCTTAAGTTATACATTCGCCCCACTAAAAAAGAGAGTCACTCTTTCGCTCATGTCGTGGAAGACTGACTAACGCCAGGCCTGGGCCATACTAGGCTGTCAAGTCGATAGGAAAATAAAACACTTGTTCTAATAGTGTTAATTACATATTTTTGTTTCATTTCTTTAGACGCCCTGTGAATTCTTCGAAATTTGTACAAAAAATTTTGTTGATAGACACTTGATCATTTGTATGTCTTGGAAAGCTAATCAGCACCAAACCTGGACCAGACCAGACTATCAAGGTGATAAGAATAAAAGTCCTGTTTTGGTAGTGTGAATTTCTTATTTTCTATCATTTTAGACACCCTGTCAATTTGTTAAAATATGTGGAAAAAATGCGCTGATCGAACTTGGAAACTTTTTCCTTTTGGAAGCTTGATCAGCGCAGGACCTGGGCCAGATTAGACGTTCCAGACATGACAGTCTAGAAAACGCCAGACCTGGGCCAGATCTGAACCAAATCTGGGCCAGATCAGACCTTCCAGACTAGACGGTCTAGATAAAGCCAGACCTGGGCCAGACCTGATACTAGACTGCTATGAAGTTTTTCCACAAGAAGTTGTTCCAGTATGAACCATCACCGGACTGGGTTGCAGTCAACTGCATGATGGGACCTACAGCACAAGGTTGAATCCGAATCGCCAGAATCTCAGAAAAAGTACATAGGTAAATTTCCAGAGGTAACGGCTCAGGGATCGAGGCCGAGCCTAAACGTCCGGATAGTCTCTACATTTATGTACTTTTACAACAGGATCGATTCTAAACGTACGGACCTGGCAAGTAGAAGGGAGTCTGGAAAAGAACAACATCAATGAAGATAAAGTGAAGATTTCAAGATTGTTTAGTAATTTCTATAACATCATGCAACGGATTATAACGGTTATTGCGTCAGAAATTTTTAACAATATGTATAACCTAAGTGCTTATCTACCCTCTAAATTTGAATCAGATTTCACTGTTCATCAGTAAAATCCTTACTTATTTGCTTCAGTGATACATTCCTCATCAATTCAAATTTAGAGAGTATTTTAAAATTTGACTCTTGTCAGATTCAGAAGCTAAGAATCTATAAATGCTTGTCTTGAATTCTTGATTTTGGATGCATATTTTGATGGATTGACCAAAATTAAATGTAGATAGGACTAATCATGACGATCACTGTGACGAAGGGGACAGTAGATATCCATACATGTTCATCCTGACCGGGACCATACGTGGCGTCCCACATTCTTGAGTGTCTATAAGCTTTCAGCTTATATTCTTGCGACGAGACAACGGTATCGCAACGATTGATTAAGAATTCAAGGTATCCTTGAGCCCGGCCATCTTGACATTTTGCGGCTAAACTACATACCGAACGTGCCACTGCGCCCACTGTGAACGCGTTACGGCTACATTTCCTTATAAACAAAAAATAAGAAAGAAAAATGATGTGTATGCAATTTTTGGCATAGCCTGATACATTAATTCATAGTTACACTCAAGAAAATGTTTTAAAAAATTGTCAACAATTAATTGAAATCACAGTCAATTACAAATTTTTAAATCGTTCAAATTTTTACAATTTGTCAATTTGAAGACTGTCAAACAGGGTCGAATATGTTAATTAAGCTTTTTTGAAACCATTTACTTGAATGGATGCAATATATGGCCCACAGAATATTTGTTTGCCTTCCATGATATTTCATTTGGCTTAAATTTTCATTTCTTTTACCATGCATCAACACTAATTGCATCATTCTTATGCCTCTGTGCTCTTGAATGTAAATTGAAACAAGCTTCAATATTAAATAGGTCCTTCTTGATTTGCAAATCCAATCTTTCTTGAGACGGATTTGTTCCTAGTTCACGTACATCATCAATAATCGCATCAAATGGGATTTTCATAGCAATTTTAGTTGCTAACATTTGACGTTCTTCATTTCATAAAAATATATGACACAAATCTATTGCATGGCCAACATGAGTTTTTACATATGTAACATTGTGGCTACCATCATCTTTACCAATACAAACTTTTATCCCAGCAGGACAATAACCGTTAATTTTCTTGCTTCCCTGAATTTTGAGATGGCACTTTCCAGTATTTGTCGATTTATAAAATCCTGAACGATGACGCACATAATTTGTTTTGCCTTTCTCCAAAATAAATTTTGTTTTTGACTCTTTCTCAGTTGTCGCCAACTACACAGGGAACTCATTTGATGAAGAAATTTTCAATTCTTCTGTCTGAAGATTAATGTCGTGTTCCGTTTTAAAGTGACTATAAAAATCGCATTTTAATTTACCCGTGAAATCACACACTGGGTATTTCTTGCCAACCTTTTCTACTGAATTTTGTACATTAGTTGGCGTGTCATCTAAAAAACACAGGGAAATTATATGGCAACTTCTAATTGTATTTTTTTATTCTTACAAAAATAGTCATTTTAAGTGCCAGATACTAAAAACATATCTCAATAGAGTACTTGTGTCAAAGCACAGTTTAGTAAAGTTTCAAAATTATAGACGACTTCTTTTAGAAATTACAAGAAAAAAAGTACCCAAAATGTTTTGTAACACACCTGTACCAAACTACAAATTCTTTTTCAAAAAAATGTACTGCTTATAGTTATCAAAATTCAAAACTATCAATGCCTTATAGGTTATGTTCATTGACCGCGACGCGATATCACTTTCTACATATTTATTCATTTTTATTTTTGACAGTTTATACTTAGAAGAATTTTTTTACTTACTTCCTGTGTGATTTTTCAAATGCATCCTCAAGTTTCTTCTGTGGCTGAAGTTCTTTGTGTAATGTTTACAGCTGAAGGGGTACGACTTCACCTCCTTTAGCTTATCCAATTTTTTCCAGTGCAATTTTCGAGCATGACGCCTTGAGTCACTTTCACGTGTGAAAGTACGTTTGCATTCTATGCACATGAAACGATCCGTGTTTATGGATATATAAATATAATTTCCAGTCACATGAAAATCGAAACGATAAAACAGTTCCACTCGCATGCAAATCAAAACGATGAAATCATCATAGACAAGACACGAAACTTGAACACGAAACTTGTCGATCGCACCCGAGCGCAAAGTAGCAGTCGGGGTGTAGACTAATTGAATCACATTAGAGACCTAATAAGCTGTGATTTCTATTAGGTTCTGTTATTAATAAAAGTGTGTTTTGTTCCCGGTTTCTATGTGGATTTTTATGCGGCAAAGAAGGACTTTCTAATTGGATCTGATTAGGATCTGAAGTGTTGTTTATTTGGTACTTGCCCTGTATTACCTATTGAATTCTAGGTGGCACCCAATCGGATTTTCTATTCGGTTTCTAATCAGTATTAATTGGATGCGTAGTAATTTCCGAAGTGGATCTGATTGGGATCCGATATGTTGTGTATGAGGTACTCGAAATTTATTACCTATTGGATTCTAAGTGGAATTTAATTGTGACGCGCTCCGAAGAAAGGGACCTAAGAGCAAAAAAATCGATTTCGAGATTATTGTCGTTTTATAT
>JAUMHM010000031.1:57506860-57529393 GCA_032362435.1 Melikaiella ostensackeni
ACTGGGAGCCGGTGTCATTTTCATGGATGGCAGTCGCTCCCAGGGGACCCTGCGGTGGTTGTTTAACCAATTTTTTTAAAAATATATATTACGACTCTTACAATATACAAGTAGCTATTCTAAAATTTATCATCTAAAAATTTATGAAAAATATTTCAAATTCCAAAGCAAGAGAATATTTCGAGCATAAAGATAGAATTTCATGTTAGAACTGTATTAAACAAAAACTGTTTTAAAAAATTTTGACATGAATTTCTTTTGCATGTTTTGAGATTCTTAAATGAGCCCGAAATTAGAGTAAGTAGAGAAAGTTATTTTCTTTTTATTTTCGCTAACTGTTTAAATAATAATTGTTTAAACAAATATTTAAAAAATGCGTATTGCATATTTTGAGAGTCCTAAATCAGCCCTAAATTATAGTGTTAATCAATATTGCCCAGGTTTTTCTTCCTTGTGTGAGCCTGACAGCTTAAAGTTAAGCCAGCATGACCACAGGGTTTTTTTTCAAGGGCATGTGACACAGTCAAATTCCTATATTACCGACCTCTTTTTTTCGATGGAACCTAAAATCACATCATTATTTTTTGCACTTGAAATTGTTGTTACACTGAAAGACTGGAACCTCGCCTTGTTTGCCCTCGATTTATTGTCTTCCTAGAATGTCTGACGGCTCGCATTCGGCGACGAGGGGTCGAAGACGCGGAGAGAGAGGATTGCGTTTGCCTCGCATTGCCTCGCATTCGTTGGTGAGGAGGTACGAGGGGCCGAGAGAGAGGCACGCGAGCTCAGCGGAGTTACTCAGTTCCTACTGACTGTTTGCATCATAAAAATTCTCAGAGCGGAGTCACGGTTATCAAGGCAATACCCGAGACTCAAACTGAATAGAGTTTCCAGTGTAATTTCATAATGAGTTGGCGATACAGGGGTAACATTAATAACTAAAACCCTAGATATATTAGGTCCCGGAAGCTGGAATTACAACATTATCATATCGATATGGGCACTATGCCATAATTCAGTGCTTATTAGTGCCAATTCATGCCGTAGAAAAAAAATTTTGTGGCCCGTAATTTTTGTCAAAAACATGTAGTAATGCTAGCTTCAGCTGAAGCCAGAACTCCGGTATGTGAATTTCGGAAACTATCAATGATATCAAATTTTGCTTTGCGTAGGAATTTAGTGCTAACTAAGTGCCCACGATCTGTGCTTCGTTCAAAATCCGAGCACTTTTCTTTAAAAAATTGATATCACTTATAGTTTCCGAGTTCACATACAGGAGTCACCTACAGTAAGCATTACCACACTTTTTTGGTTTTCAAAAAGGTGCCCGGATTTTAAACAAAGCACAGATCCTAGCCTAGCACAAATCGAGGGCACTTAATTAGTACTAAATTCCTGCGCAAAGAAGAATTTGATAACACTGATAGTTACCGAGTTACGCATACCGGAGTTCTGGCTTCAGCTGAAGCTAGCATTACTACATATTTTTGACAAAAATTAGGGGGTACAAAATTTTTTTTCTACGACATTAATTGGCACTAAATGAGCACTAAATTATGGCATAGTGCCCATATCGATATGACAATGTTGTAATTCCAGCTTCCGGGGTCTCATCTTTTTTGGTTACAAATTTAATTATTTAGTTGAAAATTCAACTATTTTCGTAGAAAATTCTGCTATTTGGTTAAAAATTAACTCTTTTGTTGAAGATTCATGTTTTCGTGTTAAAAAGTCAACTATTTTGGAGAAAATTCGTCTTTTTTTATTGTGAATTTAATTACTTGGTTGAAAATTCATTTACTGGTTTAAAATTCTACTGTTATGTAAAAAATTAAGAACTTCTTAAGTTGATACATCAACTATATTACATTTTTCATGCAGAATTCGCTTTTTTGGTTGAAAATTCAAGAATTTGGTTAAAAATTCATCTATTTTTTTGAAAATATAATATTTTTACTTGAAATATTAGGAATTTAAAGTCTTTCAAATTGAATTTAATATATTACCCACATTAATTTGATTTAGAAGAATTTATTCCCGTATTTTCGTGAAATATCTCCTTATTTTCCCTGTTTTTAGAGCATTATTTTTCATCTTGTTCATCAATGTCTTAAATTTCTGTTTATGATTCTACAAAAATGAATAAAAACTTTATGAAGAAAATGGGAAAAACGGTAAAAATTTTCGATTTTAGGTATTTTAGAGGATTTTCCAAATTTGAGGAGGAAAAGAGGTGAAAAGTGGGAAAAAGGGGGATTAAATAAAAAAGGAGACTGTCTCTGATACCGCCTGTACTTGTTAAGAAAGATTTTTACCGTCAGCAGTTCGAGATCCGCTGGATCTAGTTGTTGATTGGAAGCTTGTTCCGGACTCGTGAGATATGCAAGCATCTCTGCTAAAACTCGCATGTTACCCTGGACGACATCCAATTCGCTTTGAAGTTTTGCGAGTTGCTGATCGCTCAATTGAATCAATTGATTGGGCGATTGCACATGTTGTGGTCCCGCTGTCAAGGCGGCTTGGTCCTCTGGAGGGATACTGGATAAGTTTTGTTCGGATTCTGGTACACTCTGAAATTAACAATAACTGATATTAAAAGATTCATTTTTTAAAATGAAAAACAAATATACACTGCAGTCCCGCTATAGTGTTCCCGTTATAAAAGACAAGGGGTCCAAGGGGATGAGAGAGACGTGCTGCGAGGTCAGCGGAGCAACTCCACAACAACGCAGGAGTGTATGAAGAAAGCGGGCAGATTAAAATGGCAACCCTGATATATGTACGTACATACTTAAAAATAAGTACTTTCATAATGTTTGATTTTCGTGCACAAACATTTTCACTTTAATTATGATATTATAAAACCAAAATGGCAAAAATACAAAAGAAAAAAAATTTTTTAAGACAAAACCATTGAGGGTACCCCCGAGACGGTCTCTATAGCGGGACTGCAGTGTATTTATAAAGAGCTGAGCGTACCCTATCGGGTGTTATAATTGGTGCCATGGCATCCAAGTCAGTCATGGGAAATTGTATGCCCTTGGTTTTAAGCTCCTGGTACACTTGTGTAACACCTTGAGTGTGAGGCAAATTGCGGAAGGTATCAGCCCAAGTTTGTATGAGACTTAACACTTTTTCTTGAACGGCAGTTGGTGGCTCATTCTTTGGTCCAATTAGCTTAACCAGCTCTTGTACAAATTCTCGGGAGCAGGCGAGTGCGTGAAATCGTTTCCCACAATTTTTCACGCAAGTCTCTAAAACCTAAAAAAAATCACAAAGATACTGAAAAAAGGAAATTCTTAATGAGAGTGTCTACCAGGAGGATGATTTTAAATTCCCCGTTATTTCCCGGTTCTCTATCGGTCAATTTTTAATTTTTCCGGTCTGGCAATTATTCTTCTTTTTGAAATTTCATGTTCCCAATCAAAATTAATATTGTTTTCGAAAATTCACTGTTCCGAGCGAGAATAGTAATACTTCTCGAAAATTCCTCTTCCAAGCCAGAATTATAATTCTTTTGGAAAATTCCCTTTTCCATGTCAGAATTATAGGTCTTTTAAAAAATTCCCTGTTCCAAATCAGAATCATAATTCTTTTCGAAAATTCCCCGTTCCATGTCAAAATTTTATTGTAATTCCTTTGGTAAAAATGTTCCAAGTCAGAATCATACCTCTTTGTTAAATCCAGGTATAACTCGGAATTTTAATTCTTTAGGAAAATTCCCTGTTCCATGTCAGAATTATAGTTCTCCTCAAAAATTCCCTGTTCTAAATCAGAATCATAATTCTTTTCAAAAATTCCCCGTTTTAAGTAAACAGATAGATATTTATTTAATTTTCAGCCAAACGACCTTGAAAATTGGTATAGTTTTGCATTTCTTTTTTTTAACCATCCACGCTTGCATTCAAAGATTTAGTTTTGTTACACATTTTTAACCAAAAAAAATTACATCATTCAAATTAATATAAACTATTATGATTTTATACACAAACATATGATACGTTTCTCTTAAAGTACAAATCTGTCTCTACTTATCTTCTGTTTAGCATTTCCTTTTTTCGCTTTTCCAAATGTCTTAACCAATCACATACACTCGTTGCCTGCTCTACCACTTGAAATTTCGTCAAATTTCACTTTCGACGTCTGAACAATATCTACATGAAATTCTACAATTTGGTGTATAACGGTCGAGTCCTAGCGTCCACCTGAGATATCTTTCTTGAATCCTTTCTAAACTGTTCTTTTCTTCCCATCTCCATAATTGTGGCCCGTAAGCCAGAACTCCAATCACTAAGCAGTTAAAAATCTTTATTCTTCTGATGAAATCGTTTTTAAAAAGTCTTTCTCCAATCTCTCACGTACGTTTCACCACAATATTGTCCTTTTTGAAAATTTCCTGAATATGTCTTTCACAACCTCCGTTTCTTCTGAATGTGTACCCTAAATACTTGAATTCTTTTACTTGCTCTATATTTACTCCTTTTCGCTTCCATTTCCTTTCCGTTTCTCTGTCCGCACCTTTTTTGAAAACCATTACCTTTGATTTTTGTACGTTCAATACTAAACTTTTCTTGTCCAAGAACTTCTCGAATCTTATCATCTCTCCAAAATCTTCTTCGTTGTTTGTCAAAAGTGCTATATCGTCTTCGTAGGTAAATGACCAGAATTTTTCTCTTTCAACCATTATACCTTCCACAATTTCTTTTCTCATTTCCTCTTCTATGTCAGAGATCAGGATTGTGAACAGTGTAGAACTCACAGGATAGCCCTGTCTCATGCCCTCCTCTGTCCGAAATTCATCTGTGGGATTGACATTTTTTTAAATTGTTTCTACCTGAATTTCTTTCACTCTTTCAGTAAAAACTTTCCTTAATATTTTTGTCTCCATTGTTTTCCACAACTTTTCCCTGTTTACCTTATCAAAGGCTGCCTTTAAATCTACAAAGAAAGCGAAAATTTTTCCTGCCTTTTTCTCCAGTTTTCCCTGTCTACGACAAGCTGCAGTACGTATACCTTGTCCATTGTTCCTATATTTTTCCTAAATCCTGCCTGCGATTCCGGTAAAATTTTCTTCTCTTCTAAATCTTGAACTGATCTCTCATTTGATAAAAAATTTTGTACGCCGTATTAAGGAGAGTAATCGGTCTATAGTTTTTTACATCCTCTCGATATCTTTTCTTGAATATCGGCGTAATAATCCCTTTCCTCCACCTATCCGGAAAGCCTTCTTTCCATACTCTTTTTATCAGCTCAGAGAGTTTCCTTATTCATCCCCCTCTAAATACACCCAAAGTTCATTCGGTATTTCATCTTCTCCTGAAGCTTTCTTCCTTTTCAAATTCTCAATTTGTTCATTTATTCCTTCATCGCTAAGATCGGATTCGTCTCCCTGTGGTTTATCCCTTTACTCTTGAGTTGTTGTATGAGATTCTGTTCCTTCTAAGTGGTCCATGAAGTGATCTTTCCTATCCTTTATCTTTATTTCACTAATTATTCTGGATTTTTTCTTCTTTTGTTTGTTTACGTACTTCCAAATGTCTTCTTCCGATTTTGCATTTTTTTCTCTTTTCATCCGTCATCCTTTTTCTTTTCCTTATTTCGGACATTTCCCAAACTCTGATTTTTTCTAAATGTAAGCTTCCCATGAACCTTTATTTTTTTTACCATGTCCTGTATAACTTCTTTGCCTTTCTATTTGATCTTGAACATTCCTTATACCACCAACTTTTATGTCCTGATTGAAATCTAATTGGCTTTACCTTTTCCTTTTTTCATGCTTTGTTCACTTTATTTGCAAAAATATTCCATTCTTCTTTTACATTCTGTTCCGAGTAAACGACAGCACTAATTTTTTCATTATATTCGCTCTTACTTTCGTCGTCACATACCACATTCTCCTTTTCTGGTATCTTTTGGCTATACTGATTCGTTCTGACAAATTCTTTTTTCAATATACAATATACATCCCATTGATTGATGATCTGACTCTATTCTATCCATTATTTTTAAATCTTCTATCTTATTCAAACATTCATAATTAGTTGTAGTGTAATCAATTACTGATGACCCCTTTCCCTCCTTCTTACCCGAGTTACCCACATACGTAAATTCTCCTAGATTATCACCTTTTACGTTGCCATCTAATATACACCATCATTTACCGTTCACTAACTTTATTAACTGATCTCCTTCTGTATTTGATACCATATCTTTAGATGCTCTTTTGACTTCTTTCTTTTCTGGTCCTCTATATATTGTTCCTTTCGTACCCGTTCTTGCGTTAAAAACTCCTGCGATTAATGAGTTTTCATTTCCTTTATCCTCAATTTCTTCCTCCAGCCTAGCTGCCATATCTTTAATTTTATCCTTACAGTAAATTGTCCAGATGTTCCATGTTTCATTTCCTAGTAAAATTTTGCTGCCCAAAGCTCCTTCAAAATCCTTTGTTACTCCTTCCATTTCTATTATTTGTCTCTTGGTTCCTGTAATTATACCCACACTTGCTCTTTCCATTCTAAGTAAAAATTGCAATTCTTTTGGTAAAAATGTTCAAAGCCAGAATTATACTTCTTTTTTAAATTCAAGTATAACTCAGAATTTTAATTCTTTTGGAAAATTCCCTGTTCCAAATCATAATCATAATTCTTTTCAAAAATTTACCGTTCCGAGAAAAAAATTGTAATTCTTTTGGTAAAAATGTTCCAAGTGAAAGTTATAATTCTTCTCGAAAATTTCCTCTTCCAAGTCAGAATTATAATTCTTTTGAAAAATTCATTGTTCCAGATCTGAATTATATTTTTTTAAAATAATTCTCCGATCCAATTCAGAATTAAATATAACTGAATCGGAAAATTTTCTGAACCAACTCAAAATTATCATTTTTTTTTAAAATTAACTATTCCAAGTCAGAATCACAATTCTGTTAGAAAATTCCTTGTTCCAGGCCTGAATTATTATTATTTTTTTTTCGAAAATTCTCTGATACAATTCAGAATTACATATAATTTCTCCAAAAAATTTCCTGCTCCAACTCACAATTATCATTTTTCACGAAAATTTACTGTTCCAAGTCAGAATTATACTTTATTATATGTACTTGTTTTTTTTAGATCCGGGTATAATTCAGAATTATAATTCTCTTGGAATATTCCCTGAACCAACTCAAAACGATCAATCTTTTAAAAAATTCCCTCTTCAAAGACAAAACTATAATAATTCTTTGAGAAAATTCCCTTTTCAAATTCATACTTACAGATATCTCTTCCAAAATTCCCTGTGTCAAATCATAATTACAGTGGTTATATTTTTATTTTAAAACGTCAATCTTTCTCTCATTGATTAAAAAAAAGATATGTTTACAATTTCAGATAAATACTAATTCACGAATTCAAGTGTACACCGGATTTCAAGATTTCAAAAGATAAAAAAAAACTACAGAGTATCACTTATATTATCGTCATTATCGACAATAAACTCTTTTTCAATGTTTGTTTCGTGATTGAACAAACTGAAAGTAATAAAATATCAAAACATTTTCAATATTCATTGTAGTACAATCGAATGAAAAATCTCGGTCACTGAATCGAATTCTCCCGGTCATTTCTCAGATTTTTCCCCGGTGAACAATATCCCGGGCCTTTTCTCGGTTTCCCGGTCAGGTAGACACCCTGTTTATTGTTGAGCCTATAAATATTTAAGGCCTATAAAGTTGAATGATTTAAAATTAATCCTACCATTAAGCAAGCAATAAGCAAAGAAGTCTGCAGTCTGAAATTCGAATAATTTACTCTCCACGCTCTCTACTAAAATAGGATCTTCAAGGCTCAAGGAATTGAAATTTAAGATTGGGTTTCAAATTCTGATGTATGAAATACTAACCGTAAGAGTGTACATGACGATCGTGTAATTTTTTCCAGCAGCTTGATTGAGTCTGCGCTTGATAGCTTTGATAGCATCTCTCGGGCCTTCTTCTGTTTCGTTAATTATATCGCATATTTCCATATTAAGTGCCCAGTTCTCACTTAAAAGGCTGCCATCTGTGGCTTGTTCTGAAAAATTATATCAATCTAATTAAATAATTGTTTAAAAATCCTTCTAAATTAAATTTCCTTCAGATTCGAATATAAAATATTATATGGAAGTCGATGGATACTTCTGACATGCTACAATTGTTGAAGGACGAAATGAGAAAGCTAACATAGAGCAAAAAGCTAACTGCGTCCTTTGAAGAAAAGCAGATACTATTCTGAAATAATGACCGATCTTGAAATACCAATTTCTTGCAATTTCTTTCTGATTAAAAGATGTTTGGAATTTAAGGTTTAAGAGTTGATATCTACATTCTACTTGAATATATGCTTTTTAAAAATACGAAAATAGAATTATCAGACATTGTATCAGCAAGTTGATAAGACTCTCATTGTCTCAGACTTTAGCAGGCTTAAGAAATTAACACAAGAAAAAAAAGGAAATCTTTTAATGATTTCTTTGTTGTCATTTTTTAATCTCAATCATTTATCTCTGCACTTATAATAATGTAACAAATAGAGATATAAAATTTCCGAAATTACGGAAAAACCTCAGTAATTTCTGAGATTTGCCGGTAATGACGGAAATTGTTGGAAACTATGGCATTTAACAAAGTTTAGAAATTTGAAATGTTTTACTGTTAAACACAACCAAATCACTCATAAAAACAATACGCTTATAACTGTGAATTAATCTTTTATTTCTTTCCCCAAAAACAATCTTTACCACATCCACGTAGTTTTTACATTTCGACACGAGTTCACATGAGGTTACTGAATATTAAAAATCGAAAACAAAATAATCGATTATTTTTATCTCGCTCCTAAAAACAGTTCATTATGTTGGTAATTGACTGTCATTTTCCATAATTTCCAACATTTACACGTAATTACTGTCGTATAGGGCGGAGCAAAGAAATATTGAATTTTTTCCAATTCGGAGGGGTAAAAAAGTTATAGCTTGGTACCCAAATTTCCTATAAAAAGTTACAGAGAAAAAAAATATTTATCGTATGTTCACACATCGATGATAAAGCTCAAAATGACGTATAATAGCGAATTTTTTGTTATTTTGGTACGAAATCCGTTTTTAAATAGATGAAAAGGATTTTCAAAATTAGGATTTACAAGCACAGTTATACTCCGAAAACTATTCAGCAATAAAAAAAAAATCCGTGTAGAACGTAAATTGTCATTAAATTTAATTAAATTATATAAAATAACATTTAATACCATCACATAATACACCACTTGGAAAAATGTTGTCCAAGTTGTACTTTTTTAGTCAACAAATTAAAAAAAAAGAAATTCAAAATTGGATATGATTCAAAGGTCCCCCATTTGAATTTTGTCTTTTTATCAATTTTTTGTTGTTTTTATTTTTTCAATGTTTTGAAAATGCATGCATTAAATTTTCATACATATAGAATTATCCCCTTTTACATAACCATCAATGTATACATAATTTACTGAAAAATTTTCAACTCATTTTTAAGGAAAATAATAATTTCATCTTACTTCTTTCACATTTTTCTATAAGAATATGGTGTGCTACTTACAAAACACAGTAAGTAAATTTAAAAAAGTTACTTATTATAGAGAAATGTAAAATAAGTAAAAAAATATATTATTAATTTCCTTAAAATTGAGTTTAAAAATTTTCCTTAAATTATTTACAATGATAATGAGCACATAAAAACGTAAAACATAAAAACATAAAAAAATAAACAGAAAAGATGAAACTCCAATAGGGGACCTCTAAATCATATCTGATTATGAATTTTTTGTTTTAAAAAATTTGTTGACTAAGAGGGTACCTGTTTTGACTATTTTTAACTCTTTCAATAAAAATTTAAAAAATTCAGTATACTACAGCTTCAATGGGTCTTTTTAGGCGGGTTTCATCGATTTTTTTGGAAAAAATAAATATTTTACCTTCGAAACTGTAGTTGACAGCATTTTTTAAATTTTACTGGAAGAGTTAAAAATAGCAAAAAACAGGTAGTGTATCCGCACAAAAGTAAAAAAATTACCCGCCCCCCCAAATATTTGTCCAAGTGGCAATTATTTTTCCACATAAACTACCATCCAATAAGAGTACAATTTGACAATGTTTCAACTTAATTTTGATCCTAATTTAGTTTAATTTCACCTTCACTCTCTCCCATACTCGAATCTTTTCTATTTGAATTCTTCTTAATTGGGAAAGAATTTATAATTTGAACTATTTTCAACACAAAAAACTTTATACATATGCAATTAAATTTTTTGGTATTTATAAAGGATGAATGCTTTTACTTAGCATTGTTTGTTCTTGAAATCATTTACATTCCAATATTCTTAAATTTGAAATTTTCAATTCTAATCATTCAAACAGATTTTGGATTGATTAAAGCGGAATTCTAGTGAATTTTAAATATATTTATAGCAATTCAAATCGAATTATTGCAATTCAAATAGAATTCTAGTTCACATGAATAGAAACCTAGCAATTCAAATAGAATTCTTGTTAATTCAAGTGGAATTCTAGTCAATTATAAATCATTGCAACTCAAACTCAATTCTACTTAATTTAGTTGACATTAAACTCAAATACATATGTACAAAAAGTGTTGAATAGTAAAAAAATCATGATTTTATATATTTTATTTAAATTTAATGACAATTTACGATGCACAAGAATTTTTATATTGCTGCGCAGCTTTCAGAGGATAATTATAGGTGTAAGTATTAAGTTTTGTAAATATAATTTTGTAAATCCTAATTTTGAAAATTCTTTTCATAAATTAAGAAATTTATTTCATACCAAAATAACAAAAAATTCGATATTATTCGTTATTTTGAGCTTTATTAAAAACGCGCGAACATGAGATATAATTTAATCTGTAACTTTTAGTGGGTAGTCCGGGTACTAAACCACAACTTTTGGACGCCCTACGAGTTTCACTTTTTTTTTCGCTCTGCTCTATTGTTCATTTTTAACATTAAAAGTTGAACAATTCCATTAAGTTTCAATTTGCAACTGCAGATTATAAGACTTCTGTATGATTGACTTTTTTAAAAGTTAATATAATTTTCCTTCATTTTAGTCAATGCCCAATCTTTGGAATCTGATTTCTTCAAAGTTTCTATACTCATAAATTGACAACTTGATATATTTATGAATTTGGTGTGATTAATAAAGCTAATGATGAACAACAAAATTGATGACTAAGCATACCAAGTATCCCTTTAAAAACGATAATAATATTCATCTGCTTAAAAATAGAAATGAATATTAAACTTAAAATACTTTTTAGAAGAAAGTAAATAAAACTAAAAACAATTATTGTGATCCGCTCTCTACTTTCCGTTAATTATATATAAAAGAATAGGTTAAAATCGCTTTATCTCTTAATTGTTCCCATTAATATTTACGCTGCATAAAAATATAATCTATCGTTGTCAACAATGAGAATATAAAACTAGCACAATTTTCCACTCTAGAGTTCCTCGAAAAAATAGAAAACAATATGTGACACTTTCAAACGTCTATATTTTAACGATTTTATACTATCAACTGATCCGTAAAAAACAACATGAACTCGTCTATAAAAGTAGATCATAGGTAAACCGCCATTGGAAATTTTACAATCGCAGGTCGCGTAATTGCTTTCTCGTTCTGGATACAAAGGAGATGCAAAAAAAATAAAACAAGACTTACCTATTCTCTGTCCTACTGGTGTCGAAAAGGGATTGACATTTACGCCGAAAAACGACATACTGGCACAATGTTGTTACTGCGTTTAACTTGCAGCACTTTTCCGATTCACTGTCTCATATGTAAAATTTGCTCACTTCAATTACTTTGTTCTTGAAATAAGTTTAATTATAAAATTGCAGGCATTTAAAACGAGTAATTCATATGACCTAATCGCGGCGAAACGGAGCTTATCAAAACCGTCAAAACTTTGCAAAATGAATGACATGACATGCAGCTGGATATCCAGGAACTGAAATTTTGAAATATTACGTGCATTACTTGTCTTTGAGGTTATTTTACGTCATTTACAGCATTTACAAGAAAGTTTCCAGAAGAGGTGAACCAAACTTAAGTTAGGCGAAAGTCAACCAATCAGAAAATTCGGAGAAAAATTATGATTGATTGGAATCCTCGGCTGCTGTAACCAGGCAGGGACGTAATATATACTGACAAGATGGCCGTACGCCGAGGGCCATACAATAATACAAAGTGCATAGGACGAAACTTTATTTTTTTAATAACCTGGAAAAAATTGTGTCATCACCATAGTAGTAATTGGATATTATTCTTTGTTTTCCAAAAACTATTCAAGAAATAAATGAAATCACTGCAAAAAAAAGATCGATTTTATTATATAAGTAAATACCTTTTGAAAAATAAAAAAATATTATCCAAATGCACTTATGGTGTAAAATCATTTTTCTTAAAGTTATTAAAAAAATAAAATTTCGTCCCATGAAGTTGGTGTTATTGTTTGATCGTCAGCGTTCTGACATCTTGGATATCCCCCACAGTACCTGAAATACATAATTTTTTTAAGCGTTCACCCTAATTTTATTTTCTTTAGAACAGGCCTGCCCAAAAAGGGGAAATTCCCGACCAAACCATATGGAGCGCTTCCACTAACAGTTCGTCCGAAGAGCTAGAGTAGGCTGCAGTAGTGGGAGAGTCGCGTGGTGGTCTCTCGTTGTAGTGGAGCTACGTAGTCCTGAATATACGAAATACCTGTAGGGGTGCTTCCGTGGCGACTACTTTTCAATGTAAAATTTAAATAGCAACTAGAGTTTTGATTATTATATTACAGTAATTTGACATTTATTTGCAACGGAGGTAATTGAAAATAAAAGGTGACACAGGATTTTTTAAAAATGATTTAATTTTTAATATCACACGTTTGTACATAAGAAATGTTAAATGATACTTTTCAAAGTATAACAATATATTCACATTATGTACAAGGTAAAAAGATAAGTTATAGAAACCAAATACCTGTGAATAATGTGAATATATTTTTACACTTAAACAAGTATCATTCAACAATTGTGTACAAAAGTGTTGAGTGATTTTATTGAAAAAAAAACTTTGTCAACTATTATTTTCAATTATCTTCATTGAAAATAAATGTTAAATTACTGTAATAGAATAATCAAAACTCTAGTTGCTATTTAAATTTTATATTGACAAGATAGTTACCCCGGAAGCACCCCTATAGACATTCCGTATCTTCGGGTCTACGCTACGTCACTACAACGAGAGACCACCACGCGACTCTCCCACGACTGCAGCCTACTCTAGCTCTTCGGAAGAACTAGAAGTGGAAGCGCTCCATATGGTTTGGTCGAGAATTTTCCCTTGTTGGGCAGGTCTGCTTTAGAAAGTTGAAAAATTTTTCTGTACATATATTTTTTGATCCCTAAAATAAAATAACATTTTTGTTTCAAATCCGCGTACTCTATTTGTTCAAAATACGCTTCAAAATTTGTAAAAATTTCTAATTTTTTCAAAAAACCAAATGTTAAAAAATGTTTTGGTGAAAAACCCAAATGTTTAATTCTAAATAAAAACGCTGGGTATTTATTACTGTAATTATTAAATTTGTATTTTTATGGTTTCGTGGCCCCGGGCAGAAATTCTTATAGGCTGCTTATAGTTTGGGTCGGATGTACGTCCGTCGTAATTTATTCCGTGAAGGAAAGTGAGGGGATATGGAGCAACCCAAGAATGGCAGCTCTTTGCATCCATCTCGCAAGTGCCTTAGCATTCTTCTGGCATGGGGGTATGGCTTCGAGGATACGAACCAGTGATGGTTTCGCACCTCCTAGAGCACCGATGACAAGGACAATTATTCTAGACGAATATTCTTGGAACCTTCCTCGCAGCTCCTTTATAAGGTCTCGATACCTCTCTCCCTTTTCCTTCTCCTTGACTGTATGTTGGCGTCGGCCGGAGTCGAGAATTCAATCACGACCATCGTTCGTTTCTATTTATCAAGGAACACGATGTCAGGCCTCGAATGTACAACTTTCAGCCCGAACTCAAAGTTCCAGTAAATTTTGCACAACTCTTTCTCGATAATTGACTCTATCTCTCTGGGAGTGCTCGATAGGGCAGGTTCACGGTTAACACCATAAGAGCGACAAAAATGGTAATAAAGCTCTCTTAGGGCCGCATTGTGCCTGTGGGGATACGTCGTTCCCGCGTGAATTGGACAACCTAATAGTATGTGCCGTAGGTGTTCAGAATATGTGCATAACACGCTCTGCACCTGTCGCAGGGAATTTCTTCACGTAAAATGCGGCTACGGTATATCAAGAAGAGAATTAAACCGTCCTGCCACGCGAAAATAAAACCCACTGTGCCTAAATTATGACCGGATGATTTGAGGAAAGCAAACGTTAATTCCATCGAGAAGGACTGATCTTTTACATTTCTGTGAAAGTTTCCGTGCATTTTCTTGTCGTGGAGCTGTTCAAGGAAGTTGTTGACCTCTGCTTTCTTTACTCGGGCTTTAAAAGGTAAGGAATCGAGATGAAGTAATGCACTTTCCTCACTTCTGATGTTAAGATCCAGGCCAAGGGCCTCGGCCGCCTGCTCCGCGGCTTTGTAGAGGAACGCTCCTTTGCCAATCATCTCGTGGTTCCTGATGATTTTCAGGAGAGAATCTTTTCAATTTGCCACGATGTGAGATGTACCCAAGATAATTCGGCCATAAGAACAGTGGATATTCAAGAGTCCGCACTCGCCTTTACGGCGTGAGATGTATAGAGTCATTCGGGGTAACCGCGCGCAGTGGGTAAGCGTGTGCACCCGCTTTTTCTCCGAACGAGATGAGGGGGGTTGACGGTTTGCTCGGGCAAAGTAGACGTGTTTGAGTGGGGAATTAGTATGGGCAAGCGAAAGTGACATGCTATGCGGCGTTTTTTTATTAAAAAAACGAAATCGAGCGTTTCCAGAATAGTCTTTTCTGTCACGGCAAAGAGTGTGACGCCTAAGCTCGGATTGAAATTTAAGTAAGTTAATTTTATTCATGTCAGCCACTCATTTAGGCTTAATGCTCGGCAAAAACTTTGAGGTTATATTTCGTGCCGGTGAAGTTATGGGCATTCTTATACAATTCGTCTCGCTGGGGTAAGTGTGCGCGTGCGCCCACTCAGCCGCGGTCATCTTTCGTGAAAAGACGATAAATTTGTCGTATAAAAACTTAATTAATGATGGTTTATTTATGACGTTTATTTTGTTTCAGCACTCAATCATCATGCCGCAAGATTATATCAGAAAAAAAACCTGAACTTACACCTGTTATTTAACAACAAATTTTTCAAACTAAAAAACTGATAGCTCGTGGAAAAAGTAAGGCAGCTGCTGTCAGCAAGCCAGTGTCGGCGAGTCTTGCCTGCGGAAAAGACTTAAACTTGATAAAGCTGCTTCCTCAATGGGTCGATGGACTATTGCCAGGACAATTCTTCATAAAGTTGCTATCAGTTAATTTAAGTCTCAGTTGTTCCTATTAGATTGATTCTATGTGATTTATTAATAAGTCGATCTCAAAATCTCGTTGATCTCTGATTACCTATATGTCTCATCTTGCATAGCCTAATGAGTAATTACTTAGATTATTTCAAAAGAATAGTTACTTATTAAGAAGATTGATAAGTTCCTTTGAGATAATTTGCTTATTTTATTTGAATTTTATCTGCCAGAGCATTTATATTTGTAGTAAAAAAGAATGCGCTCACATTCCCAGCGTGCGTCTACTTACCCCATAGGGGTGCGCACGATTACCCGCAAGAAGGGTCAAGTGAGCGCATTCTGAATTTCATTAATTTTTAATTTTTCTTTAGATGTGAAGGTTTTCTGTGAAATTTCTCAATTTAATCATTACTTAGATAAATGCCCTATCTGACCAGTATGTTTTCATTTTTCTAACCCTTATCTTTTAAGCCTGACGAACCTTCGGATTGCAAAGTGCGCACACTTGACCCTTACAGCGGAAATATTCTTTTTGCCTCTCAGTCTTTCTCTGAAAAAGTCTCTACCTTCTTGGACTTTATCGGATTTTTGACAAAAGAGAGGATCGCTGAAAGGCGCGACGGGTCAGCTGAAAACTGTTGATTCTCCCTGACCCAACCCTCCCTCTTTCGTATTCTCCTTCTTGCGTCAGATAACGTCCGTATTTTGTCAACAATGTACTGTTTAATAGTCAAATGCTTTGACTTGTTCAATGTGCGATGGTGGATCCTCAATTCGTGAGCAAACCTTTTGATTCTTACCTTACCAAAGTTCTCGCCGCACAATAAGCTGAACAAGTGATAATCCAGAGGTTGGACTCTCCGAAAGATCCTCACGAAGGCTAGCATCCATTTCAGCCAGATTTTTCGGGCTAAGAAGAAACGTGGATAGTAATGTTTCTCCTTGTCCTAAAATCATTATCTTCTCTCGCGGGATGCCTGTTTTCCGCGATTGGTCTTAATGTCGCTTCCTCTTCTTCGTGTGCGGCTCGTTCTTGCACCGGTTGGTGTAGCGTTCCGCGTATATACCTGTATCCTGTTCGCAAGAGGTTGCCGGCGCCGTTTCGCAACGCCTATTGCGAAATGTACGAGTGCTGTTGGTGTTTCTGGCACCACAGAGTCTGCAGACGCGCCATTTAGCCTCTGGAATCGGGGATAATACTGGCATTGTAGCAATCCAGCAAGTCTTCCCTGAGTCGATCCGTCCACTCAAGACGTCGATCACCTCGCCGAAACTTCATCGTGTTTCCATCCAAATTATTTACAGCACCCCAAACTCTAGGGCGACCGGCACTGTTTGCCGACCCATTGTCGGGTGCTCTGCGCGTAGCTTCATTTTGAACCGCATTCATGACTGGGTCTGGTGTTTTCGTAGTTGTTCCCACGAGGAGGTAGGAAAGGGGTTTGTCCGCCCTTGCGAAGCCCTGCATGCAAAGGTAAGGCTGCATACTCTAGGAGGTCGCCCGGTATCCCAGAGACACAGCACGGTTTTTCACGCATAAGCTTGCGTTTTTGCCTCCGGAACATCAGTGGACAATTATCCGCGATTGCTTATTAACTTTTGTAACCGTATTCAGCAGGAACCCTCGGTACAGAGACCCACTATCCATAACCTGAGGATGCGTCCGATGGCTTTATCATAGGCCTTCCTATGATAAATGACTACATATATATTCGGTTTGGTTCTTTTGCCTGGCCTTGAAGATGTACGCTTCTGGAATACTGCATCTCAAGGATACTCTAAAGATCGTCCAGGGGTATACACGAGAAATTGGTATGGATTTTGGATTGGACAAGTGTGCCAAGATTCATCTGAAGCGAGGACGACTTGCTAGCGTTCACGACGTCCCTGAGCTCATGGGCAGAAGTGCTATTAGACACCTAGGCGCTGGAGAGACTTACCTATACCTAGGCGTACCAGAGAGCCGCATACAGGATATAACATCAGTGAAGAAGGATCTTCGAACTAGATACAAGCATGTTCTTCGACGGGTTTGGTCTCTCAATCTGTCGGCGAGAAAGGGGGAGAGATATCGTGACCTTATAAGGGAGTTGCGGGAAGTGTACCGAGGACATTAGTTAAAATTATTCTCCTTGTCATCGGTGCTCTCGCAGGTGTGAAACCTTCACTAGTTCGTAACCTTGAAGCCTTACCCGCGTGCCAGAAAAATGCCAAGACACTTGCGAGATGGATGTAGAGAGCTGACATTCTTGGGTCACTCCGTGTCCTCAAGACTCATGGGGGTTTCGCCGGCCCTTCATTGTGATTCCATCGTACCATGTGGTCATCGATCTCACGGTTGTGACGCGTAACCATATGTGTAATTTACCGCGGTTCCACTGGAAGCTAATGTCATTTTCCTAGATGATGGTCGCTCCCAGGGGGACCCTGGTGTGTGGTTGTTTGACCAATTTTTTCAAATTATATGTATACAGGGTGTCCTAGCTTTAAGTGTGTGATTAGGAACTCATATGAGGGTCACGTTATTCTTTTTCTCCAGTTGGTTTAATGGCTTTTTGCATTGCCATACCAACTCTGATGTTATGTCCGGTTTTCCAACTGCAATTAATATTGCTTGGCTATCTGAACAGATTGTTATCTGTCTGCCAACCGCATCTTCGTTCATGAGTGTCTTAGCACAACGGATGATGGCCAGGACCTCCTCCTGAAAGACGGCGGCATGTTGTCCAAGTGGCATCCCCATTCCCCTCCTTCCTGTGCTGTCGTAGATTTCTGCTCCTGACCCCCCCCCCCCCCTCTTCTCCCTTGAAGCCACCTGTATACCAGATTTTCTCTCGTAGGAGAGGGTAACCATAGTTTTCTACACGTCCCTGCTTCGGATGACGACGCAGAAAGCCTTGGTGAAGTTGAAGCGTTTTGTTATTTTGTCCTGTCTCATTTCTAGGATTGGCAGTGTACTGATGTCATGTGGGAGTCTTGTGTGTTTAGTCCCCCGAGTCCATCTATCTGCTAGAATGTGAGGTTGTAGGGTCGCCTCAACGAGCATGTAGCTTATGCTTATCACCGCTATGGGCGCAGTCCTTATTGCTCCAGTCACACCCCTAAATGCTAGCGCTTGTGATCGTCGCAGTCTATCATGCATCGTTTTGAGTTTCACTCATGACCACCATACCACGCCCGTTAAAGGAACCTTGGTATAAGTACAGCGGAGTAGAGCCATGCAATCATACATCAGCATGGAGCGCAGTTTCTACAGAGCAGTCCGCCTGGAAGGCGTGTTGCCCTTTGTTCAGCAGGGAGGCTAAGAACACCTCGTCCCTGATGTATCTCTCGACCAGCCTCTCTAATGTCTTCAGTATAAAGGACGTTAAGCTGACCGGCCTGAAATCTTTAGCAGCCGTGTAGCTCTTCTTTCCAGACTTGGAAATAAATACCACTTTGCCGACCTTTCTTACCAGCGTCACGTGTTTAAGGGGAATGCTCGCCCTGCGTAGTTTTGTCAATAGGACTACGATGCAGTCCATGCCCTTTTGTGAGAGCATTGGGTAGACGCCATACGCCTCGGTGATTTAAAGGGGCAGAAGAACCCGATGGTCAATTCCACCTTTTTAATTTTCATGACCTTTGAGGCGAAATGACAATCATCCTTCTCCCTTTCCTGGCCCAGCCTTTCTTCTCTCGGGTGGTTCGAGTTTGCTGAAAACCTGGAAAGAGAACTTCCGTTGTGTGGTTCAGTGTGTTTTGTCTCTTTCTTATCTTTATGTATTTGCCTTTGTCTCCAGCGAACTCGCCATCTTCGAGGCTCATGAGCCCGAGGCGAGTCTCCGGATCTTTTGCCAGGATCTTGTGGAGCTTCGCTGTCTCCGGAATGCCCGGAGCTTTCTCGCAGAAGCCCCTCCAGTCTTCCTGTCCGTAGGTTCTAATATTTTTCTTGTATTCATTCTGATCCAAATTGTAGTGGTCCCAGTCTGATGGCAGTTTAGTTCTGTTTGCCCTATTGTACATCTCTCTAGTCTTCTTACACAGCTTCTCTAAGTGGGTGTTCCAACACTTCGCCTCTTTTCTAGATTTGATTGTACTTTTAGGGCAATTGTTCTCATATGATGTGATCAGAGCTTTCCGCGGAGACTCCACGGCGTGCTCTAACTCATCTATGGTACCGTAGTTCGTGAGAACATTCACGAACCTACGTTCGAGTTCTTCCTTGTATGAGTCCCAAAGTGTATCCGTGGGATTTCTGATATTCGAAACCACCGATTTTCTTAGGGGCCAACTGAAATAAGGTATATTTGTTGTCCGAGAGAGACTCCTCATCTGAGACTTTCCAGCCCACTGTCTTGCTGCTTATTTCTTCTGAGTATAGAGTCAGATCGAGAACCTCACTCTTGGCAGTGTTGAATGTGAACTTCGACCTCTCTAGAAGGTGAGGCCCCCGCAGCGTCGCCCGGGAAGTAAGTTGAGGCGACATACACCTCCAGTTTTCCTCCACTTTTATCCCTGAGCCTCATCTTTATAACGGTGAGGTCCCTGGAGCAGAGTTTGTAAGCCACAATCGCATCCATACCCTTGACGGCTATGCATGCCCTTTGGTGCTTTTTCAAGTGGCCCTGTCTATATGGAGCCACGTCCTCCTAAGCCACTAAAAAATACGGCAAGTGGTAATATTGGAATTTCAAAAAAAAAAGGATTTTCTTTCTCCGGAAATGGAAACTTTTAAGAGGGTGTATTGCGATCTAGCTCGAAAAATGTTTTGTGGACCACCCTATTGTTTATATTATAAGACAGTAATATGTTTTCGCCATAATTTTGTCTAAGAAAAATATTTCAAAGAATTTAACAATTTTAAGTATATACATTTCTTATGAAGGTAAGATATATTTAATCAAAAACAGGAAAAATTGTTATCTATGTTTACCGTTTTATAGATGAGACAAACCGCGAAACAAAATTAGAAGATAAAGAAAATAATTTTAATGTTTGTTTCTAGTTCCTCTACCATGCAATATATAGCACATATTGTTTCTTCTAATAATTCTGGAGGTTCTATAGGTAATAAGTCTAGAATATATGAAAAATTTTCAGATCTAAGATTAACAATCTTCCTCCTTCCACTCTTTTTATTTTGAAAAATGATTGAAGCGTTGTTGTCAGTCATTTGAACATCAGTTTTCAGTTTCCAATTACGATGTCTATTTAAAAAAATGAAAAATCTTACTGCCATTCTACTTCTCACACTCGTGGGTTTCCTCCATATTAAAAGTAAGTATAACATAATAGTATAATTTATATTTATAACAAATATTGCACGTATGTTCCCAAACATGTTTATTTTTTCAAAAGCTACCGTTTAAATTGTTCATTCCTAAAATTTCCAATCATCTAAATTCTCTTAATTGCATAATAAAGAGAATTTTTAAAATATCCATTATTATAACTATTACTTAAAATCATTGAAATTATAATTGTGAAATTGTGTTATATATAATCAAAATCAGAACTATTCTTCTAAGTCAAGTTTGTCAGAATATAAACTTTCATACCTCATTACTTCATGTCCTTATACACTGCACTGAAAAAATGGATGTTCAAAAAATAAAAAAATAACTATATTGTATGGGTCTTGAGCCTATACAAGCCACCTGCACATTTCAAATTAATCTCTTCAATGTTTCGAACAAAAATGGTTTTTTTTAAATTAATAAATTTAATGCGGTTTATTCAAACGATTCGATTCCAGAACAATAGCAGGTTAGCCAGTTAATTTGCTGTCCCGCACTGCAAATATATAGTTATGAGTATTTGAATTTAAAAATTTGAAAACGCAAATTATTAAAAAAATAGTCAAATTTTTTGTTAAAAGTGTGATGCTTTTTTAATATAATATAGGCATTTCTCTTTCTCCATTTGATCCTAATAGAATTTCTCGTCTTCCATTGAAATTCGTCGGCAAATTTTTAAAAACTTTAAAATTCACAAAACGGCGGTAGTTTTTCTGAAAATATAAAAAGTCAATTTACTCAAAGATCTCACCGTTTTTGTCTCTTGATTTTTTTTTAGATTAGTCCTAGTGTAAGGAGTATATTCCATAATAGTCTCCCTTATGCCTGCACCTTGAAAATAAGGGAGGATTTTTTTCCAGAAAATCGTAAATTCCCTTTTTTTGCCAAAACAATACAAAATACGAAAAGTCAAAGGACCAAAATTGTTTATCTAAAAAAGTTGTAGAAAAATTTCTCTTGACACTTTTTTCTACCTAGCGTTATGTACAAGATTTTTTCTCAAATATGTATAGAATACTTTAATATTTCTTTTTTTCTCAACAGTACAATTTTATGATGCGATGAGAAACCAAAAAGTATATAATTTAACAGTTTTAACCACGCGTTGGTGACAAAATAGTGAAGTGAAATAAAAAAAATGGAGAGTAACGATTATTTCAAAAATACCGACTTTGAATAAGGAAAAAGCTTGGTGTAGAAGTTGTTGAAACTGTTAAATTACGTTCTTCTTTATATTTTGTGACACCACAAAAATGTATTGTTGAGTAAAAAAAATTTCAAAGAATCTTATACATATTTCCGCAAAAATCTCGAAAATAACGCGTGATAAGAAAAAGTGTCAATTGAAAACCATCAAAAATTGAACAATTTTTATTCAGAAGCTTTCAATCTTAAAAAATTTCACTCCTAAGCTCGTAAAACTGGAATTATATTATTTTATGTGTTCTCAGCCCTAAAAGATGAATAATTGCTTATGTCAAATTCTTAGCAAAGCCTCTTTCAAATTGTGCAATTTCAAATTGGAAACCGCATAATGAGACTTCTTTAGTTTCAAGTAATAGAAAATTGAGCTTGTCTCTCATTATTCATAAAAAAGTGTTTATTATGAATCATAGCATTATTGTACATTATTTTAGCTAGCCAACTTTAATTGATTCTACAGGGTTCGATTGAAAAGTAATGAGCCTTATTTTTTTAAGCAGTTTTATTAAACCTTTTGGCTTATACAACTAAT
>JAUMHM010000031.1:57529493-57547309 GCA_032362435.1 Melikaiella ostensackeni
TTTGCACACGATTGAAACCCGAAACACCTCCTTTCATCATAATGAATCATCGTGAAAGCATTAAATCTATTATCATTCATCATTTCAGTTGAAAATTCAACTATTTTGATGAAAACTCGTCTTTTTTTGGTTAAAGATTCATCATTTTAGTTGAAAATTCACCTCTTTGGTTGAAAATTGAACTATTTTGTTGAAAACTCGTTGTTTTTTTGGTTAAAAACTCATTGACTTTGTTGAAAATGTAAAATTTTTACTTAAAATGTTAGGAATTCGAAGCGTTTTGACACACAAAAGGTGTGTAGTCCGAAATTTGAAACACTTTCAGGACCCGGTTTTATCAACCTGCTCCGTGTATGAAACATAAAAAATTCCCATTTTAAAAATAAATTCCTGTAAATTTCCCGCTTTTCCCGCACGCTGAATACCATGATTAAATCACCTCGGTTAAAACTGAAAATGTAAAGAAAAGTATAATTACTGTTCAGGATATTCGTTTCCCAAAAGCCAAATTAATTTCAAAACAGCTCGACGAACAATTTCGTAATCGTCCCTTAAAGCTCCACAAGCTTCAGAGAAAAAACTCGCAGGAAGGCGACATCCTCTGTGGGAATGAAGTTCTGCCATCGTCTCAAATGCTTGTGCTCGAACTCGAGGATCCTGAGATCTCGCATAATTTCCTACGAGAGATAACGTATCGTCTGCTGCATTTGCTGAAAGATATCTTCCGATTATCATGAGACATCTGCTTTGAACTCCATGCCAAGTATCAGGTAAATGATGCCTCGCGATCTTTAAGACAGCAGCTCTGCAAAATAAAAGATTAACTAATAACTAGCAATAATGGTAGCACGCGAGAAGTTTCTTATTCAAATTTAAGAAATTAAATTCAGAATAAATCAAAATTTAAATTCCGCTTTAAGGTCCAACATTCAACAAATTCAACTACGAAATTCCTGGAAATTGAAAAAACCGGGAATCCAACGATCAAGTTTGGACAAAACACTCAAATGTCTCCATTCAAAATTTAAAAAATACAAAAATAAAAAAAAAACAGGAAAGAAAAAGAAGGCAACCACCAAATCCCCTTCCTTCTTCTTTTTTTCTTCGTATTAGCACTCACATTCGATAGGGTTTTTCATAACCTCTTCATTAATCATAAACATTATTTGGAAAAATTAACATTTGACCTTCTAAAATGCGGATCAACAATAAATTAGACTTTTTTCGTACTCAGGATTCTTTTTCCTTTTTTTTTTGTCTGAAAAGAAAGCTTAGGTTTTTCCTTTAAATACCTTCAATAAATTCACGCGCGCGCGTTTACGTCCCTGGATTTTTATTTCCTAACATTAAAAATATAAACAATTTGAAAATCCATTATTAAACTAATTTTTAAATATTAATAGTTTTAACGATTCTTGAAACAATATGATCATTTCAAATTGAAAGCGCTTGAAATTTAAAAACAATATATTGAACGATTTTGAATTGAAAACGTTCTAAATCATATAATTCTAGATCAGGTAAAACTTAAAAAAAGGACATTATTTGGAATGGAATGAAAAGGAATTGAACTTGTATTATTTCTAAATAAAAGCGTTTAAAATTTAATAATTTGGAATTGAAAGTGTTTAAAATTCAACATTTTTTATTCAGAAGCTCTCAAAATCGTAAATTTTCAGTCAAAAATTTTGAAAATTGGACAATTTCATTAGAAACGAGTTGAAATTGTATCATTTCTAAATCAAAGCGTTCAAAATTGAACAACTTTATTATGAATTCAAAAATCTCGAAATTGAATGACTTCAGATTAAAATTTTGGAAATTGGATCATTTAAAATTCAAGGGGATTGAAATTGTATTATTTCTGATTGAAAGAGTTCAAAATTTAATAATTTGAAATTCAAAAGTTTTGAATTTAAATAATTTTCAATTCGACACGATTAATTTAAATAATTTCAAATTAAAAACTAAATTGAATATTTCAAAGTCAAAGCTTCTGAAATTATAGAATTTCAAATTTGTATTACATTAAAATTGATCAGGCAAATTTTTCTAAGATAAAAAAATTAATTCATCGTCATTTCCACCGTTAAAAATAGAGAAATTTCCAATTATAATCCATTAAAATTGAATTATTCTAAAAAACGTTCAATTTGAAGTAATTTTCAATGGGAAAAATTAAAAATCATAAAATTTCTATTACATAACGTCGAAAATTAAACGAATCCAAACTTCACTTAAAATTGAAAAAATTTAATTACCAAGAGTTAAGATATTAAAACCATTTTATACTCAAACCTTTTAAAATTTCATTTATTTTAAATAAAATTAAATCCTTTATAAATTAAGAATATCCAAATTGTTAATTATACTTTTTAAAATCCAATCATTTCAATTTCAATTACAAAATTAAAATTGATTAAAAGAGAAAAATTGAACATTGAGCGTTCAGCATGAAAATTTAGAACAACTTTAAAATTGTTACTATTCAAAATTAAAGAAATTATTCAATTACTGAGGTTTCAATTTCAGATAGTTCAATTTTGATCTATTTTGATTTTTAGCAACACAATTTTCAATTTTTTAATTTCAAGTCGTTTAATTTTGAACACTTCATTTAAAATTATTATTCACCAGCAGTAAATACACGCGCGCGAAGCTCGAGTTCACGTCCTTGGGTTTTTATTTCCTAACATTAAAAATAATTTATTTGAATTTAAAATCCATTATTAAACCAATTTTTAAATATTAAGAGTATACCAATTTTTTAAAAACAATAATTAATAATTGCGAATTGAAGTAATTCCAACTTTACAAACAATATATTGAACGATTTTGAATTTAAAACGTTCCAAATCAAACAATTCTAGATCAGATAAAACTTTGAAAAAAAGGACATTATTTTGAATGAATGAAAAGGAATTGAATTTGTACCATTTCTAAATAAAAGAGTTTAAAATTGAATAATTTAACATTGAAAATTTTTTTATCAGAAGCTCTCGAAATTGAAAAATTTCAGACTAAAATTTTGAAAATTACAAAATTTCATTAGAAAGATGTTGAAATTGTATAATTTCTAATCTTAAAACCTTATAGCTGCTGTAAAATCGTTCCACATCTTCCGAAATTCTAGGAAATTCTTTACAACCACATGAAGTTTTTTTTAAATTCCTTAAAATCATTAAACTTCTTGGAAATCAATTGAAATTTCTTAAATCTCCTAAAAATGTCTTTAAATCTTTTAAAAAACCCTAAAACATTTGAAATATTTTAAAATATTTTGAAATCCCTTACAATTTTGTAAAGCTCTTAAAAATTTCTTGAAATTATTATAACTACCCTAAAATATTCAAAATTCTTTGAAGTCCCTTCAAATTACTGAAATAAATTGAAAATTCCTTCGAATCTTTTAAAATATCCTAAAACCCTATGGGTCCTATAAAATCGTTCCATATCTTTCGAAATTTTAGGAAATTCTTTAAAACCCCATAAACATTGTCTTAAATCCCTTAAAATATTTCAAATCCTTGAAAATTCCTTCAGAAATTTTGAATCTCTTGAAAATGTGTTGGAATCTTTTAGAAAACCTTCAAATATTTTTGATTCTTTGAAATCCCATTACATTAGTAAAATCAACTGAAAATTCCTTGGAATTTTTATAAATACCCTAAAATTCTTTGAAATACCTTCAAATTATTGAAGTCAATTGAAAATTCCTTGGAATCTAAATCTTTGAAATTCTTAAAAATCTTTCGAAATACCATGAAATCCTACAAGATCCCTCAATTCTTGTGAATAACTTATTTGAAATTCTTTAAAATCGTTAAAATCCTTGGAAATCCCTTTACGTTTTTTAATCACTTGGAAATGTCTTGGAATCATTTGAATACCATAAAATATTTCAAATCCTTTGAAATCCCTTCAAAATACTGAAACTGATTGACAATTCCTTGAGTTTTTAAATCTCTTATAAATTCCTTGGAGTCTTTCAAAATTTCCTAAAATATTTCAAATACTTTGAAATCCCTTCAAATTATTAAAATCGATCAAAAATTCCTTGTAATCTTTTGAAATTCCCAAAAATGTTTAAAATCCTTTGAAATCCCTTGAAACTTTTGAAATTTCTTGAAAGTGTCTCAGTGGAATCTTATAAAATACCCTAAAACATTTGTAATTCCTTGAAATCCCATTAACTTACTGCAATCGACTGAAAAATCTTTGGAATCTTTTAAAATATACTAAAATCTTTGAAATTTTTTTAAAACTTTGGAAATACCATGAAATCCTAAGAAAATTCCTCAATTCATGTGAATAGATTTTTTAAAATCCATAACAACCTCATAAAATCCCTTGGAATTTTTTTAAATATCCAAAAATCTTCAGGTTCTATAAAATCGTTTCATATCTTCCGAAATTCGAGGAAATTCTTTAAAACCCTATAAAAATTGTTTTAAGTCCCTTAAAATCATTCAAACCCTTAAAAATTCCTTGAAAACTTTTAAATCTACTAAAAACTGCTTGGAATCTTTTAAAATATCTTAAAATATTTAAAATCCTTCGAAACTTTTAGAAATCCCTTGAAAGTTTTAGAAGCTCTAGAAAATTCTTTGAAAGTTTTGAAAATATCATAAAATTTTTAAAATCCTTTGAAATCCTTCCAAATTATTCAAATCTATTAATAATTTCCTGGAATCTTGTAAAATACCCTAAAATATTTAAAATCCTACGAAATCTTTAGAAATGCCTTGAAACTTTTTGAAGCTCTTAAAAAGTTCCTTGGAATTTTTAAAAATACCGTAAAATCTTTAAAATCCTTTGGAAGCCCTTCGAATTATTGAAATCTATCAACAATATCTTGGAATCTTTTAAAATACCCTAAACTATTTGAACATTCAATTAAAAATTATTACCGATTATAATTCCCGAGCTTCAGAAGAGTTGCAAGTCCCTGGCTAATGACTCGATGTGATTTTTCGTTTTTCAACAGAATTCCAGTTTCGTTAATGATTTTCGCTTTTTCTCCAGGATCGAGAGTAACTTCTCCGAGTTCTGCAAAGACCCAGAGAATTTTTGTTCGAACGGCAGCTTCCGGCTCAATCATAAATCTCTCTACTAATTTTTTCACAGCTATGGGAACATCTTCAGGAATCATTTGCGAAAGAATATCGGATATCCGAACGAGAAGTTGCAAAGCATCATTTCCGCCTTTGCATTTTTCGAGACACTCGATATAAACGAGAACGGAACTTTTTTCGACTCCTGAACCATTTCTATTCGCTCCGCTGACGGAGAGTCTTAGGGTTTTCAATTTTTTGACCGGTGGCTCGTTTATTAACTGCAAAAAAAATTTAATTTTGGTGTCAGGAAAGTAATTTATAATCGGTGTTGAAATTTGTTTCAAAAGAGCCTAGAGTCCAAAATTCTTAATCGATTTTGATCAGTGGTGTGCAAAAATAATTCGCTTTTTGGACCAAAGAGATAAATTTTCAACTAAAATGATGGATCTTCAAACAAAAAAAGGAATTTTCAACAAAGAAGTTAAACTTTTTTAATTTTCAACTATACAGTTGAATTTTTTATCAAAAAAGACGACTATAAGAAATTTCTATCAAAAGAGATGAAGTTTCAAACCAAAAAGACAAATTTTCAACAAAACAGTTGAATTTTCAACAAAAAAGTTCGTTTCCAACCAGATAATTCAATTTTCAACGAAAAAAAAAAGAAATTAACCAAATAGTTGAATTTTCAACCAAAAAGATGAATTTTGAACTAAAAGATGAATTTTTAAGAAAGTAGTTCAACTTTCTGAATTTTCAACCAAAAAAGATAAATTCTCAACAAAAAATGAAATAGTTGATATTTCAACGAAAAAAGATTTTAATTTTAAATAAAAAACAGTTGATTTTAACCAAAAAGACGAATTTTCAAGAAAAGAGTTGAATCCTAAACAAAAACAGAATTATTTTCAACCAAACAGTTGCATTTTTAACCAAAAAAGATTATATTTTTACCAAAAATGATTAAATTTCTACCAAAAAAGATGAAGTTTCAACAAAAAAGACGAATTTACAACAAAATAGTTGAGTTTTCAACCTAAGAAATAAATTTTCCACTAAAAGGATTAATCTTCAACCAAAAAGAATTAATTTTTAACAAAATAGTTCAACTTTCAACCAAGTAGTTAAATTTTCGGCCAAAAAATATTTCAATTTCAAATAAAGAATAGTTGGATTAAACCAAAAAAGACGACCTTTGAAAAAAAAGAAAAGTTGAATCCTCAACCAAAACATTAATTTTCATCCAAAAAGTTGTCATCCAAAGATGATCAGAAGAAATTTTTACCAAAATAGAGATGAAGTTTCAAGCTAAAAATAAGAAATTTAACAAAAGAGTTGAATTTTCGACTAAAAAGATTTTTCAGCGAATAAAGAAACACAATTTCAAATAAATTGTTGAAGTTTCAAGCCAAAAAGAGTTAGAATTTTCACTCCGAAAAATATGATTTTTCAACAAAAAACTTAATTTCCAACAAAATAGTTGAATTTTCAATCCAAAAAGGATGACTGTAACAAAATTGTTAAATTTTAAACAAAATAATTAAATTCTTAACCAAATGACAAGATTTTTAACCAAAGGAGATGGATTTTTAAACCAGAATGACAAAATTCAAATAAAATAATGAATCTGTAACAAAAAAAATAAAGCTTTTAACTGTTGAAAATTCAAGAAAAACGGCGACTTGTTTTCGAAAAATGGACTTTTTAAAAAATGTTTGTTCATAGATTGAAATGTTTACTTATTAAATTCTCATGTAAAATTTTAAAATTTAACTGTCAATTGTTAAAAATCGAAGAAAATTAAAAATTAAATTTTCTGCGGTTGAATTTTCATCTATTTTCAACTGTTGAAAACTGGTAGCCTCAAATAATATTTTGAAAAATTAAGTCATCCAATGAAATCTCAGTAGGGAATTTAATGAGATTTAAGAAAAAATCCCAACTCTGATCATCTCATTGTCAGATGAGAGTAATTAAAAAACAAAAAGATCAAAATCGATGAAGAATCTAGGCTTTTTTGAAACAAATTTAGACGTTTTACCTCATTGTGACACGTAATGATTTTAATTAGCATTAATAATTAATATTTACCTGACTTTGTGTGAATTCCGCCAGGACTCTTTTCTTTATTAATGCAGCCATTTTTTGTTATTTTTGATTAGTTATTTTGATCAATTATCTTCTATCAATTAATCAAATCATTCTTCCTCGGTAACATCAAACCTAAAATAACAAATTGGAAAAGAGAATTTCAGTACATTAATGCAACAAAAAATTATTTTCCTGTAGTAAATAGTTCAAATTTTTATAGATTTTATCAGAAGTTCATCAAACTTTTATCGAATTTTCCATGCCAAAAGGCCCAAAAGATGTTAGATTTTGAGGTTAGAAATCCATCTTCCTCCGATTTTGGAAGTAAAAATACATTTTTCTGTTTTATATTCACATAATTATTTCTACCCTAGATTATTTGTATTGATTCCAATTACTTTTATTATACAAAAAGACTGATAAATACACCTTAATCTAGTTAAAATTAAAAAAAATTGTCTCACTTTTCAACAAAGTTAAAGCCACACTGTAAAAAATGGAAACGAGATTCATAAGTGTTTGTAATTTTACGGATGAAATTTTCGTTAATATTACCACACTGAGCGTGGTCACTTTCCCATATTGAGGTTAGGGATTCTACAGGAGTTTGTAGAATTACAACACTACAAATTGTAACATAACCTAAGTTCTGCGATAACCCTACGTTGAATGTAGGTAATAATCGAGCCCACATACAACGTTGAGAATTTCCCAAAGATGGTAAAATCGCAACCGTTTTTGAAAATCCAATACAATATTAAAATGCTAAAATTTAAATGTTAAGTTATCAGAAACGAGTGAAAATTCTCCAATGCACGTGATAGAATTCCAAAATTGTGTAAAATCCTACTTTGCAGTAAAATCTCAAGAATGTGGAAAATGGAAAAAAATTGTTAAGCTGATTTTAATTTTTTTTCCGTAATTAAATATATTATGTCGATTTATTATGTTATGTTATCGATTTTATTATGTCGACCTAATTCGACCCCAGAAATCCGAAAATAAGGTTTTGAAAAAATGACTCATTTCATTTCACTGCAGCCTACTTACAGATATTCGATGAAAATCAGTTAAAGATGTAGAACCAAATAAAGGTCACTTCATTCCTGTTAAGTATCCTTGCCTACTTTACGACAGTAAGTACACTTTAAGTACTTTAAGTATTTAACTAATTTCTCTTAGAAATGTATGTGCGCAACATATACTGTAAGAAAAGGTTGAGAGCATCTCAGACTCAGAAAAGCAAAGTGATCACTTTATTTAGACAGCTTAATTCAATTAAAGCTTAAGATAAAAAAGAATTACAGATTCGAACTTTAGTGTCTAGTCTTTTTCAGAAGTTTTATTCTTTAAGGTAATAATTTAATTTCATCCAAAAATCTGAAAGAAATTATAATTTCTCAAAATTAAGAAAGTTGATCTAGTTTTTAAAAAGTTTTGAAGAAAGTTGATGTAGTTGTATGAGTTATTTCAGATTATCTGAACTGACAAAATAAAGTGTTCACTTATTCAGACAGGATAATAATTCTGTTAAGGCTTAAGGTAAAACACAATTACAGATTTGAAGTTTTCTGTCTGATCGTTTTCAGAAGTTTCATTCTTTGAGGTAATAATTTAATTTCATCACAAAAATCTGAAAGAAATTGTGATTTTTTAAAATTAAGAAAGTTAATCTAATTTAAAGAAAGATGATTAGTTGAATCGTTGAATGCGTTTTGTTGAGAGTATCTGGCCTGATAAAAATAAGATGCTTACTTCATTAGACAGCTCACTTTAGTTCAAAAATGAAGATAAAAACGAATTACAGATCTGAAGTTTTCTGTCTAATCGTTTTCAGAAATTTTGTTCGTTAACATAATGATTTAATTACAGCTCCAAAGAAATTTTGAGAATAAAGAAAGTTGAATTATAGCTTTAAGAATGTTTCAAAGAAACTTGATGTATTTGTATGTTGTACCGCAAAGATGTTGTACTACTCTTTTCTTAAATAAAATATTTTGATGCATTCCATTTTTCATCCAATTTAATTAATTAACAATTATTTTAAAAAGTAGAAAAAAAATTAAATACGCAAAATTAATTTTTTGAATCTGCCCTGTAATATTGTCGAATGTGTGGAAAAAATACAGCACGCTGGAAATTTCATACACTTAATTTAAAAAAATTACCATAACTTGCCATAACCTATAAATTCGCACTCGCATGTAAATTTACAACACCGAGTTGTGATTTCACATAACCTAAAAGTAAAATCACAAGGCGAATTGTAATATTTTTGACTTTCGTGAATACCCTACGTTGAATATTGGTAATAATCGAGCCTACATTCAACGTGTAAAATTACTGTAAAAATTTTTTACAGTGTAGAATATAAACTTTTAGGTTAGGATACAAGAACGACGAGAAATATCAACAGAAAAAATCAATTTACTTTTTAAATAATCTTGTCAACTTTAATTGGTTAGGAAATTAATTTTTAATAATACGGAAACTACTTTCTTAATCTTAAAAGTTTATTTATATTCATTTGAAATTAAATTTGAAAATTTATAAATTTATGTAAATACAACAAATATTAAATGATTGAAGCACCGATTTTATTATAAACAAATACAAGGAACGTTATTTCATGTGTTTTTATTTCTTAAATATTACATAACGAAAACTGTTCGGAGAAAATAAACAAGAGTTCATTACAGATCTTAAAACTAACATATTAAATAACCTTCTTTTTCGCTTTTGGTTTAGGCGCAGTTTACATTTTTTAAAAGTAAAATTATATTTTTTCAAATAACTTTAAATATACAAGGATCCGTCTGCTGGTCCTAGGTACCTCATAGATATGAGCATTACGTCAATTAAAGTCCAAACTCCCAATCCTCCAAAACTAAACAACTTCCCAATTCCTTCTTGCCAATGACCTAAATAAAACCTGTTTTTTGAAGCAAAGAAATAGATAAATTGAATAAAAATAACAATAAAATATAATTACAGGGTGTCTAGCAATCCCTAGGAACAAAATTCCAGGTATTTTCCAGGGTTTTCAGGCCAAGAAATCAAGTTTTTCCGAGTCGCCTTTTTTGTACATCAAATAATGAAGCAACTGTCAGCTACATGTAAAAAATGAGCTATTGCATTTTTTTATTAGCCAAAATTTTTTTATGGAAACAGAAATTTAAATAAATAAATTCTCAATTTTTTGCGAACATAAGTCGTCGCATGAGACCTACAATACATACATTTTGATGCAATTAACAATTTAATTTAGCAGAAATCAAAAAGCTGTTTTGGAGAAGACACAATATGGACTTAATAAAAATCACTTTTTCTAGAGTTAATAGTATGCCATGTCCAATAAAATTTTAAATTGAAGTATTTATAAGCAGATTTTTCTTCAAAGTAACCATAAATAATTGTCTGTACTGTTGTACTTTATTAAATACTTGAGTAATAGAAATTATTAAGAAATTCTTTGCTTTTGAGAAATATTAAAAATGCTACTTTGAAGATTATTTTAGAATTCGATAACATTTTTCAAATTGATACTCAACCCCAACTGATGAATGATATTAATGTCCAACCTCAGAATAAGATTTGCACAATCTAATTTTAATCACATTTTCAAGTAATAATTTTTATCATTTGTAAGTTAAATATCACAAAAAATGTATACTTTAACATTCTTTGCCACGTCTTAAATATGACAATACTATTTACTTAAACATTTCAAAAAGTGGACTTGGCGTAACTCTCATGCGATGAAGTACTATTTAAAAAGAGTATTCCTATGTTAAGCCAAGAAGCTAAAATTTATAAAATTACTTACAATATTGAAATCTGTTTATTGCATTCTATAAAATTATTATTGCAGTCGTACAAAAAATGCTTTGAAATCTATTTATATATTCTACAATCAACAAACGATAAATTATCATAGAGTTAATACAGATAGAGGCGACAAGCCATAGGCCGCTCTGTAAGCGGAAACGTCCGTCTCGACTTCGGTAGGGGGAATGAGAGACTGCGCGAGCGAGTGGGGAAATGAGACGAGAGTGGGGCAGCTGCTTTGTACCCTATGAACTCCTCGATATCTCTCTTCTCTCTCTAAATACCGGACGAAATCTGAGGTGGCTTGTCGCCTCTATCTGTATTAACTCTATGTAAATTATACCTTACAATTAATTTTGAAAATACTTTTCAACAGCAAGATTTCTTCTTCTAATAAACAAAAAGTTTCTTTTATAATAGTCGAAAATATTTTTATTACTCCTCGCATTTCAATAAAATAAATGTTTTATAAGCAAAGATTAAAAAAATAATAAACATTCAAGATTCTCATGAAAAGATCAAGAATTCCAGGTTTTCAAGATCGCTAGACACCTTGAATTAAGAATGTAAATTAAAAATAAGTTGATTATAAAATGAGGAGTTACCTATCAGCTCCAAAACCTCCTAGGGTTACACTCAAGATAAGAGCAGTGGACCATCGATATCCACCTGTCCAATTGCATGGTAGATTTTTTAAAAAATTTCTCCTGCCCAAACATATTACGTCACTATTGACTGTACAATTTGTCCTGTAACGTAAATGGTTTCGTAAGCATATAATTACAAATATTAAGAACAAGAGAATAAAAGAGTAAAGAAAAAATGCGGATATTCAAGCTTTTTAAAAAGTTTTAAAAAAGTTTATAAGTAAACTTAATGGTTTACGAACCGATAGTATTGCTGTGGTGAAGCAACGGAACTGCATGCATTTTTTTGATGGCACTGATGCTCCCAGTGTTCTGTCTGATAGCAATATCGACAAATGAACGTTTTCTCAAAGGACTGTTCACCCTGAAAAGAATAAAATAAATGATCGAATTGTTAAACTGTTAAATCATTTAATTTAGAATGATTGAATTAAAATATTCTTCGTTGAAGCCATCCATACATGGATGAAAATAAGAAAGTGAGAATTATTCGATTTTAAATTGAATGGAAAAAACGTACAACTTTTGACCTAATTGGGATACCGTCAACCGGGGCTATTTTGATTCCCCGGGGCTATTATGATCACAGGGTATTACTCCGTAGAATTTTTTTTTATTTGTGTGATTTTGCTGCATATCTTACGAACATTGTCTATAAGATGTACAAGCAGTCCTACTAAAAAAAAAAAGTAAAATTCCGCAGACTTATAGAGCACAAATGTTTTCCCATATTTACCTCAAAATGTACCATAATAGCCCTAGTTGACGGTATTTAGGTTTTCTTTCCTAACTCTGATAAGGTTAACGGTCCTCTGTCGAAATCCACCGGAAATTAACAAAATGTTGAAAATTAACACAATGCCGGGGATTTTCTGGTAAATATTAAAAGTCGATTTTCTCAAAAATCCCAGATTTTTATTATTTTTTTTTGTCAATCGGTACTCGAACGACGAAGGAATCTTGTAAGTTTAATGCGGGCCAAACTATTTTTCTGGTTAAAAGAATTTTTTTTTCGAAAAATTAAATTTTCGAATTTTTCTTACAAACGACAGATTCGAAAAAATTCTAGGAAAAAGTTTACTCATTTTAAAAACTTCTACAAGAGACACCTTTTACTCTTTTATAATACGTATATTGCATTGTTTGCGAGAAAAATTAAAAAATTCAGTTTTTCGAAAAAGATTTGTATTTAATGACAGTCTTTTGATATATTCCTTTTTCGATATTTTGAAAGTCATAATAACAATTAAATCCGCTTCTTGAAGCTTAAAATATGGAAATTATGATTTCATTAATAATATTCTTTTTAATACAACTGATTAAACAAATAATTACCAAAACAAAATTCTTATTTTGTGGATTTTTTGCGCCCTTAGTTTGAATATAATTTCTTGTTTGTTGAATGAAGACAATATCTTAATTATCTTAATAATACTTATTATCATCAAATTTTTACATTTCAAGTTAATTATATAAATTAATTTTAATAAAACACAAATTAATTCAGGGTGGCCGAGAATTTGACAAATATTTAGGAGAAAAATCTATCAAATCACTTTTTGAAATTGATCTGCAGTTCGAGTATTAAAAACTGAACAATAATTTATTTTACAAGATGATCCTGAATCTGTTCAAAATTAAACAATTTAAAGATTTTAACGTAAAAAATTAACTGTTTCTACTCGAAAGCTTAATAGTTAAACAAATGTAGACGTCCATTTGAAACTTTATAAACTATTTTCAATTTTTAAATAATTTCAAATCATTAGAATCATAATTAAACACTTTTCTTCAATTTCGAATCCTATGCAAATATTGTATCAGTCTAAAATATCCCATTTTTCACCTATTCAATTTGAAATTTTTTAATTAAGAAAAAGAACAATTTTTTAATACTTAGCAATATTTAACTTTTCATTTAAAATGAGCAATTGTAAATCAAATATTCAAAATTGAACCACTTGAAATGGAATTGTTTGAAATAGAAATCATTGAATCGTTAAAAATGCAGAGTGCTAAGTTTAAGCTTTGAACGTTACAATTTTAATTGTTCTATTAAAAAAAATTTTAAGTTGGAATAAAAGTGTTGAATTTTGATGCATAAATAAGAACTGAACAATTATTAATTTGAAACGACTTAGAACTAAAATAGTCAAACCTATAATTTAAAAAGTGTGGAGCTGAAAAAAAATTTTATCGTTCAATTTTTAATATTTCCAACTTAAAACTGCTGAAAATGATATGATTTTGAACATTTACAAATTTATTCATTCATTCTTCAATTTAAGGCATTGAAAATGATAGCGTAGATTTATATTTTTTAACCAGAAATCTTTGAACTGTTCAATTTATAATAGTATAAAATTTAAAATTTTGCAATTGAACGGCAATTAATTTGAAATTGCGTAACTGTAGTGTCGAAAGTTTCCATTTTATACGCGTAAATTATTGAGCGCTTGAATTAAAAATTTCGTAAGCTTCAATTTCAAAAGTTTAAAATTCAAAAGAGTTCCAATTTGAGTGCTTTAATTTGCAGTTCAGTTTTGATTACTTTGAATAAAAATATTTTCAGCTTTAAGAGTTCGAATTTTTAAATTTCAATGACCGTGAAAATTTTTTGCAGGCCGGAAAAAAGCCGACAATTTTTTTCCTCGATTAAAACGGTCACCCTGTAGTTTTATATTTTTATGTTTATTTATAAAGATTATATGTTTAGAAATCATTTCAATGTTACAAAACATTGTAATACAAGTAAAATATTACTATACATTTATTTTCAATTACTTCTAAATTAAAAAAGGGGAATATCGACTATTTTTCGTTTTTCAACTAACTTCACTCGTTGCAAATAACTTTTGAGTTAACGGATGACAAGGTTATGCAATAAAAGTTTTATGATTTGAAAAAAATATTTTTAGTCTGGATTAACTTATCAATCAAGTGTTTTACACGTAAGAAGTACATGTTTTTAATCATATTTTCTTCAGCAACTCACCTTCAATAATAATAATGAAAAGGAATAATTAGCCTGTCACTGGATGACACCGAACGATCTTTTTCGGGCTTCTAAATGGATTATTTTGACCAAATAGAGACTTTAAGTGTAACTAAATTTTCACATCTCAAAGTATACTTACTAATCTTCAATTATTAATTATTTTATATGTCGAAATTAAACTATCAGGCCATAAAATCAATGAAAAACTGTTTTGTTACCGCATGACATAAAAACTCGAGGACATTCAAAAAGTGATTCTAACTCTTAAACTATAATTGGAACGAGATAAAAGCTTTATTTTGTAATTCTGAATAAATACGTGTAAGGTATAAGGTCATAAATTTGAAAAAATGTAGTAAGGAACACGTTACCGGATAACATTTACTCATATTTAATCGAATTTATTTTGATAGGGAGTAAAGTAAAAATAATTGGCACACAGGATATTAATGGAGAAACTACGCTTAATACAACCCTGTAGTTAGAATAATTATTCCTCCAAACACAAGCGTATAATATTCCAGGGACATACTGTCAACTTTTTGATTTTCATCTACATAATCAAAACTATCAATATAATCAATATAATCAAATATGGTTCAAGCTTAACTGGTTAAACTTCAGGCTTTTTACATATGCTAATAATAAAATAAATGTTACTTACTATGCAATCAACCTGGTCTAATACAGTACAGTTGACTTTGTAAGAAGCACCATAAACACAATTGAAATTCAAATCGCATTTTAGACATTCTCCACCTAATTCTGAACACAATGCTCCTGTAGGACACGTATTCACAGATTCTTCCTAAAATAGAAAATTATAGTACTTTAATTAAGTACTATGAAAAATTTTGTATAGCTTTAGTGTTAGTTTTTTTTCTGAAATATAAGAAGAGACAATTATTTGTACTCAATTTCCAAAAATGAAGCCAAATGGGGTATTAAATAGTAGCAAACGCTAGCTTAATAATTGTTAGAACTACTACTTTTAAAGGACATTATGAATGTATGAAAACAATATAAAACTTCTGAAAATAAGTCTCAAATGATAAAATCACTACTGACCTTTTTAGTGTTATATGCAGGTGTAGAATTTGTATTTGCGTTTTGTACAGCATAACTTGCTATACCTCCTATAAAGATAAGATTAATTTTTGGCTTACTTTTCAAATTCATTACTCATCAGTCTTAATTTGTCGTAAATAATGACTAATAATTACCATTGCCCATACGTGCTTCTTTCACAGAGGTTAATAGAATTGCTAGAATCATGTAAACTACATTTTTGGCATCAATTCTGATGACGCGCATACCGAATTCACACTATATTAACAAAACTATTTTTTAGCTTAATTGAAAATTGATTTGAAGTAGAATACCTAAAGCAAAAATAAGAAGTGTTCTGTTAACATCATGGATTTACATCGTACGACTCCTGACGCAATATTGAATTTTGAGGTTATGTTCCAAAAATGGATGAATTGAATCAGCCTCCTGATTCTTAGCTCAGAATACACTGAATCAGCCCCCTGGCCAAGCATCTCTGAGTTGAAAACACCTTGAATGTTCACCGTGGCGCTGCCTGTTCACGAGGCCGGCCCGCTCCTAAACGTCATTGTAAACAGTCTTTTTTAAATTGAATTTCAAGTTTCTTGATTAAAAATTGGTATTTAGCGTTTTTGTTGATAACGTGAGTGAAGCATACGAGTTTAAGTGGCTGATCATGCAAAAAGTGAGATAAAAAATGAGAAAATGTGTCGTTGTTGGATGCAAAACCGGCTACCTGATATGCTCGGAAAATATGCCTATTTTTTTTAGTTCCTAAGGATAAAAATCTAATAAGATTATGTCAAATTGCTATATTTTGCGATGATATCAAACTTAAAGCGGGTGACGGAGTTTGTCATCATCATTTTAATCCCGACGATATTTTATATGAGCAACTAACCTATGCGCCTGACGGGGTAACGATTTTGGGAAGAGTAAGTATACATTTAATTATTTGTTATTTAAGTTAGTTTTAATTTAAATATTTTACGTGTTAGAAATAAAAAATAGTTAACAAAAATACGTTAAATAATTAGTTTACAAATTAGTTACCGTAAGTGTCCCAGTAATTTTGATACGGATTTTGATCTTTTTCATTAGTTGCTGAGAATGTCGAGGAAAATGTATATAAATACGAGCATAAAATTCTTTTAATTTGAATAATATCGAATTAAAAATATTTTTCTTATAATAATTAAAAAATTGATGAACAGTTTTAAAACGAACCTTTTGATAATATTTGATTTGCACAAAACATTTTAAGAATTTTCAATTTTGAAACTACAAATCTTTTTGAATTTCTGAAGTAATCAAAAATTGATGCGCAATGCATAATTAAAGGAGAAGTTTATTTTAAAAAATGTTTTTTTATTTTTCAGGATTTTTTTTTAATTTGAAGAAAAATTCAAATACTTGTAAAAGATATTTAAAAGGTTTAGAAATTTTGAAAAGATTCGAAATAAATTTAAAATTTAAAAAGATTTTGAAACATTTTGAACAAAATTTAGAATTTTAATGATTTTAAAAACAAGTTTAAAAGCTGTTCAAAAATTTTGGAAGGTTAAGAGAATAAGAACTTTTCTTAAGATTCCTGGAAAAATTTTAAGTAAATTTTTTATTTTGAAAAATTAATTTTCATATAAAAATTAAGAGGATTTTAAAAAATGTCGAAGAAGAATCTGAAAGATTTGAGGGCAATTTGTTTAATATTTCAGGATTTTAAAGAAATTTTGGTGAAAATTCAAATCATTTTAGAAGATTATATTCAGAGATTTAGAGAAATATTAAATTAGATTGAGATTAAGTAATCAAAAGCGATTTACTGGAATTTCAAAAGAATTCTGAATATTTTAAAGGATTTTAAGGGATTTTTATTAAGTATTTTACTTGTAATATTTCATTTAATGCAAAACGCTAGGTCTCCAAATGCCTTAAACTTGAAAGAGAACAGTTTCCCAAATCATAAAGGGAATCATAAAAAATAAAAAAAATAAAAAAAGTTTCTTCGGTCAGCATATTTACGGTTTCAAATTTCAACTGCAGGACCGGCTCTAAAAGCAGTACGCAACGTGCCGTGACAGAGGAGAGATCGTGTTTTTGAAGAGTTCATTTGAAAAATCTGTCTGTTATTTCGAAGCACGTATA
>JAUMHM010000031.1:57555656-57568793 GCA_032362435.1 Melikaiella ostensackeni
AAAACCATGATTTTTATGGTTTTTTCATGGTTTCACCATGAAAATCGCCTAGTCGCCAATTTTCACTATCATATTCGCAATCAGCGTATCAAAATACATAGGCATACGCAGTATGAATGATTTTAGAGGTTTTTTTTTTCACTATCATATTCGTAATCAGCGCATCAAAATATATAGGTATACGCAGTATGAATGATTTTGGAGGTAAACCTTAATCGGAAGTTCACCCCTGAACGTTTTTTTGGAATGAAACTCAAGAATATTTCGCATTGAAATTTTCTTCGTGGATTTTCTAATTCTTTTTCAATTTTTATACTTAATAAAAAAAATGAAGAAAAAAATTTAAATTTGACGTGTACCAGTTTTTAACAAATACTTAGATTTATATAAAAATACCTAGGAAACATGAAGCAGCTATTCAAAAGAGATGTCTAGAAGCAACGCAAATGTTGAAAAATGTATTGAATTTGTTATAAACAAATTACTGAATGAAAATAGTTTCGTAGTAATTGGCAGTTGATCGTTATCTTACTTACATTAAATTTGAACAATTTATGGACAAAAAGAGTTTTTTAGTTGAATTAATGAAAAATCATAAATAATTTCTAATTTTGTGAGCAAGTTTCATGAACAAATATTCGTATCTGGTATTTATGATGGAATGAAGTTTTTTCTGGGAAATCGATCATATAGTACCTGGAGAGTAAGCACAATTATCATATTTGGTCATCCAATAAAAATGGATACTGGGCAGGCACATTGCACGCACCAGATAGTTATCGAAGTATCTAAAAAGAAGAATAAAAATATGTTATAAACAGTTGATTACGATAAAGGATACAAAGTTTAAGTGCTGAAAAATACCCAAAAAATTCATTTGTTGATGAAGTTTGTTTAAACAATTATCAAACGTAAGCAATTCATTAAATAAAGTCATTGCTAAATAACTGGCTGTTAAGTACGTAAAAAAATGAAATTTTACTTATAAATACATAACATGACCTGAATTTGTTTGAACGATTGTTGTTTGTAATAAAAATTATATATTGTCATCGAAACGTCCTCAAGAACTTAAAAGCTAGTTATGTACAGTTGATTGAGTAGAAGCATTCAAGTTTGTACGTCCAAAAATAGCCAAATAGTGCATTCGTTAATTAATATTGTCTAAACAATTATTCATTCTTATTGGGCGACCAAATACGATACTTATGTTCCATTTCCACGTAATATAAGATCGATTTCGTAGCAAAAACTGTATTCATTCCATCATAAGCAGCAGATATGGATAATAGTTTATACAACTTGCTTATAAAATAAAAAATTATTTATCAACTACCATTACCTCAAGCGAAGAACACTTTTAGTCAATAGATTGTTCAAATTAAGTGCGAATTGAGTGGCAAATTGCTGCCGATCCCCACGAAACTATTTCCATTCACTTACTTGTTTATAACAAATTCAGTCATATTTTTAACATTCACGTTGCATCTTTTTCGGATATTTGCTTTATGTTTTTTAGGTATTTTTGAATGAATCAAAGTATTTGTTGAAGACTGGTACACCACAAAAGTCAAATTTTTAAAAAAATTTTGTTATCAACTAAAAAAAAATTTTGCTGAATTGAAGAATGCGTTAAGACTGTCTGGCGCGGAATTTTATTGGGCCTTATATTTATAAAAAAGTTGAATTCGGACAATAATTGTCTTCTGAAAATTAATTTGTCCACGGACGTTTCTTTTCCTCCAGTGTGCGGCGGTACACGTACACGGAACTTTGTTGCCCTGTTAGTTGCTAACCAATGGACGGCACAACATTCTTGTAATTGAATTTTTGTTTTCTTCAATTGTTTTCTATCCGCTATTACTGGCTGGCACACAGCCGTGTGGATACTCAGTATATTTGCGTTAAAATTCATTTGGATTTCTCTAACGGTGTTCTATAGTACTTTTTCTATTACTAGTAGTTAAAAACTACGAAAAATGGGCAAACTTGACTGTTTAGACCACTTTTCTTGAAGCTCCTCTTCTATCCCAAATGTTTACGAAGACGGCTGGAATAGATGTTTTCGTTTTGTAGAATTTCGATAAAAAATAAAATTTGCTATGTTATGTTTTTTCTTATATCAGGGGTTAATAAAATAAGAACCTACTCTTTATTTGAAACCCTTGCTGGAGGTTTCTTTCTGACCTCTTCCCAGACTAATTTTTCATTTTTAGTCCAGTTTTAATTTCTCTAGTCGTTAAATCCGAAGAAACAATTATTGCTAAACATTCAGATAAATTAATCATTTCAATCTGTGTAATAATCAGTAATAAATATTATTTTCAAAAACTAAAAAAGATGTCCAATGTTCATTTTTGTACAAATATTACAATCCGCATGTAGGTGAAAACAAAAAAATTCGTAGGACAAACGATAAATGAAATATCGTTATTTTATAAGGTCTGCATATTTTTAAACGGGAAAAAAGCGTGGACAATATTTTACAAGAAAGGAACAATTTTCGCAGAGGTGCTATTTTCGAAAGACGTCTGTTTTCGGTTATATTAGAATTTACCTGCGAAGGAGATAAAATATTAATTAAGCAAGAATAATGCAGTTGAAACAATATTTCTCAATTAGTTAATGTCACTTTGGAATACGAAAATCGCTCAGTAATCACTTTTATCGTATAAGAAGAAATACAGCAGCACAAAATACATAGAATTTGAAAATCTACAACTCATGCTAACCAATTAATGACATTAATAATTTTGCACAACCCATGTGTTTTTCAAAAGTGACAGCAACTGAAATAGTAAATAATACCTAATAAGGTAATGACGACCATCTCAGATATGAAGTTCAGACACTAATAATATTTACCAACTACGAATGTTTACCTAATTGTGAAATTACTGGTTGTCAGTTAAACTTTTTTTTAATTTTTCGTCCTTCAAGAAGATTTCAGATAATATGTCTCGTATGAGTGAAGCTGAGTTTAAAGAAAGGAAATTCTGTTCGATAATATTCAATATTTGCTCAACATTTTTTTCCGATGAGATATTCTTCATAAGAAAAAAAATGTAATTATTGTTTTGACAAAGTTAACCAAATATTCACCTTTCAATTTTTTTTCGAACTCTCTATTATTACGGAATTTCCCGTAATGCTAGACAGTACCTATTTTTTTCCTAAACTATAATTTCATAGTTTCAAGTAGGCATTAATGCAATAAATTATTACTCAAAGTTCAAGTGACACGGACCTACAGCTTTCTTCTACAAAAAGACTGGTACAAAGCTTTACAACTGGAGTTATTGCCTAACTTCGACAATATTTACCGGAAATATGAACAATTTAGTACTAAAGATATCGCTGTGAATTACGTGAGTTTGTATATGTCAGAGAAAGTATAAAAAGACCTGCACGCTAAATCACAGTATTGTATTTTTTCAAAATTCTTCGGGAACGTTTCGAAAAATTAAAGGTACGTCTCATTAGTTTGTTTAAAAACAAAACTCAAGATTTTTAAATTTTATAGACTTGAAAGATATTATTAATCTGGATTTATTTATTAAAGTAAAAATATTATTGAAGCATCCATGCCCGAGTCTTCTTCATCAAAAACGAAGCACTTGGTAGTGCTGAATAGTTTCTCCGCCCGAAAACAGTTTCAGGAATCGACTAATCACCTCTTGATTATTTTATATTCATGACAATAATTATTTTTTTAATTTCTCTCTTCCTTTGGATTTTCTTCGAACGTAAACATAAATATACAGTTTGAGAAAAAACTAATTATATCATTGTTGCTTTAAGAAAGAAATGTAAAAGACGAAATTCAGAATTTACAGTTTTTTAACTAGAGCTCGAATTTGATCAAGTATTAACCATTTTTAAGTATAATTACCATAACTGGTATCAATTGAATCATATCATGTCATCAACAAATGAGGGTATTAGTTTTCCAAATTTTTACTTATCAAAAATTGTTTTTGAAGAATTATAATCGTTCATTTTTATCACGTTAGTGTATACCAAAAATAATACCGATTCTTTAAAAATAATAAAATGCCACAACAATGTGACGAATAATAAATAAATAAACATCTAATTAATGTAAAATATTAACCGACTGACTAATATTGCAATATAATTTTTCACAGATGTATAAGTTGATACTTCTTTTCGGCATATGCTCAGCTTTTGCTTCAGGAAGTAAGCTCACAGTACCTGATGAAAGGTTTGAGAGTAAGTGATATATCATATTACGTGTTAAAAATGAAACAGTAATATTATATTTGTTAGGTGATGGTAAACAGTGAGTTTTAAGAAAAACAATAAATATTGGTATTTTTTAACAATTTCTCCTATAATTATTTTTCAGGAATCGTTAATTGTTTCTATTCTGGCTGGGAAGAGCTGATATCGGATGACACGAAAGATTTTTTACACATAGATTACATTGATTTGTCTCTTTGCACTCACATAACTTACTGTTACATTGAACTTTCTGCAGATGCTTTTCTTGACGTAGATGATACTCCGGTAAGTATAAATCACGAAACTAAGGCCATGAAAAGGTTCAGCGATCTTCGAAAAAAGAAACCACACCTGAGAACCATAGTAGCCCTGGCTGCATCGGCAGATTATTCTACTAATTCTACTGAGTGAGTTTTATATTTCTATCTAGGATTGAGGGCTTTGGAACCAAGTTCTAAACTCAAAATGGAATTGCCTCATTTTGCTCCATATATACTTGAATGACGTCATTACATTTTTTGGATTCCAGCCCGAGCATTCGAAAAAATCGTTTTACACAAAAAGTATCGAAATTAGCCAAATTCTCATTCCGAATACAGACTTGATTCATAACAGAAGAACACCTCAACTGTCTAACAAAGATGTCATTCTAGTATCTATGGAGTAAAATGGGGTAACTCAAATCTGAGGTTAGAACCCGGTTCAAACGTCCTCAGGTTCAGGATTCTAGACCATTAACACTGAGAAGAATCTATTGATGAAGTTATAAAAAACGTACACATTAATTATTTTCCTTAAATTTCACTTCATAGAGTATTTGCTAATCCGATTCTGCGAGAAAAATTTGTGAACACTATTGTCAAATTGGTGAAAAAATACGAGTTCAATGGGCTCGACATCCATTGTCAATATCACGTTCAAACTTCTGCAGATCAAGTGGAAAATCCTTCTCATAAGCAGAATTTGGTTTTACTCTTGAAGGCACTCAGAGAAAAATTTGATAAAGAAGGTCTCATTTTATCTGTAACTGTTGGTGCTACTGAAGATATTGCTAAGGTATCGTACAATATTGAAGAAATATCCAAGTATGTGGACTTTATTAATTTGCGGACTTACGACTTTGATGAGTACAATGAACCTTGGAAGAAAGTTACTCATCCTACACCACTGTATCCTTCATCAAAGGAAAATGCGGAGGAGCGCAAATGGAACATTGTAAGTACTTTTATCTGTGGCAAAGTATTTAAATTAGACGAATGGGACGTGAAAAATGAAACAAATGAGGCAAGGAATGAGTCACATTCAAATAATTTCGAAAGTGCGTCGTTTCGAAATGAAATACTTCAATTTTCAATTGCAGTATATAACACTTGTGATTTTATATTTGAAATGAGATTTTTTTGCTTACTTATTAATGAAGGTAAGAGATAAATTTCACCCTTTTGTACTCGTAACAGCCAAAAAGAACACGATTTTCGAAACAAGTGAGCTTTACCTATTTGTCATTCTCAATACCTCATAACTACAATTCTATTCGAATATATTAAATTTGTATTCCACAAAAGTGAAATTATTTAGTTGATACATTTTCTATCTTTGAATAGTTATGCTTTGAAGAATTTCCATAAAAAAATTCTCCTACTTTTTATTCATTTGAACTTTTGAGTATAAAATTTTTGGGAAGAGCTGACCACGGAGTGATAATTGAAATATTGAATGCTTTTAGCACATGACAATTTTAAATTCGTTAACTTCAAAAATCAATTCTGAACTTTGAAATTTCCCAAATTCCCCCTGCTCATGCCTCATTTTGTATTATATTAAAGTTTTGTTTATCTTTCCATATCATTCACATGTACATTTTTTTTGTCCTTCTATAAATTTCAATTGTATATTCATTGACTTAAATTTTCTAATACTCTTGGAACTGTTGAATATTTGAAGCATTTTGAGTGTAAATTTATTGAATTCTGATCAGCGATCCACTCAAAACTGTTATTTGTTGAAAATTTGGGACTTTAAATCTATAGGAATTGCTGCATCACTTAGAATTTAAGATTTTTCCTCCTATCAATGTTAAAACAAATTTTTGAAACTATGTTTTAAGTACATATGTCTTTGAATACGTCAATCCATTTACCTTCTTGAAATGAGCAAATTTGGTAATCATCATGCTGCTATAATCCTAATGTGAAAACAAAAATCTAGTTATAATGAAACAATTAAGAAATTAACAAATTCTTGAATATGAAAATTAATGTTTGGAGAAATATATAAACATTCTCATCAACATTCTGGCGAAATAAATCAACTAATTACCACCCAAAATTGAAGAAAAATAGGTGAAAGTAAAAAAAATGTCAAATAAAAATTAAAATTGAATGAAAATTCAAAATATTGAATTATTCAAAATCTCAAATTAATAAAATCCTCAAATTTTTGAAATAGATTTTTTGTCATGTTACGATATTTAGTCAATCAACCTCATTATTTTTTGTTGAAAAATGATGTATTTCATTAAAATCTGCGTAAATGTAATTTTGTTTTCCTGCATATAATCGAAATTGCAAACGAATTACATCAAAAACAATTCTCGGGAAAAAAGTAAAACTGAAAAAAAGACAATTCATTCTTATCTGATCCGGCTGTAGGCTTAATCAGTTATTAATTTCAAAAGTAGAAATAGGGTAACGAAACCAATTAACGAGGAAGAAACATTTATGTCAAAGAAACGGTTGTTTTCTCCTAGCCTGAAACATAAATATGTTATTTTTCAGTAGAAGTATTTAAATGAGTCTCAGTGAAGCTTTTGAATCATGAAAATCAATTGTATGTCCAAAAATAGTGAGAGTTGAAAGAATTTTATCTCCGACATCGGACAATAGGATCCCCCTCCCTCGAATATTGCTTCCTTTACCCTGTATTTACTTCAAATTCATGCGATGATTTTTTAATAAATTCTTTTTTCAGGATTATGTTGTGAAATACTGGATTTCACAAGGTGCTCCACCAAGAAAGTTAATACTGGGAACTTCTTTTCGCGGATCATTCTTTATTTTGGCTAATCCAAAAATAGTTGGTAGAGGAGCACCTTCTGTTGGTGTAGGAGGAATAGATGCAGTTAGTAGTATTCCAGAATATTACCAAATCTGTGGATTGCTAAAAAATCCAGAATGGAGGCACCTCTATGACAAAGAACAAGAAGTACCATATATCTACAAGCAGGATATAATTCTTGCCTATGACGATGTTGAGTAAGTTTTTTAATGAAATCTGTTCAAGTTTATATTTATATAATGATGGTAATATTTGACGTTGATAATTATTTTCAGATCCATCCAGAGGAAGGCTGAATATGTCAATAAAATGAATCTTGGTGGTGTATTCGCAGATTCCATAGAAGGAGATGATTTCAATGGGAATTGTGGAGAAAAATTCCCACTTCTAAAGACTTTAAACCGAGACTTCGGATACAAATGTTGAATTCTTGTACCAATTTTAGTTTGAAAAATAAATAATTTCTTACTTCTCTAAAGACCCACATTTTTCCGAATTCTTAATCATCGCTTGAATCGAATGTTTCTGAAGGGGCGAAGAACGGCGGCATGATGTCAGATTTCAGGACGGGAGCTGATAGAACATGAAGGATAGAAAAAGTGAGAGAGAAAGAGAGAGATAGAGAAAACAAATTGTGGGGAGAATGATCATGAAAAGAATACAGGTAGGAAGATAGAGGATAAAAACAGTTTGTGTGTATAGAGAGGAGGAGAAGAGAAAGGATGGAGAGTGAGAAGGAAACAGATTGATGAAAGGAGTGAGGAGTTTGTGTTGGTAGAGGAAGATTTGATTGCCTGGAGGGCAAAACTCAGTTGAATCTGTCGGGTGAGGAGGGGTGGTTTATATGCAATGGAAATATAAAGGGAGACGTAAAAAAAGACGTGACGTTTGTAGAAGAAGGAGAAACGGTGATAGATTGCATATTGGCACAACCCAGAATGAGGAAGTGAAAAGGTAAAAAGAAAGTAGGTGATTATCTACGTTCTGAACACTTTCCGTTGACAGCAAAACTGAAATGTTCCGGATGAAATCGCCATAAAGGAGAAAAGTAAGGAAATGGAGGAAGTAGAGTAAAAATGGGTTGATGGGAAGAGGACAAGTTGAGAGAATTTAGGTACAGAATAGCAAAGAAGGTAGTCAGGGGCTTGAAAGGGAAAGATGTGAACACCCGCCTTGAAAACTTGAAGGAACTAACAGAGAGGATAAAAAAAGAGATAAGACCATGGCGAAAGAAAATTTGGAATTAAGAGGGGATAGTGGGACGCAGAATGCAAGGCAAGTAGAGAGAGAATAAAGGTTTGTGTGAAAGAGTGAAGAAAAGGCGAGATAGGGAAACATGAATATAATAGCAAAAAGAAAGAACACGAGAAACGGTTAATCGATAAAAAGTAGTTGGGAAGAGTAGGTATATGAAAGAGGTTAAAAAGCGATAAGGAAAGAGGAGGAATGGGAAGAGAATAATAGGAAAAGAGGAGGGAGGGAGCGCAGTAACGAAGAAATCGAGATGGATGAGTGGACCCGGTACATCAAAAGACTGCTGAGAGGAGTGAAAAATAGGGTATTAGGAGAAAAGAGGAGGGTAATAGAGGGAGAAGGGGAAAGAGATAACGTGATAATAAGAAGAGGTGAATAGGGTTGTAGCGAGTCCGAAAAAAATGAGGCAACAGAAGAGGACGATATGGAGAATGAGGCTTTGAGATTTAGAGGGAAAGGGTTGTGAGAGGAGATGTGAAAGGTCTGTAAAAATTTCTGCGAGGAAAAGAGTGGCCTAAGGTATGAAGGACATAAGTTATTTTTTCTTCGTCTATTCGATGTATCTATAGACCGATTTCATATGAAATCGGACAGTCTGATCTTGGTGATGTCATGGCCTTTTTTAGCATTTTTCGATAGCATAATATAGCATAGCATAGCATTCTGTCGATAGGTGCCATAATCGAAAAAGTCTGTTTTTAGTAATCTTAAAATTTACCTGCGAGGAGGTAAAATATTAATTAGGCAAAATTAATACATTTTAAACAATATTTCTCAATTATCCAATGTCAACTTAAGAACGAGAATCGCGCAACGATCATTTTCATGGTATAACAATAAACACAGCCGCACAAAATACATATAATTTAAAAACCTACGATTTAAAAGATTCCGTTTTGATGTCTACCAAAAAATTCTATCGAATTCCGCATTACAACTTTGTCGCCATGGATATCGCAATCGTGCCAAGAACGTTTTATAGTGAGAAAATGAGAAAAAATCCGTGGAAAATTATTGGTGAAAGGAATATTTTGAACTTCCGGCATCAATGCATCTTTTTGTACTGATGTTGATATTTTCTATTTAGTTCTTGAGAAAGATGGATTCATATTTTTTATTTTTTTATGAACAGTCTTAGGTATGAAAGTGTTATCAGATCTAAATTATAAAAGTAATTAAATCGTTATAGCAGAAACGACACACGTAATGAAATTTTTCAATGCTTCGCCGATATAGTTTCGTCAATATCAAGGACTAATCTTTTCATATAAATTGAACGCAATATATTTTTCAAAAGTGACAGCAATTGAAACAATAAATAATTCTTAATAAGGCTATGACAACCATCTCAGACATAAAATTCAGACTCTAATAATATTCGCCAACAACGAATATTTACCTAATTGTGAAATTACTCATTGTAACCTGAACTTATCTTTTATTTTTCGGCCTTCAAAAGATTTGAGACAAAATGTCTCGTATGAATGAAGCTGAGTTTGAAAAAAGGAAATTCTGTTTTGAGAATATCCAATATTTTTTGCATTTTTCTTTAAAGTGCGATATTCTCAATAAGAGAAAAAAATGTAATTATGGTTTTCATAAAATTAACCGAGTATTCACCTTCCAAGAATTTTTTTTGAATTCTCTATTATCAAAGAATTTCCAGTGATACTAGACAGTACCTTTTGTGAACTTGTAAGATATTTTTGAGCTTGATGCACTTATTAAAGTGAAAATTGTGTTAGAGCATCCATGCCCAAGTTTTCATCAATGAAAACAAAACACTTGGTTGTGCTGAATTGTTTCTTCGCCTGGGAAAAGTTTTAAGAATTTACTAACCACCTCTTGATTATTCGACATTTCTAACAATAATTATTTTAATTTTCATGCTTTCTCTCTTTTTTTGACCTTTCTTTGAATTCAAATATAAATGTACACCTCAAAAAAGTAACTGTTCATATTATTGTTGCTTTAAGAAAGAAATGTAGAAGGCGAAATTCAGAATGCACAATGTTTCTCACGTCAGGATATACAAAAAATAAAACCGATTCTTTAAAAATAATTGACTAGTTATCGAAGTATCTAAAAAGAAGAATAAAAATATGTTGCAAACAGTTGATTACGATAAAAGATACAAAGTTTAAGTGCTGAAAAATACCCAAAAAATGCACTTGTTGATGAAGTTTGTTTAAACAATTATCAAACGTAAGTAATTCATTAAATAAAGTTATTGCCAAATAACTGGCTCTCAAGTACGTAAAAAAAGTGGAATTTCACTTATAAATACATAACATGACCAGAATTTGTTTGAACGATTGTTGTTTATAATTGTTTAAACAATTATTAATTCTTATTGGGCGACCAAATATGATACTTAGGTTCCATTTCCACGTAATATGAGATCGATTTTGTAGCAAAAACTTTATTCATTCCATCATAGGCAGCAGATATGGATAATTGTTTAAACAACTTGCTTATAAAATAAAAAATTATTCATCAACTATCAGTATATCAAGTGAAAAACACTTTAACTAAATAGATTGTTCAAATTTAGTGTGAATTGACCGGCGAATTGCTGCCGATCCCCACGAAACTATTTCCATTCACTTATTTGTTTATAACAAATTCAGTCATATTTTTAACATTCGCGTTGCATCTTTTTCGGATATTTGCTTTATGTTTTCTAGGTATTTTTGAATGAATCAAAGTATTTGTTGAAGACTGGTACACCACAAAAGTCAAATTTTTTAAAAAATTTTGTTATCAACTAAAAAAAAAATTTTGCTGAATTGAAGAATGCGTTAAGACTGTCTGGCGCGGAATTTTATTGGGCCTCATATTTCTAAAAAAGTTCAATTCGGTCAATAATTGTCTTCTGAAAATTAATTTGTCCACGGACGTTTTTTTTGCCCTAGTGTGCGGCGGTAAACGTACACGGAACTTTGTTGCCCTGTTAGTTGCTAAACAATGGACGGCACAACATTCTTGTAATTGAATTTTTGTTTTCTTCAATTGTTTTCTATCCGCTATTACTGGCTAGCACACAGCCGTGTGGATACTCAGTATATTTGCATTAAAATATATTCGGATTTTTCTAACGGTGTTCTATAGTACTTTTTTTATTAATAGTAGTTAAAAACTACGAAAAATGGGCAAACTTGATTCTTTAGACCACTTTTCTTGAAGCTCCTCTTCTATTCCGATTGTTAACGAAGACGGCTCGAATAGATGTTTTCGTTTTGTAGAACTTCGATAAAGAATAAAATTTGCTATGTTATATTTTTTCTCATATCAGGGCTTAATGAGATAAGAACCTACTTTTTATTTGACACGCTTGCTGGAGGTTTCTTTCCGACCTCATCCCAGACTGCTTTTTCATTTTTAGTCCAGTTTTATTTTCTCTAACCCCTAAATTTGAAGAAACAATTATTGCCAAACATTCAGATAAATCAATCATTTTAATCTGTGTAATAATCAGTAATAAATATTATTTTTAAAAACTGAAAAAGATCTCCAATGTTTAATTTTGTACAAATATTACAATCTGTATGTAGGTGAAAACAAAAAAATTCGTAGGAGAAACGATAAATGAAATATCGTTATTTTGTAAGGTTCATATTTTTAAATCGGAAAAAAGCGTGGACGATATTTTACAAGAAGGGAACAATTTTCGTAAAGGTGCTATTTTCGAAAGACGTCTGTTTTCAGTTATATTAAAATTTACCTGCGAAGGAGACAAAATATTAATTAAGCAAGGATAATACAGTTGAAACAATATTTCTCAATAAGTTAATGTCAATCTGGAATATGAAAATCGCCCAGTAATCACTTTTATCGTATAACAAGAAATGCAGCAGCACAAAATACATAGAATTTGAAAATCTACAACTCATGCTAACCAATTAATGAATTTGATAATTTAGCACAACCCATTTCCTTTTAAGTTACTTGAAATCTCAAAAACATCCTTAATAAAAAAATTGTTTCAACTTTCTTAAATTCAAACATTTTATTGTGAAAAAACAGTGTCTCAAAAGCTATTGGCGAAATCGATTCGAAAGATCCAGATTCGATTTTCACCTCAAAATCCCATCAAAATCGGCTTTACAACTTTGTCGCCACGGTTATCGTAATACGGCCAAAACGTGTTATAGTGAAAAAATGAGGAAAAGGCCGGGGCAAATCATTGGTAAAAGGAATATTCAAAGTAACCGACATCGATACAACTTTCTGAACTCGTGTAAGCATTTTCTACTTAGTTCCTGAGAAAGGTCGATTCATATTTCTCATTTTTCTCATGAACAGTTTTATGGATAAAAGTGTTATCAGATCTCAATTATAAAAGTAATTAATTCGTTATATAAGAAACGACACACGTACTGGAATTTTCCAATGCTTCGTAAATATACGTTTGGTAACATCAAAAAACAATCTTTCCAAATAAATTAAACGGAATATGTTTTTCAAGAGTGACAGTAATTGAAATAGTAAACAATGCCTAATTAGGTAATGACGACCATCTCAGATATGAAGTTCAGACACTAATAATATTTACCAACTACGAATGTTTACCTAATTGTG
>JAUMHM010000031.1:57580835-57609690 GCA_032362435.1 Melikaiella ostensackeni
GAAAGGAACTCTATATATCGTATGTAATCCTCGTTTTCCTAGCATTGATTTCAAGATTTTTGATGTCTTTCCAAAATAGGGCAGGACCACTGTATTGAATTTATTGTACTCCTTTACATTCCTTATATTATGATTCTTATCTTTGCCTTACCTTAATGTCCTCATCACATTTCTTCAATGCTTTATCTGCCTTTTCAATAGCACCAATGAGTAATGTACTATAAGCGTCTTCACATTCAGCAGCAAATAGTCCCGTATCCCATGCAACCTCAATATGATCCTAAGTTACAAAGAAAGATAAATATGAAAATTGTTTAAGCTTTTGAATGTTTGAAAAGTTATAATTAATTCCAAAATATTAATAATAAATTTTTAAATTGATAAATAAAAGCTTGTCACGTCCAGGTGAATGATAAATCATTCCGAATTCAATTTTTTTCGAATTGTAGGTCCAATTTTCTTTTATAAATACAGAGAAAAATCTTCCTCAGCTCGGACTCGAATCAAGAGTTTTCAGTTTTAATGAACGGGGGGTTAAACGATATATTTTTCAAGATAATTCCAAAATTCGAATAGCAGACTTTGGACAAAAAAAAATAGTGCTCATACCGACCACGTTGACTTTCCGCCTATGTCCTTTCATTAAAAATAATATCACATATATTTTTCACAAAGCAAAGGAAAAAAACTAATTTAAATATTGATATTTTCAAGAATACAAAAACAAGAAAAGCAGTTTCAGCTTAGCTGATTCTCTAATATTAAAGTAGAGAATTTGCATGCATTTTCTTCATTTTGTTATCTGAAAGTTTATAATTGAATATATTGCAAAAAAAGCTTTTCTTTCAATTTTAAGTACTTATTGCTTATTTAAAATTGATCGATAATGTCGGATTAGAATACTAAATTTGAATTAGTCGCCATTTTGATGACGTTTGTTATACCGAGATTCGCATCAACGCATATGACGCATGCGTAGAAAATTTATTATATTTTTGAATGATTTTTGATGAAATCTTTACAAAAGGTTATTTTGTTTACATATCACATTAATGAAATTATGAATTACCAATATTGCTTCTAGCTCCGGTGCGGTAATACGATAATTTGTTTTGCTCTGACACGCGAAGAAAAATGAAGAAATGCTTCATTTGAAACTGTTTTCGTAGCCCAGAATAACGTTATTCGTTTATTTAAAATGCCCCTCATGGAAAGTCGGCGTTCCGGGTTCAAATCCGGGTCAAGGTAGATTTTTTCACATTTTTCCAAAAATAATTTTGACCAGTAATCGAAACACTAACATCAAAATATTAATTAATTACCCTGGTCAACAAAATGACATAAATATTCTAAATTATTTAACATTTTTAACGTTATTTAGCCAACTAACCTCAGCAATTTTCTGTCTTGGTTTCAGGACGTGCATAAGTACACTTGTATACTCAGAGGGTGTATTAATTAATTTATCCAGCTCAGCTGCTTTGTACCCGTACAATTTTTCGGTCCGAATGTTGGATCTGCAAAGTTATGAAGCAATTATGAAAAAGAACTGAAAGATTATTCAAAAGGGTTTGCATAAAATCCGAAACTCGAACCTCGATCGGGTCAAATAGGATTTGATCTTAACCAGAAGATAGCGCAGTTCGGTTTTCGATTTTCATTTTTTTTCACATAAAAAAATTACTAGAATTTTTATTTTATATTATCATATGCTATTTGACCACCAAGTAATAAAGTACTTTTCGAACTGAAAAACACTCAAGATATTCGAATTACGCGAAGGTCAATTTACAAAAATTCCATTTTCTTTTAGTTTTTAGATTCGCATTAATTTTTTTATTGAAAAAATAGTTACTCATATTTAATTTTTCTGTAAGAGGAGTTTACTAATGTTTTTCGGTACACAAAAAATTTGTACATTTTCTTATTTTCAAATTATATAGGACCGAAAGCTCACATAATTAGAAACATTCACCTGGTTGACCGAAAAGTTGATATTTTATTCGCAAATTAATGTTAATTTCGACGTTTATCAGACATTTTGAGAAATAATCAAAAAACAAGATTTTTTTTCTGTAATTTGCAAAAAAGTGCTGGTTTTTCCACCTGCTTTCTGTGTGAAAAGTGACCGATTTGTTGTCGATGACGTGGGGCATGCGCAGTGTTGACCTTTCCGGGCAGCAGTGAAAAAAGTAGACGGACGCAGCGAAAAAAGTGACGCACATTGAAAAAAGTAAATAAAGTGCGAACTACTGAACGAACCCTGAAGTGAAGGTGAACTCACAACTTTTGCGTTGTATCTAATTCCACCATTCCTCACCTTCTTGACCAAACATTACTACCAACTTACTGTTACTGCCATATTATTGCTATGGTTTTACGATTGCCATTGTTATTGTTGCGTCAATCGACCACAAATCGCCTCCTTCTTAAGCAAAAAACAGGTAAAAAAGACTAGCACTTTTTAAACAATTTACAGAAAAAGTATCGTGTCCCACATGTTGAAAAAGCGAGGATTTAAAACTCGTGTGATATCCACCCTCGCTCCGTTCGGGTGACTAACTTCACATTCGTCTTAAATCTTTCGCTATTTCAACTTGTCGCACAATATGCTATTATCGCAGGAAGCATGAATGATAAAATCTGTTTTTTTTTTTAGATTTAGTATAGCCACACCCAATTGAACTTGTCCATAATATTCGTGTTATTCTTTTAAAGTCTTTTCAGAAAGCTTTATGTGTTTTAAAGTAGTTCACATTTTTTCTACGCTGTGTTTTTATCAGCATAAAGACATCTGATCTCGATTAATTTATCAGGTTTACCGTCTTTAAATACTACACCATCGGGACTGTAAGCGAACCAAGGATTTCGCGCAGAGATTATCAAACCAAATTTTATCACAACAACTTCCTTTTCATTAGCATAAGCTTGTCGAGTAGGTTCTTCATTTTGAATACCATGCTTTATTGCTTTGGTCGCTTTGAAGGCCTTAGGATGAAAGTATTTTATATACTTTTCTTCCCAATGTGGGTTCTTATTTTTTGTGTAAGTAAAAATACCGTAACAACGTGAACCTGTTATTCGAAACTTTCGTTCTTCTCTCCACTTCTTGACATTCTGATGTGCATTCTCACAAATTGAATGAATATCTGTACCCAATCTACTTACAAATAGTATACAACACTGTTTAACAGTTTCAAGCAATTGAATTTGTGACAAGTCGATCATACATGCAGGAGGTAGATTCTCTAAAAGAGCTTGCAGGTGAAGAGGATTGCTCGTTTGGGAATTATTATTTACAATATAGTAGGATCAGGAACTTTGGGATCATGCCGGCGAAACCTACTATAAATTTTTAAATGAAATAATGGACAGTAAAAGCAAGAATAATAACATGATTGTCACCCATAATATATATGGATTACACTTCAAGTCCATTTGTTAACATGATTATAAATGCAAAATGTAATAACAAAAATGTTAAGAATATTTTTAATCTTAAATTATATTGAAATGAGCAATTTAGAATAAAATTTGTATCCTCATTTGATTTCAAGTTTCACGTGAAAATACTTCAAATTTTACTTCGAGATTAATATTTGGAGGAAATAACAAAATTTTCCTAAAGCAAATAAAATCAACATGCATTGGATTTGAAATTTAAAAAATTAAATTTCAAGTTTAATTAAAATTGATTATGCTTCCTTAAAGCAAAAAAATTAACGCTTTGAAAAGGTGCATCGAACGTTAAAATTTGAGAAATTAAATTTGAATTTTGAATTAAATTGACTTAATTTGATTGAAGCAAGAACAGTAGAATCAACCATACATGTGCTTTGAAAGGACTGACTCCAAGTTGCAGTTGTACAGCATATTTCTTATTGACACAGTCTCCACGCTCCTTATGTCAATCCTGAAATTATACGTGTAAAACCATTTTTACTTCCATTTTATTGAAATTGATATTAAAAATAGGTCAGTTTTAGAGAATTAAAATCTATGAAAAAGGCAATTACAATTCTGACAAAATTAATTTTCGATAATCGTGTTTCTATTATTTGGTTTGTTATGAAAGTGCAACATAACTTAAAAGTTACAAATTTTTCTTTGTAAAAAAAAAACTATTTTCCACAAAGAGATAAAGTGATGATTCGTTACAGCTAGTCTTACAGTTTATATAATTTTCGAATTTCACATTTTCATGCTTATATATGACATATTTTATCAACTTACATGCACAATCGATATAAGACTGCAACAACGTGTTCGCATTTTTTCCCCAATCCAGCTTTGCAACTGGATACTACATCTTTTACGACACCTTGGAAGCTCATGTCTTCTCATTTCATGAGGTTTATCCCTCAAACTCAAAGTTTGCATACAAAATGCAATTCCTTTAATACAAGTTTCGTGTTCGGCTTCTTTGCCACAAAATATGACATGTCCAACATGCAAAACTCTTTCTCCTTCAACAAAATTTCTGCAGGAAGCTGTACATGCCGTGAACCAACAAATTTAAGCGATACTTAGTTTCATTTTTCCTTTAAAATTCACAAAAAACACAAAAAACCGGTCTTTCACCTGTTAGTTAGACGTCCACAAACGACCCACTTACGGCGGCCATCTTGTTCATGTGACGTCACGATTTTGGATCCCAATAAATTAGCCCTTGGAGAACGTTAATCAGAAAGCCACACAAATTTTGAGACGTCTAAGACCTCCAAAAACATTTTAGAAAATTGACACTCCAAACTCTATATTTAATATGGAGTGAAGAGTTACAATAATTATTCTTAAATTAATCACTTTGATCAATCTGGTTACGTTCTTTCTCAAACTAAATTTTTTTTTTGGCTGCCTAATATTGCAGGAAAGAAACATGTTACGGGGCAGATCAAACCTCTCAACATTTTTGGCAAAATTAAGACAGAAATTTCGAACATGCACTTCATCCAAATACCAACTTTTTGAGGCTCGTATTATGCTTATCATCAGGTACAAAGGACAAGGCATGTCCCTACAATTTATTTCAATATTATCCACGAAAAAGTAGGAGAAACACTCTATCAATAGGTATTATATTCTAACCGTGGGCCCAGTTGAGGAAGCAAATGAAGAGTGCCACCTGGCTAGCAGATAAAACTCTGACCGCGAACGCGATTCCTGTCCACCGGCTACTTTTTCCCGAGAGACTAATTTTTCTTGAGAGTCTGGTTTTACGTCTCATCTGAAATAAATTACAGAGATTTAACGTTATGACAATTTTCGATGTAATAATCATATTAATGATGCATTATGAATGGTTTTTTATGAATGGTATTTTATAAGTGGCATTATAAATGGTATTTTAAGTGTTGAAAAGAAAACCGTAGAATAAAATTGGAAAAATTGAAAAAAAAAAACCTAGGAGATATTCAAAATGAAGCATTTTGTTCCTTCCTTCTTTGAACTTTCATAACTTTAGTGATTTTAATGATACTAGGGTGTTTTTTTCCAATTATTTGTAACAAGTCAAAGTTTTGAGGAAGCAAATAAAGAAAATCAAAAGTAGATTTTTAAAGAAATCAAGTTTGAAAATTTGTTTTCGAAAGATTCAGAGGCTTCTAACATTTTTTTCAAAGAACATTTCTTACAAAATTTCGTCTTCTCACGTATGAACAAAAAAATACACCTGCATATTATTGAAATCACCAAAGTTAGGAAGGGACAACAATCTTCAATTTTTGATACCAGTCTTTCAGCTCCTTCGCTTACAACATCTTAGTATTACAAATGACTTTCACTTATTACGCTAGCACTTGTTTTAGCTAAGTTAATGAGCTTCAAAGCCACCTGACTCGAATTTTCTTAAAATTAATATACTTTAAACCTTCAAAAATAAATCTGGAATAGAACAACTAAAATGGCCCAAGGTTTACTATAAAAAAAGGGTTTGACAATGGGAAAAAAACTGAAAATTCTACTTTCACTTCGCTTGTAGCTTGAAAGGGTGAAGGCTTTGTGGCGAGTGCAATAAACCGCGTCGAGTCGAATTTTTTTAGTGACTGGAAAAACAAACTTACCCTAATAGTTAGTGGCAGAAAAATAAAACTTCAAGTCTTAAGTGATAACGTTTTGGGTTGTAGGTCTCTAAGTAGAAAAGCGTCATAATAACAGCGACGAGAACCGAATTAGTGGTCTGTAGAGTCTTGGCAGGTGAATCTTTAGAGTGGACTCACAGTTTCATCACCTTAACATCACTTTGACAAGAATTTGAAAAAAAATTCTAAAGCTGAAAAATGACTAACGTCTGAATCATCATTGTCCTGTAGATTGATGACAATGGAATACATACGTTGATTATCATTGTATTGCTCATGGGATTCATCCATATCTTTTTCAATCCCTTTGTATTTATTTTCGACTTTGTGGACATCTTGAACGCATTTTGCACACAAAGAAGGAGACACGGAATTCAATGCCTTTCGGCAAAGCTTGAGAACATCGTCTATCTTGACTGTTTGAATTTCAGTAGCAACTTTTCTCTTCACATGTGCTCAAATCAACTCGATAGCGTTGAGTTCACAATGAGCCACGGGCATCCAAAGCAGTTTAACATCGCCTCCTCGCATGTCTCGAATGATTTTTTTCTAATAAGTAGCATTTCGGATACCGGTAAGGCTACACATATGTAGGAGATCTTTTATTGTCAAAACCTCATATGCCGCAACACCCACTGGAAGGGAGACTCTTTTTTTTGTCTCCATTCCATGATCGTTGCTTTCTTCCAAGCACGAGTGGGGTTTCAGGATTCTGGGTCAAGCATCGTATGATAAGGTGCCTGGTCGATGACGATGACAGATTTTGTAGGTATCTTTAGCAAAACTTTGCGAAACCATTCTTCGAAGTGTGTCTTGTCCATTTCTTGGTGGAATAACGAAACCTTCCTGGTATCCTCCGTATTACTGCACATTACCACGGTAATAATCGTAGTTATCCTTATTTTTCTTTGGGACGTGCTCCAGCCATTCACGTTTTAAACAGTGATTGGCACCACACCAAGTTTCATCCTGATAGAATATATGCCAGTCATTATCTCTATATTCCTTTATCAATCACAAAAACTCAGCTCGTTTTCCAGCCACAGTGAAGCTTTCTGTTGGAACTGGACGCTGATTCAGTTTCCTGCATTTATATTTCATTTCCAGCAGCAATGATCGCACCTTCGACGTGGGAAATTGTGGTAAGTCAGGAACATCATTCTGCAACTGCTGATGTATGCTTCTAAGGGTGGGAATACTTTATTTGATGTATGCATCGAAGATTATTCTCCTGATTACTCCCTCCGTAAAATCGTCAACTTCAATGCGTTTGTTTGCATTAGCGACGCGACTTTCTTTGAAACTGCCTCCATTTTCGCGAAATTCTTTCCGAACTCGTCCCACACTGCGTTCCGAAATCCCTTAGCACTGAGCCTCCCACGATTTTTTGCTTTGAGAAAGTTTTCCCTTTTTCCGAAATGGCACCTAGAAATCTTAATCTTCTAAACCCTGGGAAAGTATTTAGTTTGTGCTTATTTACATTGTCATCATGAATTTCGTACTTTTTTTATAGACAGAGCTTCTAAAATCTGTACGGATGTACATACAATTCCGTGATCCCAGGGGTATGTCACGCCATTGTAAAATTCCGTACCTGCGGCGGGAATAACAAACAGTGGCACTGCGATCGTCACTCGATACATTTGAATTGCAATCACTGCAAAGCGCACTAAATTTTTTATTTTTTTATAAAATTTTAACAGTTTTTGAAAATTCTCAGGACTAATGTACAATCAAAACTCTTTAGTTCTTCTTTCCAGGACTATCCTAGTAACCTCAGTGAGTTTGTCAGGTAATATATTTATCATTTGACACTGAATATAATACCTTTTCACGGAGCGAAGTTTCGAAATTTCAAAATTGATTTCTGAATCATTATAACTCCTATCTACTTCATTTTCCGCCTCAAAAGTTTTTGATGTTCCAAATTAATTTTTTCAAAAAAAGTCAGAAAGAAGTTAATTTAATTTGGACAAAACTAATTATTAAATTTCTTACTCGATTATTTCCTGGAAAAATTAATTTTGAAAAAAGCAAAACTTGAGAGCAAGAAACGGAACTGATGGGGGTTCTTATTGTTTATAAATAATTTTTTTGAGTCTATAATTTTGCTCCGTGAAAAGGTACTCTATATTGTCTATTCTTTTTTTGAGTAAACATGTAAGATAGAAAACAAGTTTGTACTTCATAGATTTTGTAGGAATTATTGTTTCTTATGGTTTTCATTTTTATTGTTCGTAAAATTCTGTTTATATTTTTTTGCAAATTGTAAAATATATTGAAATGGTAAAATTAACAGGGTTGAAAGAGATAAATAAATGATGGCACAATACAAACTACCTGTAAATTAAAAAATCTCGACAGTTTTTCTTGGTTATTTTTCATAAAATGTTGTTGTTTTTATTGTCTTACAATCGTAAACTTTACTTATATGGGTATTGAAGAATAAATAAATTTTCACTTTGATGTTCCTTTATTGCCTGTATCGACCAAGAATCTAAAAAAAAAAATAAAATCCACCTATGAAACTTGAGTAGAGGTTATGTTGTGTTTATAAAATTTCACCATATACATTGAACTACTTACCGGCATAACGCTTCCATCAGGAGCTAAAAACTGTTTCTCCCAAACAATATCAGCCTTTAAAAAATGTTTTTCGCAAACGACTTGTCCAACTTTGCACAAAAAATCACTTTCGTGCAGTAGAAATGCACGTTGCCTTTGTTCAACACAATTTTGCGGTACCGAAAAGAAATGGAACTTCTCTTTGTTTGATTTCTTTGATTTGTACCCATTAATATAATTGGGTATTATACAGTAACTGCTGCCAATTTTTATTTACAGCTTATTTACAAAACTTTAAAAATAAATAAATATTATACACTGCGAACACATTTTCTAGGGAATGTCTTTTAAACTAATGTCAGACAACCGAGTGAAGATCGACTCGCCGCTGATTCACCGAACACTCGATTTTTCTTCCTAACATAAAATTTCATGTTTAATATTCTTGTTATCCTCATTTGTGATTTCTGTAGCGAAACAAATGACAGACTCATTTATCTGAAGTTAGGCATGGAAACAACGCATGATTTTGTTTAGCTGATTATTTCTCTTATTCGCATAGTATCCAGATGTGATTTGATAGAAGAAATCGCCATCGCTGAAGGAATTTGATTTTGGGTTTTTTAACTGTTAACCATATTTGTATTCGTTCCTAACGAAGATTCTTTTTCTTCGTTTGCGTTACTCATTTTTTGAGTAAAAAGAGTTTGCTCCTCATTTTTACTCATATATTCTGAGCCATTTAGTTTCCAGTATGTTTGATTATTCCTGTGTATGCATGTGTAAGTGTGTACATATAGTTTAGAAATGGATTCTATTAGAGTGCCGAATAAGATTCTAAGTGATCTGTTGATCAGAAGTTCTAGTAAAGACGTAAGAGTTATTTTGGATTACCTTCGCACGGCTAACTTGATAGACAATGAGCACTTCATTGCGACATTTCATTCCGTCTTTTGAAAAAAGATGGAAGAGTGCGTTCTATGATGCAGACAAATTTTCCAAACTGAACAGTGAATGGTTATCATCTAACTCCGTTATATCATTGGATCACACGAAAGTAGGCAGAAGATCTTCTGAAGATTTTGAAACCAGTTCTGAATCGACTAAAAGAAGAAAACACTCTCTCTCTTGTTGACTCTTATTCTCAAATTGAAATTGAGAATGCTTTTTTGAAGAATTTGTGTTCTTCGGGGAAGAGCAACTTTGCTAAGAAGATAAGAAGTATGATATCGAGAGCTGAAGATGAAGAACATGGAGAACATGAAGAATTTGTAGGACGAAAAAAGCCATTTACTTTAGAAGAAGCTATTTCTCTGGTTGAAGACACAAAATTGACGAAACATCAATATGAAACTATCAGACTACAAGCTAAAGCACATAATGCTGACATTTTTCCTCTCCATAAAAGTCTTGAAGAAGCCAAGGGAGAGTGTGTTCCTCCTGAAAAAAGTATGATAGTTACAGAGTCTGGGGTCAGGGTTGAATTGCAAAATTCTTGCGATCATAGAGTGAAGCGTATGTTGGAAATTCCAAATATTTTGCCACCGCATATGGTGGAAGGGAAAAATGTCGTGATGAAGTATCAATATAAATATGGTTGTGATGGCTCATCTGACCAGAGCGAATATAATCAAAGGCTCTGTGGAGTAGAAAAATCAGATGCAGAAATTTTCATGATGTCAATGGTGTCATTACGTTTAATTAAAAGTTTCTCCCATAAGAATGACATGAATTGTTCTGAATGTGCAGAGCCCTTGACAATTTGGAAAAACGAGAATCTTTGATCCACCAGATTATGTAGGCTGCTCATGTTTAAACATGCACCAGAAACTGAGGAACGAGCCACAACAGAAGTAGAGTTAATGGAAGAAAAAGTAAAAAAACTCAAACCTACAAAAATAAAAGTACCGAATAGTCGTTGTGCCATAATTGTCTTTCATGAGTTCGCGTTGACTATGGTTGATGGAAAGATGTGTCAGGCTCTTTCCGGAAATATTTCTGCGGCCACATGTTACATTTGTGATGCGACACCATCGCAGATGAACGACTTACCTAAACTTGCAGATGAACCAGAGAAGGTACGAAAATTCAGATACAGGCTCTCTACATCACATGCGTGAATTTGTTTGATAGAATCGATACTGCACATGAGCTGTCGTTTAGAATTCTGCAAGTGGCAAGCAAAAACTAACGAAGAGAAAGCGAAAATGCAAACTGCAAAACAAAGAGTCCAAAAAGAATTCCGTGATTAGATGGGACTCATTATAGATGTTCCAAAACATGGCTGGGGGACTTCTAACACAGAAAAAGCTTCCAGAAGATTTCACAGAGATCCTGATTATACATCCAAAATCACAGATGTCGACAGAAAGTTGATCCGCAGATTCAGCATAATTTTGCAAGCAATGGCTTCAGGACAGGCAATTAACAATTTTAAGTTCGAATAATATTGCCAACAAACAGCGCAAATGTACGTTAATCTTTATAATTGGTACTACTTGCCAGTGACAGCACACAAAATTCTCATTCATGGAGCCAAAATTATTGAATCTGCTTTCCTTCCCATTGGTCAGTTGACGGAAGAAGCTCAAGAGGCGAACAACAAAAACTTCAAACATCTACGAGAGTTTCACAATCAAAAATGTAGCAGAGAGACTACTAATGAGGATCTTGGACGGAAATTGCTGATTTCGACCGACCCAAAAGTTGTAAATCGGAGGCAAAAGTGGAAGAAGAAAGTAATTCTGCTAGATCCTGAAGCTTAAGACTTGCTCAAGACATAAAATGGAAGCCTGAAGTCATATATTGGCAATGAAAGAAGAACTTTTTCAAACTCGTGAGTGTCCCGACATTTTATTTGTTACAGGATTTATTTATAACAATCATCAAATGTATTACGCAATCATTCCTTGTATTTAAACCCTCTTGTGTTGGCCAACTATAAGTATTGAATGAAAAAAGAGGAACTTTTTTCTGAAAAACACCCAAAATACACATTTGTTAATGTAATTTGTTCAAATTATTGTTAATAATTATTTCAATATGAAATGTCTTCATCATAGTAACGTTATGAAATGAATCAGTCACAAGATGAGAAAGAATGTGTCGTTGCACTAACAGATTAAGGCGATCGCGGAAGTTTTTACTCAATTGATACTGAAAAAAGACATTCTTCTCGGCCTTTTTTTTATTTGTTATGAAATTCGTTCACAACAAATATGAAATTTGTTGTTTAGTCATCTCTTGTATTTAAACTGCCTCGAGTTAGTCAGTTATAAGTACGGGCTGGAAAAAACGGTGTTTTTCTTCAAAACACACCCAAAGCTCACATTTGTTAATGAAGTTTTTTATATTAGTTGATTAGTTGATTGCGAAACTTTTCACTTAATTTCCAAGAACCTAGAGGACCAAACTCAAGAAATTGTCATTCTTTCCCATATATTTGTTTGTTTATAAAAAACTAGAGACCTTTTCGAAAATCGGAGTCCACAATTCTCTCCGAAATTTCATCAGCTTTTCTAAAAAAAAAACACTCTCAAATCGTTCCAGAGGCTCAGTTGGAATTGTATTTTGAACCAAAGAATGTACCTACTCTTTCCCCACTGTGCGTTAACTCAGCTCTCAGACGATATGGGGAGATGTGTTCATTTTTAGGTAAATCATAACTAAATCGCAGACATACTCTCTGGGCTAAGTCCTTGACCATTTCAAGGAAAGCAATCGACCAACCTCTAAAGAAGGATGGGATTTCAGCACTTCCAGGGAGGGGAAGGCAGACGATCCAGTGACCATGGTATGAGTCTTAATCGATTTTAGCATAAGGCCGTTCATCTTTGCCCACTGTACCACAAGGTCTATATCCTCCTGAACGTTGCCTGCCATATTTTAAAGATCTGACACCAGTCTTGATGGGTAGAGTTTAACATCATCTGCATACTTGAGGTATTTGCAGTATTACAACTCGCCTTCTGGATCTGAAGTGTAAATATTTGACAATGTAGGCGCGAGAAAAGGACCCTGGTGAGCCCCCCTCCTAAGGTCTAACCAATTCGATAAGTCACCCTTACTATACCTAACCCGTTCAAACCGATTTTTTAGGTTAGACTAGAACCATTTAATAACTGATCCAGAGAGTTGAACAGACTCAAGTTTTTGAAGTAAAAGCTTATGGCCCGCCGAGCGGAGTGCATTGCAGAAATCAAATACTGTGATTTCCTTTTTGTCCACTGCCAATTTAATATCGGCGGTGAATTTAAGAGATGCTGTTAAAATGCTGTGTTTGCCCGAGTAAAAATGCTTGGACTTGATTTCGATTCGATTTGGTCTTGAGTTCGACTTGAGGACGGCGATGTCCGCCTGCGTCACAAAAATGAGACAATACATCGGATAAAGTCTCACTGTCATGGTGCCAGCAGAGTTATTTCAAGTCGGCGGAAACTTGACTCAAAACGAATATTTTTGGACTCAGAAAGTAGATAATTGACAGTTACAAAGGATTGAAATTGATCAGAAAAAAACTATTCAATTTTTTTATTATTTGTTTCTGGTTAACAGTTCAGTACCTGTGGGTCTCAACGACTATAGCCGTAAAAAATTTGCTTCAAAAAGATTAAAATTGGAATTTTCTATAAGGATTTGCTAAACCGTAAGAAACACGTAAAAACAGACAACGATTTCCGTATCTTCGCCAAACAAGTATAATACAAATGAAAATCCGTAAATGAATTGATTCAATATAAATATTGTATAAAAGTACATAAAATTGCATAAACATAAACAAGCATTAGCTTTTATGACAATTCTTTTAGACTTGCTCAAAAGTGAGCCCTTTTCAATTTATTGAGTGGCAACTCAATGAACAATATTTGGAAAACGAGAACTTTTATTTAAAATATTTATCTGAAACGAAGTTTCATAAAAAAGGGGTTTTTCCGAAGGCCTTAATTTCGGTGCTGTTTCTCCATTGGTTTTACCATAGATCGAGTTAAATAAGCTGAGGCTTATTTGATTAATTCATTGACAATTTTCACTAGAGATGCATAGGAAATGAGCTATTTCACAAAAACTAGATTTTTTCAAATTAATCGCTCAAAATCGGCTTTTGAGAGCTATAACTAACTTTCAGGGATAGAACACTCGATTTTTCTTTCTTACAGAAAATTTCATGAAATTTAATATTCTTGTATGACTTGAGACATGGAATGATCTAGATAGAAGAAATTTTCAAAAATTCATTTCTTCTCAATTTTTTAAACCTTTCTTCATAAATATTGAAGGGTATCCGTTCTCGTAAGATGTTCAGCAACCGGAGATGCTCTTTGGGATGATAACCTCAAGCCAATAAAATTCCACTTTCAACTTATTTTCAGGAAAATTTGTTGATTAACCTCCTGAAAACAAAAAATATAATTTTCTTAAGAAGGACTGACGAGATTTTTTTCCTGTTTGGGCTCAGAATGATCGTAAGACATCCCAGAACTTACTTAAAATAGAAAGAAACCAGGATATATGCAAGTACTTTTGGGATGAAGTCAGGTAAAACGTACGGAAAAGAAACGTACATAAATGTACACACTGTCCGGACATTTAGACTCGGCCTTCATTAAAACAAAAAAGGATCAGATTAAAATAAGGAAAGTTTTTTTTCAATCTCATCATATCACGGTACCCAGAAATTGAATAACAAAGATATACTTCAATCCCAGATCTTTTTATACACAAAAAAAAGAAATACACATAGCATACGACATGAAGGACGTTTTTGAGTTACAAACTCGTGTCCTAACTTCTCATCGTCCTTTATAAGCTGAATTTTTGCAACTGAGTTATTACCCTAGAGACTTGAAATTATTTATACTCACATGGCATTAGTCACATGAAAACAAATGATACATTTGTATACTATTATTATAATATACAATAAAAACTTCCATTCAAAATTCTTTCAACACAATTCAAATCCCAAAATTCAAATAAGCGTGCAAGAATCTTTTAAATGTTTATTCAATGATTACAATTTATTATATGTAATACTGACATGAAATCCTAAATTATATTCAAATGAGCGACATATGTACCGGGATTGGAATTTTTTAATCGAAGTGTTACCAAATTTTATATACCTTCATAATTATTATTATAATGGATCATGAAGCATAATGTGCTTGTGTATAAAGTATGACTTGTATTCATTATTTTCTTATTTTGCAATGAGGAATGAATAAAATGTTTTAAATCAATAATGCCTCATTGTATAATGTACTACTGACAGAAACTGTTCGTTAAAAATGTAAGACTCCACCTACGAATCCCTTACTTAAGGGCGCTTGCCCACCTGCTCTGCTCAGACCAATTTTATAATGCCGTACTGTAATGCGTGTTAATATTTGCATTTAGTTCAAATTATAACACGTTTTACGTAGACGTTAGTAATTTGTTTTAATTTATGAAACTACGTTTTTTGTTTATATAACAGATAATAAACCATGTTATTATACTTGTGTGAACAGACTTATGCAAATCCTTAGAGAAATAAACTTCACCCCTCCAATCTGTCTTGCAATGATATAATTTCGAATGACGAACGAGATAGCGCCTGGCATATATACGAAAACATGTTTCAGAATATTCATTAGTTATATCATACACGAACTTTTCCACGAGGCAGCTTCCTGTTTTCAAACAATATGAAGATTCTTACTGTGAATCTGGTGTTAACTTTATCGGTCTTCCTCAATTCTACTGGTAAATATAATATCTTACATCTATAATTTTGATTGGATTTTTCAATATTATTTCCTATTCGAAATTACTCAAATTCAAAATAATTATGTTACTCTTTTCTGCGCCAAAAATGTCTGGCTGCAATTATGTAGCTATGGGTGATTGCTAAAACGTTGACCACTTTAAGTCGTAGTTATTTTCCACTTTTTGTTTAGATAATGAATTTTTTCTAAAAATATCTCAGTAAAGTACTTATAAGAGAGCACAATTTAATGAAGCTGCAAAATTTTAGAGTCGATAATAGTTACTCAAAGTATTCATAATGCAGGATAAAATTGTTAAATTTATACTTACGAAGATCTTGGCATAGTTAAAAATCAATTTATCAACGTTGATTCCAAATAACAGTAAATAATGATCACAATTTTTACATAATAATTCTCATAAAATGTCCGGTAACGCTCTATATCAATTCAACATACTATAAAATAAGAGGATATTTTAAAACGCTGAAGTAGAAATTGAATAAGTCGTGAAAATAGTCATTTTTCCATATTATCACATATTTTTGGTTGTTCCGCACATATTTTGAAAAGATTTTTGAGACTTTTTATTTCATCATAGTCAACTGTCATGTAACGCTGCCTTTAGCAATGTGTAAAATTTATATTCATCATAATTACATTCCTTGATTTTTTAATTTTACATTTCCATACTCTTTTGAGTTACTCTCAATTCAAAAGAAAAATATTTTAGGCGGTTGGGAAATTTTTTGCTCTTGAAAATCTCGTTGTCTGAAATGATCAACTTTTTGGCAATCACCATTATAGTCTCTAGCGTCATATAATCAAAATGAGGTTTTTAGCGCTTTCTTAAAAAAGTTGAATTGTATCAAATTAATCTTATTTTTCAAAATAAAATTTATTCCTTGCTATAAAGACTCAGCCTTCTATGACTTTTGTCATTTCCCAAAACTCCGACCTGATTCATTCATTATTTTACTAGGCAGTTGGGAGAAGGTGAATTTGGTATTATATCATCATACACGATAAGAATTTATATTCATCCAACTTATTTTTACATGATGAATATATCAGTCTGTAATTTTCGAAAATGATAAAAGGCATGAAGGGGAAAATCTGCCTGGAAAGGAAAAATGTCTATTATAAAAAATTTGGTTGGTTTTTATTGAACATTTTTTTCAGAAATCAGGCAGTATTCGTTTTTTAATGAATTTTTCTTTGAATAATTATAATTCAATAAGAAACAACCAAACAGACTTTTGAAGAATTTTTTAAGAAATAAAATCAGCCCTGGATCAATAGTGTTGGTATCAGGTTCGGCTCAGGTCTGGATTTATCTAGACTATCTAGTCTGGAATGTCTGATCTGTTTCAGCTCAGCTCTAGACCTGGGACAGGTCTGACTTTATCTAGACCGTCTAGTCTGGAAGATCTGGTCTGGCCCAGGAGTGGCACTGATCAGCTATCCCGGAATAAAAAAGTTCTTATTTCGATCAGGAAATTTCTTCTTGACATACTTCAAAAAAGTTTCAGGGTGTCTAAAATGATATAAAATGATAAATTCACACTATCAAAACAAGAATTTTTTCCTTGTCACCTTGACTTTTTGGTCTGGTCCAGGTGTGCCGCTGATCAGCTAACCGAAAACAAAAAATTCTATGTTCGGTTTAGAACGTCTAGTCCAGTACTGACGCTGATCAGCTACCCAAGAACAAAATAAAATCTAAGTTCGATCAAGAAATTTTTTTCGACTTTTACGAAAGAGTTACGGAGTGTCTAAAGTGGTAGAAAATAAGAAATTCTCACTATCATAACAAAAATTTATTCTCATAACCTTGACTCCAACTAGTGGCTGATCAGCTATTAACTACTGGCTAACCAGCCAATAACTAATGGCTAACCAGACGGTCTGGCCTGGGACTAGCAAAAAAAAAAACTGTTACACTTTTGGTCAGGCCCAGGCCACAACATCTGGACAGCGTCTAGACTGTAACCAGGTGATCTGGTCTGGGCCGGGAAAGCGCCAGAAAATTTTTCCACACGGGTTGAAATTAAATAAAGTAAGTTACGTAAATGAAGTAACTAACGAAACAAACTTATTGTCTGGCTCAGTTGCGTTTGTAAAAGAACGAAGAATGGCTAATATCAAACGAAGATACTAAATCTCTGTTTCCAATTACGTTCCAAGTTCAAAACTAATAGAATTGCATTATTTAAACGAAATACATACAAGCTTGGCGGTTACAGAAAAAAAATTCATTTTCGCATTTGTTTCTAAAAATTGTTTTTGAAGATTCAAAATATTGCTCAATCTATAGTTGGAAGTTCTGAAAGAGTTTGTGATAAATGAGCTGAATCAAAAATGGGTTTCTGAATTTAAATTAGTGAAATTCCACTAATTCAAACAGAAAAAAGCGAGCCACCAAATATTAGCAGAAAGTTACTCATTTTACCTCAATTTATTCGCATTAAAAACAATCTCTTCCAGATATGCACTCACAGAAGCACCAAAAAATTCCATGAAGCAACATCTGTAGTTAATTTAATACACAAGTGTGTGGAAAAAATATGTACTATCGCTACTGAATTTTAACACACTGTATATTAATGATATCGGTAAAATGGAGTGTACGAAACTCGAAAGTGCTTTGATTTTCTCAAATCTTGTCAAATATTTGAAATTAGAGTAATAATATAGAATTCGTCAGCATTGATACGAACTGACTTTAGCAAAATAAACTTGTGATTTTTTTTAGTATTTCATTAGTGATATTTGCACTAATTCAGACTTAAAGAGAAACCTCTAGTTTTTTTCTATACATATGTTACGGTCAATACGCGACGGCCGGGCATTTTGCATATTGCCTGGTTAATACGCTGTGGCCGTTAGTCAAAAACTTTCATTTATTTGTCAATACCTGAAGCGAAGGCAGATTTTGAAATTTGACCAAGCTTTCGTACTCAAAGCTGCACTTTTAACTTCATTCGGCATGAAAACGGCAATATATGTTCAGTATATATACGCAAATGCGTTCAATGTTACTGAAGATAGTATTGTTTTTTTAAATCTATGTTGCTTAAATTTATACTGTAAAAAAAATAATAATAATATATCAACCATATTATATGCAACTTTCACAGCTGATTTAGCTTTTAGAGAACAAAGATTCACATACATAAAGGGTGCCAGTATATACGGTCGTAAGTGCCAAACCGCGATTTTGGCAGGAGGAACAATAAACTGTCTAGCTTTAACGCATTCGATTAAAATTCAAAGAGTTCAAACTGCAGTGCTGGGGCCTAAGCAGCCCCAAAATAATTAAAACTATCAATTATCGTTGGATTTCGTAAAAATAATAAGCAGTTGGCAGGGAATGCAACTAACGGTACCAGACGCCGAGAAAAGAAAATTTGACCCAATTAGAGTAATTAGACCAAAAATATTACTCCCAATCGTAAAAAACTACCCTTTATGGAAGTTGAATTTCAAAATATCATATTTTCCACATTCCTATTTCGTACCGGGGCATTTAAGTATGAAAATTCCCAAAGAATTGCATGTAAAATTATCAAAATGCACATTTTGATACGTCAACCCCTATAAGGGGTATTTTTTTACGCTTGGAGGCTGTATTTTTGTGCTAATTGGGTTAAGTTTTTCTGTCGGGGCTGCGTGTTCAAAAAAAGCATTGGCATATTTTAGGTTTAGGACACCCTAATACACAGACATAAATAAAGAGAAATTGTCTCCCTCGATAGGTTGGCATATTTCGCAAACAAAGCACTCTCTGTATTCTATTTACGCCACCGCAGTAGTATAGCTAGATGAGTTCTCAGCCCTATGCCGACGGAGGTCGGGTAGGTAGGAATCCTGCTAACTGTTATACCGACCGTCGGTGATTGGCTTAGGTTCAACCTTTCTATAAGCCAAGTGAAGTAAACTGTTTAACCTACCTCTGGTAAGTGGCTTTTATCGTCAACATTCTGTAAGCCAAATGCGATACCAACTGTTTTACTGGTCATCTACAAGCCAAGTGTGATAGCAACTCTTGTAGCGGCCATCTGTAAGCCAAGTGTGATTTTAATTACTTTACAAGCCCTAAGTGGCTTAGACTCTCAATTCAACATAAGGAATAATGAATAACATATTTTTGGTTCATTTGAGCTGACGATGTAAAGTCTACTGAAGAGACAAAGCTTCAATCATATCATATATATATACGTATATAAACATACCACACACACGTACATTAAGAAATGATATAGATTATTGTCCATCCATCTATTGGAAAGTAAATCACAAATTCAATTTCTGTGAAAAAGGAAAATATATTTTATTGAGGATATAAATGTGTTCTTTTTTATTAATATTATTTTATTTACTATTGATATGGATCATCTCTGACATGAGCCTTCTTTTACAGTTAGATTCTCGATCCATGATTTTTACGTTGTCCCAATGCAAATGTGTGACTAAAATTATATTGGCGTGTTTATAAAGAACCAATTTCGTTCTCTCTTATCAATATGTTCATTAATACGAGTGTCTAAAGATCTCTTTCTTTTGCCCATGTAAGATGCAGCACATTGTTTACACGAAAATTTATAAACTACATTCGTTTCATCCCATTTCTTTAAGGTATCTTTACCTATTTTTATCACAGAACTCAAGCTTCTCCTAATTGTAGGTTTCATAGCAATATTGGAACTATTGAATTTCTTAGACAGGTTTGTTAAAATTATTAAAGAAAGGAATGCATATCTTAAGTTGGTATACATGTGAACGAATCTGATTGTTGTTTGCTACCATGTTGCGAGAGTGATATTTAATTTTAATCATGTAGATTTTTATGTTTGTACTAATGAAACAAATCGGATAATCATTATTTATCAGTAACTGTTTGATTATTTTGAAATTTCTGAAGTGAAACTTATTATGAGATAATAATATTGCTCTGTCGAGAAGATTGTAAGCAATATTATTTTTCTGTTGGAGAGGATGATGTGAAAGAAAGTTAATTAGTCTGCCTAATGACATTTGTTTTTGGAACCAGTTAGTGCTAATACGATTATCATTTATAATTAACGTCATGTCTAAGAAATAATCACTTTTATTCTGTTTTAATTCAAAGGTGAATTGTGAATTTTTATTATAAGAATTAAAGGTCTTGATAACTATATCCACATGTTTTTTTTTTTTTTTTTTTTTTTTTGAACGCATAGGAACGTATCATCGACATATCTGTAATATAAAGGAGGAACACAATCATGAATAATTTTTAACTATCTCAGACATGTTTCTTCTAGATCATCCATTACAATGTCAGCAAACAAAGGTGAGATTGGTGAGCCCATTAGCGTGCGATCAATTTCTTCATGGATATTCTTATTGGAAGTAAGAAAGGTATTTTCAAAAAGGAATTTCGTACAATGTATAGTATCAATGAATAGAATTTTGCATTGCTTGTGAATAAATTTAACTCTTTTTTTTTAACTCTCTAAAACCATGTTACAAGGTATATTTCTAAATAAAGAACTGACATCTAGAAAAAAAATAACATAATCGTCGTCTGTGTTTATATCTTTGAGTTTTTTTTGAATTCGAAACTGTTATTGATTTGTGAAATAGGGATTTCAATGCAATGTTTTAATTCATCATAAATTATTTCAGCCAAAAAATGTGTTGAACTATCAATAAGAGAAATAATAGGACAAAAAGAAACATCTTGTTTATGAATTTTTGGTAAGCCATAACATTTAGCTAAAACTATGTCAGTTAAAGTAAGATCATTATTGTGGTATTTGTATTTTTCTGAATTATTGTCATTAAGCTTTTTGAAAATATTTGATGAAATTACCTGTAGTTTTCTTGATGGGTTTTTGTTCACTAGAATGAAATTCGATGTAGCAGAAAGAAAATTTGATATTTTTGTGTTATGAGTGGATCTTTTCGAACAAACAGTGAGATTACCTTTATCAGCATTGATAAAAAAGATATGGGGATTGTTATACCGAAATTATTAAAACCGTCGATTAGCCGAAGCCACATCTGAACATCAATTTTTGTTGAAATGCAGAAGCAATGATGTTATTCCCCAACATATTTTGAAATTCAACAAACGGCAAGAGAATGTCTCTTTTTACTGTCGCACTTGTCATAAAAAACTCAGTAAGTTTAACCATAATTATGCCTGGAAATTACTTAAAAATTGAAATTTGAGATATTCATTTTGATAATTATTTTTAAAACAGAATACTTGAAAAATTCAGAAAAAACATTCTGGACTCTGATCTTGACGATAATACTAGAAAAGAGTTATTTGACTTATCAGAAATAAAATTCAATTTCATTCACGAAAGATGCAATAACAAACACGAAATTAAATTTGAATCCTTTTTTTCTAATCAACACAGTCAATTGAAGATAAATCAAGATCATTGGTTGCAAAATTTAACGGATATTCAAATACCTTCAGACATTATTGATATTGTCTCCTTAGGGCCTACTTATAACGTTGCTTCAAATAAATGTTTAAAACAATATGTCAGTGATATTATTAAAAATGTGGAATTAATTCTCCAATCGTCAGGCCTACACAATGACCTTGAAAATTAAATTAGCAACAAAATAACTATTAATATTCACAACACTTCAAAGAGAGATGGTCATATGGTATATCTAAAGAAGATAGAGAATTTCAAAAAAACTAAAAAGGACAAAAACCACCAGTGCTGATAAAGGTTACCTCACTGTTTGTTTTAAAAAATCCACCTATAACACAAAAATGTCCAATTTGCTTTCTGATACATCGACTTACGTTCCACTAAATAAAAACCCTTCAAGAAAAGTACAGGTGAACACATCAAATATTTTTAAAAATCTTAATGACAATAATTTTCCAAAATACGAATACCACAATAATTAACTTACTTTAACTGACACAGTTTCAGCTGACGTTATGGTTTACCAAGAATTTATAAACAAGATGTTCCTTTTCGTCCTATTATTTCTCTTGTTAATGGTCCAACACATTTTTTGGCTAAAATACTTTATGATGAATTCAAACAATTCATTAAAACCCCTCTTTCACATACCAGTGACAGTTTTCAATTAAGAGAATAACTCAGAGATATAAACACGACGACAATTGTGCTCTTCTTCCTCTTGATGTCAGTTCTTTATTTACAAATATACCTTGTAACATGGTTTTAGAAAGTTTTAAAAATGAATGATCCCATGACACGCCGATGGGATCACTAATCTGACCTTTGTTTGCGGACATTGTAATGGATGATTTTGAAGGAACATGTCTAAGAAAGTTAAAAAATATTTATGATTGTGTTCCTCCTTTGTATTACAGATATGTCGATGATAGGATCCTATGCGATTAAAAAAAAAATGATGTAGTTATCAAGACGTTTAATTCTTATTAAAAAAATTTACAATTTACCTTTGATTCTGAACAGAATGAAAGTATTTATTTCTTAGACATGACAATAATTAGAAATGATAATCGTATTATCACTAATTGGTTCCAAAAACCATTGTCATCAGGTAGACTAATTAACTTTCTTTCACATCATCCTTTCCAGCAGAAAAAAAATATTGTTCACAATCTTGTTGACAGAGCAATATTATTATCTCATAACAAGTTTCACTTTAAAAATTCGAAACTAGTTCAACAGTTACTGATAAATAATGATTATCCGATTTGTTTCATTAATAAAAACATAAGAATCTACATGAATAAAATTAAAGATCACTCTTACGACAAGGTAGCAAACAACAATCAGATTCGTTCACATGTGCACCAACCTAAGGTTTGCCTCCCTTTTTCTAATAATTTCACAAAACTGTCTAAGATGTGGAATAGTTACAATATCTCTACGATCTCCACAATTGAAAAAAGTTCAAGTTCTGTAATAAAAGTAGGTAAAGATACCTCAAAAAAATGGGATGAAACGAATGCAGTTTATAAATTTTCCTGTAAACAACGTCCTGCATCTTACGTGGGTGAACAACAAGATCTTCAAAGACTCGTATTAATGAACATATTAATAAGATGAAAACGGAGTTGGTTGTTTATAAACACCAATATAATTTTAGTCACACATTTGATTGGGATAACGTAAAAGTTATGGATCGTGAATCTAACTATAAAAAAAGACTCATTCCAAAGATGATCCATATTCTGTATTATTTCTCAACGTATGTGTGTGTGGTATGTTTTTATATATATATATACGTGATATAACTCAAGCTTTGTCTCTGCAGTAGACTGTACATCGTCAGCTCAAATGAACCAAAAATGTGTTCTTCATATTTCTCTTATCTTTGACGCGTTAAAATTATTTTTTAATCAGTGAATTGTTAACGGTAATTTATTCTTCGAGTCTGTTATAACTCATACTAATTGCCTGGCAAAATGTGGTATCTATGTGGTGTTTCTTTTGATAAATTAGCCTGATGAGGTTGACGAACCTATTCAACGAAACGTCGCTCATTTTGACGAATATATATGAGATTTTCACTCATTTGCCTTCTTCGATCTAAATTTCTTATACGTCTATGACAGTATCACTTGAAAATTACCGATCGGGCAACGCTCTGTTCCATGCTAAGTAACTTATAGTTGAAATTATCTTCCATCGGTAATGCAGAATAAAAAATCTCTCAATGTATAAATATCAACATTAGTTTCTTCTCCTCACTTCTGATTGGTTGGTACTGAAACGTCATGGCAATCTGCTAGCAGACAGCATTCGTTGGGTTTTTTGTGGATCATTTGACTTGGTGAAACAAATGCACTACTTTTTCTAATTCTACATCAAAATAGTCTCAGATTTTAAAATATTTATTTCTACTCAAAGTCACTCCAACAACCTAAGTAAAAATTCTTGGAAACGTAGTGAATGATGCAGATGATGTAAACTACTTTCCATTGAGTGAGCATGAACAAGTAGTTTCATCTAGAGAAGCTAAATCCAACTCTATCTTTATTTTTTACGATATCGCTTGTGAGAAGCAGGACAATGTAAGGAACTTTTCTGCATGGCTAGATATGTCAACGTTGACTGTTTTGATTCATGCCAGACATATGTTCGCATTCCTGAACATATAATCCGTGATAATGTTAATTTATTAATTCTCTTTCCGCAAGACAAGACAAATCTCGAACACGTTTGTGAAAATCATATAAATACTAATATGTCATTCACTCAGTTTCGAGATTCCTGATTAGCATCCTGGAATAAAGAGAAATATGGTTTTGTTATTATCGATAAAAATAGTAATTTGAATGGAGGAAGATATAAAAAAGGATTTCACTGTTTTGTCATTCTATGAATAGGATTGCTTGATTGAGCATCAAGTCAGTGAAGTCTGGGACATGAAAGCATCAACATGTTTCGAAAGGAATAATATGTGTCAGGTCAAATAGCAAGAGTTAGCGATGCAGTGCTCAAGTTGGGTAAAGAAACTAAAGAAAGTATTCTGAGTGAGACCTTTAAAACTATAATTACACAACTGCAAAAGTTTTTGAATGCGTCTGATGTACCTATAAATAAAAATAAAAACATGTATGATAAAATTGAAAAAGAAGAATATGAAGATAAAACTGAGAGTGATGATCCTTCTTTTACAACTGCTGCTGATGAGCAAAAACATGATACAACTATAGTTCATGAAAATTTTGAAGAAGATTATGAACCTACTGAAAATTATGACAAGTTGACCTATAAATTTCTTGGGCATAAGCTCAGAAGTTCTAGAAAACTATAAAGAAATTCTTATTGCGAGAAATGCACATACAAAAATTATAGTTCCTCTGAACTTATTCGCTCAAACATACTGCAGAATATAAAAGTATTATTCGGTATTATAACGAAAAAATTTTCACGTCAATGATCATCAACAAATGGAGGTTCATTAAAGCAAAAGAAGCGGAGTCGATTATTGAGTTCATTGTCTGACTTCATGATAGCAAGAAAAAACGTCTCAAGGAGCAGAGAATCCTAGTCATAATAATAAAATCATGTCTATCATTCTGGAACTACAAGAAGCTCAAATCATATATTAAGAGAGTGCAGCTGACTATAACGTCAGTATCAAAATGTGCATCGATATGTTCAGGAACCCTTTCAATCGAGCTGCTTCCGCAAGACGTGGACCTCCTGTTGTTGGTTTCAAAGTTACATCTGATGGTCATAACGATATTGGTGAGAAAAGACTCTTTAACGTTCAAGACACTGAAGAACAATACGACGCAGTCAATTCAAGACTTGCACAGCGTATTGTCCAAAGCGAAGTAGGAACTCCTCATCAGGTTACGTCATCTATGCATAACGTATTTGATAACTATAATATTATATTGCAAATTCTTGAAAAATCAATAAATAAGAAAATAAAGAAGCTACAGATTTATACACAACAAGAGTTATTACTTCGCAAAGCTGAACTCATTGCTCAGTTAGACGCTTGACTGTACGAATTAGAAAATGGACGCAAAGAAACTAACAGTGATCACAGAGCTGCATAAACCTGTAAGAAAAAATTATCCACACCGCTTTGTGGTAATGCGTGATATAAATGAAACATGGCAAGCTGACTTTGTTAAAATGTAATCATGCTCTCGTGAGAATCAGGGTTTCAAGTTTCTGCTTCATACTGTTATAGACATATTTTCAAAGTATGCCTGGGCTGTCCAAATCAAAAGCAAGAATGCCCAAGATATTACTGAGGGTATGAAGTTTATACTTGTACAAGGACGAGTTCCAAAAAAAAATTCATACTGATGAAGGCAAAGAGTTTTACGACTCACAATTTAAGACTTTAATGCAACAGTGCAACATCAAACTAACTTATATTAATCTAAAAGCTTCAATTATTAAACAATTTAATCGTACACTTAAGAATAAGATGTGGCCACAGTTCAGCTTGCAAGGTAAATAATTGGATGGATATCTTGCTCACCCTCATATTTAGGGATAACAATACCAAACATCAAACAATTGGTATGCAGTCGAAATATGTTATTGTTGAAAATGAAGGAGAACTGATGCAACGCTCTTAAAAACAAAGAAAAATACCCTCAAGGGAATCCAAATTCAAAGTTGGTGACAAAGTTCGAACAAGTAAATACTAAAACATTTTCAAGAAAGTATATATACCCAATTGGACAACAGGAATATTTAATGTGGACCGAGTGATGTCAACCAAGTCAGTAACTTACAAGCTGACGAACTACCAGGATCAACCCATCGCTGGTGAGAATAAGAACTTCTCAAAGTCAATTATCCAGATATTCACCTTGTGGAGAAGGTTCTCAGGAAACGTGGTGATAAAGTCTATGTCAAATGGCTCGGTTTTGATAGTTCACACAACAGATGGATAGATAAGTCAGATATGTAATCTTATCTATGATGACTGTTGACAATGAGAGCTTAATGATGAAATGACAAGAATGATACAAAGGAGGGCAAGAATAATCTCAATTCTTTCTATAACTACAAAATCTACCGCCACATCCTCCACCACCATATCCTCCACCACCACATCCACCATCACCATATCCTCAACCACCACATTTTCTACCACCACATCATTTACCACTACATCCTCCACCACCACTACATTCGCAACCACTACATCCACCACCACTACCACCACATCATTCACCACCAGCACATCATCCACCACTTGCCAAAATTGTTTAAATGTTTATTCACGAGTAGTCCCCTTGAAAAGGCAGCAGGTATCCTCAGCAGTTGTCTGGTGGAGTTTCAGAAGTGATATTAAAGGACATCAAAGACAATGATGGAATTGATGATAGTAATAGTTTAGTAATTTCACAGCTGCGTCAAGTCCTGAAGCAAAAGTGCAGCACCCTCAGCTACATATATAACCCCCGAAGCTACATATATAACGTAATAAAACGTAAATATGATTCAACTTCCAATGTGGAAAAAAGATAGATGATGAGGAAATAGATGAAGAAGAGATAAACGCAGAGGAGGAGACAGATAATGAAGGGATAGATGTGGAGGAAATAGACAAAGAGGAGGATATCGATGAAGAGGTGATACAAAAAATTTATGAAAGGGGGATAGCCGAGGAGGGAAGCATAGATGTGGAGGAGCTAGGAGAGGAGAATATACATGAAGACGAGTATGATGAGGAAGATCCAAATGAACAAATTTACCAGATATTGAAGGATTATCCTCAATCTTCTTCGAAACGTTTCATAATGCTAAATGCCGACCCAAAAGATCTTATACGTGCTTTACGATTTTGTATTAATACTAACCTTTCAGGACAAAACTTCGAGTGTTGAGCAATTATTATTCATGCATCGCGTCGAAGAAATATAATACATTAGTGAATACATTTGGAGAACTACTTGTAAGATTTTTGTTGAGTCGATATGATTAAATGGAAAATTCAGTGTATTCAATTATAATTTCCCTTTCCTATTAGTTTTTGAGATGGTCCAAGTTAGTCTAAATAGGTTTAAATTACATCTTCAAGATTAGTTTAACGTTATTTTAAAATCAGTATCAAATTACATTACAGATTATATTTGAGTTAGTCTCAAGTTAATTTTATGCAGGACATTCAAGTTCATAAAGCACACAAAATCTGAACGCAGAAAATTCGAATAACACCTCACAAGTGTATGGAGCATGCCAAAAAAGTAGATCTCTGTCATACTGACCGATCGTCAATCCATGCTAGAAAAGTGCATTACCGACTGACGGTAACAATATATTATCGGTATAAGGCAATACATGATCGGGATAAACTGCATCACCAGTCGACGCTGATTCTGCATTACCTATGGAAGATAATTTAAACTATAAATAACTTAGCACGGGAAAGAGCGATGTTCGGTCGGTAATTTTCGAGAGACACTGTCATGGCTATTCTATTTGTAAATAAATAATAAGTAATTAATAGATATACTTCAAACGTATAATTACTTTAACTAATAGTTTCTTGTAATATCTGGTTACCATCAATCGTGATGATAGTAATAAAATCAATTGATATTGTTAGCTTATTGAAAATTATTTGAGCAATCAACATGAGATAATTATGCAAGTATCAAGCTATTAATACTCACAACTCAAATTATTATTAAGAGCGATACATATAGATTATGTTTGATGAAGATTCTAAGACACTTAGGGTGCGTAAAAGAGTTGGTATCACATTTGACTTATAGATCGTTAACGATGTAAGCCAGTTGTAGATGGCCGGTAAAACAGTTGATATCAGATTTGGCTTATGGATGTCCGCTAAAACAGTTGGTATCACATTTGGCTTATAGATGACTGGCGAAACAGTTGCTATCACACTTAGCTTATATATAACCAGTAAAACAGTTGGCAGAGATCGTGTTTTTAAAGAGTTCATTTGAAAAATCTGTTATTTCGAAGCACGTATATTTCAACATTTTTGAGTGTT